>JAGDYQ010000036.1:1204728-1332228 GCA_021962125.1 Bulinus truncatus | reverse complement strand
GGAACAAAAATACCCTAGCAAATTCTACTTTTACAAGTGAATAGGTAGGGAGAAAATATGAGTACTAATTAAAATCAACTGAACTTCTGATTATTTCCGGAGGTCAATCTACAATTCTAACTAAAATGTATATTTTGTACATTCATTAGACCACACATAATATTGCTGCCCTGGAATTCGTTAAAGAAACGTCTGGAATGTATTCATTAAACTACAACTTATCGACGGCGATACCTGTTTAAAACAATATCAACAATACATACGGTGGGTCTTAATTTTGTAACGTGTTTACTGGCTGCTGGAGTGTGACGACATATGACATACACACACTCATACACTGCCCCTCCCCCCCCCCCCACCATCCCATCCCATCCCTCGACCTGCCTCCAGTGGCAACGTCTTCTTGGTGAGTCAACAAGAGTCCCCCCACACTAGTATTGATTCTGACGTCCACCCTTATAGTTGGCAATATTCAATCAATAAAGTGGGGTTGGCAGTATGTGAGGAGATGAAAGAAATGTCTAATATAACCATTCGGTAGAAATCATTTATACGGCACTAAAAACACTTCTTGTAGAGACTGGCACACGATCATTATGACTGAAAAAATATGGGAATGAAAATCATGAGGGCTTACTTAATTGTCTTTTTTTTTTATCCTACAAGGATCTGATAAATAAACATTGTCAACTGAAATAATCTGAGATAATACCTGCACGCAGGCTCACCGACAGAAATTTCGGGCTCCTGGGCAGGGCTGTCACGCCCACCACCCCCCTTCCCGTGATGATAATAATATTTTTCAAAAGTTGATTGGCCAGCTCAGTCCGGGCCCCTAAAACTTGCCGGACCCCTGGGCATTTGCGCCCCCCTGTGCCCCCCCCTCTCGGTGGCACTGCCTGAACGGCAGATGTTTTTAAAAGCCTCATAGAAAAATCAAGACTTGAAAAAATAAAATAAAATAATAAGCCGATTTCGCTGGCCGTTATCAACTTTCGGAGAATTAGATGGAACACTAATAGTGACATAGCAAACCATAAGCTTAGTGAAAACCTGTGTGGGTTCCCCGCGAAAAAGAGTGATGTGCTACGGTATAGGCCTTATAGTCTACACTTAACACTTATAGGGCCTCACATATTATACTCGCCCAATGCCCCACATAACTGACATGTATTGCTGAGGCCGCAATTTACAATTCTACTCACACGATAGTAATGATCTATCCAGTGCTTTTTTTTTTTTTGTAAACAAAAAATAGGTGCCGGTACTCAGTGATAGATTGCCTAACTTTTAACTACCAATTCGCAAATTAATAATATAATAAATTAATAATAAACGTTAAAATACCAGAAAAGTAATAATTTTTTACCCACTTTGAAAAAGGTGCCTCTACGCCGTACCTGTGCGTACCGTCACAAAAATTTTTGCACTAGATCTATCCATTTCTATCCTGATTTGGTCCTCCCTTCCCCAATACAAGCCTATTGTTTGATAGTCGAAACAAGAACGAGAGAAAGGATTGGATACTAATATTGAAATAACATTGACCAATGACAGGGCTAGCTAGTTATTATACTGCTCGTATGTCAATGTATCGTTCTATTTCATAACATTTTTATTTCTCTTCTTTTTATTCGCAATATAACCATGTCATTGTACGTACACTCTTTTCTTTGTATGGTCCAAGACCAGCACTTGAGTGATCTCTCCACTCTAGAAGAGATTCTGGCACTTTTTAAATAATTAAACGGAAGTTTAAAAATGTTTTGGAGAGCTAATTGGGGTCATCAGGGGAAACAGCTCCACAAACTATGTCTAGAGAGTAATTTGATTTCCCATGTTACCTATTTAAGGAAAATAGATTCTAATGCCGATGAACATCTTTTATTTTGTATCCCGAGTATTTTGGATGTATTCTGGGAACGAGGCTAAAGATTGATTTTTTTTTCTATTATGATATTTGCTAAATTCAGTAAACTGTAGTGAGAGTAAAAGAGTCAATTGCCCCAACCGTATTAAACTACTAATATATGACAACATTCACCCCAGACATATTAAACTACTAATATATGACAACATTCCCCCCAGACATATTAAACTACTAATATATGACAACATTCACCCCAGACATATTAAACTACTAATATGTGACAACATTCACCCCAGACATATCAAACTACTAATATATGACAACATTCACCCCAGACATATTAAACTACTAATATATGACAACATTCACCCCGGACAAATTAAACTACTAATATATGACAACATTCACCCCGGACAAATTAAACTACTGTACTAATATATGACAACATTCACCCCAGACATATTAAACTACTAATATATGACAACATTCACCCCGGACAAATTAAACTACTGTACTAATATATGACAACATTCACCCCAGACATATTAAACTACTAATATATGACAACATTCACCCCGGACAAATTAAACTACTGTACTAATATATGACAACATTCACCCCAGACATATTAAACTACTAATATATGACAACATCCACCCCAGACATATTAAACTACTAATATATGACAACATTCACCCCGGACAAATTAAACTACTGTACTAATATATGACAACATTCACCCCAGACATATCAAACTACTAATATATGACAACATTCACCCCAGACATATTAAACTACTAATATATGACAACATTCACCTCAACCATGTTAAACTACGAATATATGACATATTTGCCCCAACAATGCTAAACAACTAATATATGACAACATTTGCCCCAGACATATTAAACTTCATTATACGACATTTGCCACAGCCGTGTTAAGCTACTAATATATGACATTTGCCCCAGCCATGTTAAATAACTAGTATATGACAAAATTCACCCCAACAATGTGCAACTACTAATATAATGTCTCCTTAATATTTATGTCTAGGTTATGCTTTTGTTTATTTCTCAACGAATTTCCCCCCAAGAAATCAATATTTTGATCAATGGGGAACTATTACGTACCGGGAATTTTTTTTTATTCCTTTTCTAATCAATACTATTCATCTTTGCATATGTTTTTTGTTGACATTAATGGATGTGATTGGCCCGGTGCAGGACATGACGGACGTTGATTTGAATACGGACATGACGAAACTCACAACGTTTTGTAATTAACCCTTGTATGGAAACTCAACAATGTTGGATTTTTTATTTTTTGTGTGTACTATTTCATTCTCTTTTTTTTTCTTCTTGAACTTCGTTAGGTGTTTCCCATTTAGGGGAACAGAGCAATACATTCTTCTTAGATATTGATAAATTATAATGCTTGGACCTCTTTCTTGGCTCAAGTGTGAACGCTGCTCAACTCCCCAACCCCACTGTCCCCTCGGCTATTGTTCGGTGTTGAAAATGTAATATCTGTTCGGTTGAGTTGCATGGTTTGGAGCAAAAAGGAAAAAAAAACATCTATTATTAATTGCTTTATTACTGATATTATATCGCTTGATATCATTATATTTAATTATAGTATCTGAACATGGGAAATAAAAGAAGGTGTAGTTGATAATTTTTTTTTTAAATTCTCAATTAATAATAGATTTTTAAAGTGCATGGATTTATTATACTCTTGTTGTTTATGTGGATCCGTTTTTATATTGTTATTTAAATTCCTATCGATATCAAATCCATAGTTAATACATTCAAACACTGCCTGACATATAGTTCAGTATTATTCATTCTCATTGGATGTTTCATCGTCAGTCTATGTTATAATTGTTTAGCACATTTACAATTTTGGGCATATGCCTACCAAATTTGTTGCTTGAATCGCGTATAGCTGATGTAAAATTGAAGAAGATTAAAAAGAAAATGTATCATATATCATATTTATATTATCTACGTCAGTCTTCATAAATACAAAGCCGTTCTTTGTATTGGTGTTATAGGGATATTACCTCACTTCCAAATAGCCCCTGTCTGAGACTATATTATCTCTCTTCCAAATAGCCCCTGTCTGAGACTATATTACCTCACTTCCCTATAGCCCCTGTCTGAGACTATATTACCTCACTTCCCTATAGCCCCTGTCTGAGACTATATTACCTCTCTTCCAAATAGCCCCTGTCTGAGACTATATTACCTCACTTCCAAATAGCCCCTGTCTGAGACTATATTACCTCTCTTCCAAATAGCCCCTGTCTGAGACTATATTACCTCACTTCCAAATAGCCCCTGTCTGAGACTATATTACCTCACTTCCAAATAGCCCCTGTCTGAGACTATATTACCTCACTTCCCAATAGCCACTGTCTGAGACTATATTACCTCACTTCCAAATAGCCCCGGTCTAAGACTTTTTTTTTGGACATTTTTTTAAAGAGTTCTACACATTGCACTTAATAGTAATATATATATATATATATATAAGCGATTTGGGCACTGCGTTAAATCGAAAGTAAAGAATTAATACAACAGTATATCAGTTTACAATACAATCATGAAAAAATCGGATCTGCCCGAAACCAAAGAAAACTAACCTAGCCTACCGATCAAGCCTAAGGGGATATAACTCCATGTAAAGGTTTTGCGGGTACAGCTAGTTATAAAATAATGATTATTTTGATGAAATAATGATTCTTGGTTAAAGAAATTCCAGGACCTAGTTGGTAATACGAGCGCCTCTGAACAAGTCAATGCTAAAAATAAAATATATTTGTCACTTTAAAAAATAAAGAAAAACATGGAAACTTCAATCTTTATTTTAAAATGATCGATTTGTTTCCTCTATTTTCAGATCCAGTTTTTCCCCTAATGACAGCATTCGTTCTTCAACTGTTCATTTCAATTTAGCAGATGAAGGAGACTTGACTCCCTGTGTAACACTAGTGTTCTGTTCATAACTATTTCATATTGAATTGTGAACATATTCAAGCCTACTCTTTTTTATTTACCAGGCGAATGAACTATTTACCCGAGTCGTTAAAATCAATATATATATATTTTTTTTTTAAAACAAAATCTAATTACCAACATTGATTTAACTAATGTTTGTTTGCACTGATTGAGATCTCAGGTTATTAGGCGGAAATAATGTATGAGGACCACAAATGGGTTTAACTATTTACAACGTTCTCAACACATAGTATATCAGTTGTCAATTATAAACCAATATATTTGACAAAATAAAATCTACAGCTTCTGGTATTTTTTGTATTCTGCCAACTACAGCAATGAGTCGACATTCACATATTTTCTCCCATCCAAACCGACCACACCCGGAGGTTGAATCGTATCACAGCGTTCTCGATCACAACAAACACTTGATTCTACAAATCAAAATGACGGTCATTTTTTTCATAGGTGGCGTCATCATCGCTATTTGCCTGGCTTATATAGTTTTTCAATGCAGGGGCAGGCATGTCAGATCCACGTTGAAGTCTGCTCACAACAGGCGGGAGTCAGGCGAAGATTCAAAACGTCTGCTGGAGTCTAACGAAAATTTAGAACATCTGTTGCCTTTTGAGAAAAATGTTATTCCACTCAAGATAAGAAAAGATAAAGAGTTTTATGTGTGACTTGATGGTGGAGTACACTCAAATGTCCACTTGTAGAACACCTTTGGCGCACTGTCCCTCCAATCATCTACGGATCATTGACTGTCCGATGTCTGAAAACTGATCAGATTGTAACTCGCTTACTCTCTTTCTCTCTCTCTTCTTCTGAAGCAGCTAACAACACTCACGAAAACCATGTCTCTTTTTTGTGGTTCCAATCAGGGGCCGTTCACTTTTTACTCAAAGTGACACACTGTGACAGGGAATGGGGAAAACAAAATTACATTGAGGGGTGCTAGGGTTAAAAAAAAAGCGTCACGTAATAAGTGAATGTCCCCTTATGTATTTGTTGACGGAGCTGTAATGGTATAGTTTTGTATTTAAAATTTTGTTGTTGTTGTTACAATAGACTTTTATGACTGCAGTTTAGTAAGTTTGTATGTTGAAGGAGAGAGGAGGAATTTTCTACTTAAAACTTTGGCGGCATTTGTTCTAGTAGGTTATACACAGGACCGCCGTGAGAGATGGAGGACCACGGTGAAAACAAGAACCTTGGGATTTATTTGCCAAGTTTTATACGTATTCATGTAATGTTTGTATGAGGCATTTAGTTTATTCCTCATAAAGATAGGCTATCTGGATATATTTAGAATATATAGATATCCAATAATTTCAAATATTGAAGGCATTAAACTGGAAGATTAAAAAAAGAAGGGTTTCCTGAGAGACTGAATTCTATATCAGGAGTCTTGCCAAGTCTACATGACTCGTTTCTGTATTGAATAGTAACTTTTTTTTAAAAAAGTAAAGTTCTCTTAACCCTAAAGGGCCATCAGGGCAGATGAATTGTAGAATTCGTCTGTTTCGGTAACCTAGGCACAAAAAAAGTATTGCGTGGTTAGCACAACGCCCAGCCGCCTTTACTTTCCTAACTTAAGTCAGGCACCCATTTAAAGCTGGGTGGACTTGTGGGACTTTAACAAACTTTCACCTGGAAAAATTCCATTGGTTCTCACCGAGGATCAAACCCAGGACTTTCAGGTCAACAGTTAATCTACACCACTCGGCCATTCGTCCCAGTAACTTGTGGGAAGCACTGATATTCATTGGGCCCCTTGAGATCGGAGCAATTAACTGATTGTACCACAGTCTCGTCATGTCTGTTTACATATGCGTTTACGTTCTCAGGCGTTTTTTTTTTTTTGTTGTTGAAGCTTTTGTGTTTGAATTGAAACATTTTTTATTTTCTCCTTTGTTTAAATTATAAAAAAATGTTTGCCATGTATCGATGTGTTTTTGGAACAGTTCAGTGATTAGAATATACCACTTCATCATCATCATTGCCCGTCACTCCTATCGGAGTATGGGCCACCAACTAAAGATCTCCAGCGACTTCTATCCTGAGCCATTCTCTCCAGCTGATTCCAGCAGATCCCCATCCTGGTGATGTCCGCTTCAAATTCTCGCCTCCAGGTGTTTCTTGGCAGGCCTCTCTTTCTTTTTAATGGTTTTCCCGGTTGTCACCACAACTAAGCTTCATGAGTCTTTGTGATGAAGAACCTTCTTCTCCAATGAATGAAATATCTGTTTTCTCTTTATTTAGTGTTTCTGTAGCAAAGGGCTTTTTAACAGGGTGGGGTTTCTAGCCGCACGCCCAACCCTTCTCCTTTTTCAGCCGGGCTTGAGACCGTCATTGGCGGAGTTAATATACTACTTCCTTTCCATATAATCACTGTCACTGTAACTTTTTTAATTGTTCTTACTTCAGTTTTTAGAAAAATCTGTCACTTTTTCCTTCAGTCAGGTTTTTACACCTTTTCTGTAGGTTTCTTGCACCATTCAAATGTTGAATTATTGTTGAAATATATCGCATGGATACACATACATATATTTTAACACACATCTTTGAATATATTGAATATAGCAATGCTGATAAAACATTGTCATATTTAGAACTATTATTGTACATTTTACATCTGAATAATTCATGCTTTTAAATATTTTTCTTCTATAATACTTTTGTTATATTTCATACATGTTAATAAATGAAATACTGTTAAACAAATGTTTATTCTTTTTATTTTTTTAGCATATAATGTTATGAATGTAATGAATGTCCATTGTATAGGGCTGGTGAACGACAGGACTGGTGAACGACAGGGCTGGTGAACGACAGGACTGGTAAACGACAGGGCTGGTGAACGACAGGGCTGGTGAAAGATAGGGCTGGTGAAAGACAGGGCTGATTCTGGTAAAATATATCAGGGAGGGGCCCATTGCCGCTCTTCGATGAGTTTTATGCGGCTTCCAATAAGGCAATTTTTTTTGTGCGCCAAATTTGTATGCATTGAATATTGTGCTGCTCTTTTTTGTATTTTTTAAACTATTTTTTTTACCAGTGTGCGGCTTTCGTTGACCACACCTGTGGCCATCTCTGATATAGATATCTACATGACATCAGTTTTGTATGTCAAATGAGAAATAATTGTTTATCATAAATCGCTTCGAAGTGTTTGTGTAGTGCATTGAATAGGCCTATGTTTATGAAAGCTGTGTGCTGGCTAGGCGAATATTGTAAAAATCAAACGGCCAAACATTTGCACAAAATAAATACTTTTGGTTCAATTTTTTATTAGATGTCAAATTCAACACACGTTTTGAAACACGCAATTTATGAAAAACAAATACGGTTTAGCAAGACGTACAATAGAAAATATTCATTACAATATTTGACTACCAGTTATAAAATTTTAATTTAGGCTGCACCCTATAGGACAAAAAATACTACTACTTTCACATCTTTATGTTCCCATCTCTGGAATTTAAAATATATAGAATTTTTTTTTCCCCATGAAACTGATAACTAAATATTTAATGATATGACAACATTTTAAACGTCAGATACAATATTTTATAAGTTAAACATTCCAATCTTAAGTCATTCATTAGTTTTTTTCCCCGTGTGACTTATTTCAGGGTCACCGCTGGGTGGGGTCAACCCAAATAGGGGCTCAAGCCATCGGGGCTCCTTCGCTTTCGAAATTTATTTTGATTTATTTATTTTGCTGTGAGTCAATGGGGAAAGTGAGGTTCCAATGTCCTTGTTTTTCAATGGCCCCATAATTCTTGGCTCCAACCCTGCATAATTGTTTACTTACTTAAACAAACATGTTTATATTTTTTTTATTTCAAATTGACATCGTTTAGACAACAATTTATGTTTACTTGTGTATTCTGCAATTTTCTCAGTAATTAAATTTGTGCTGTCAGGTTTGAACATGAGATTTTCCGCCATCCCTGTCCACAAAGTGGAAAATTGCAAGCCGAAAGTGCACGAGAGTGTGAAAACTTAATCATCTTTGAACATTCACTTTCCAGCAGCGGTTGGAACCTCACATTCCAGCAGCGGTTGGAACGTCACATTCCAGCAGCGGTTGGAACCTCACAGAAAACGAATTCTCCCTGGCTCAGCCGTGAGCTCGCCTATGACTTCTCCGCTCACTGCGCTGAACAGGGCAGAAATATCCATGACATGAACTCTGAAAAAGAAATTATAATGAGTATTACTGAAACGTTATTGCCTATTGGGTTCATTATTTGAGGTTCTCAAGACGCTATGGCAGTATCAAAAAAGAAGTACTGGTTTGCATGGCTCTTATCTCTACAAATTGGGCGTGATAGCAAGGGCCCTCGGATATAAAATGTGAGCATAAAGTGAACTGACGCCATATCTTTGTATCGGGTTTTGTATCACACACGGTTAGAGTCTATGGTGAGTCCATGTAGCGCAACAAATATAAAATACATGTTAGTCTCTGATTATCAGAATTTTATTTCATTCACTTTATATATATATATATATATATATATATATATATATATATATATATATATATATATATTCTTCACTGTAATGTTGGGAGTACAAATTTATTTAAATAATTATATAAACAGTTTAAGGTGATTTTAATCTCTATCTTTTATCCTAGATTTTCTTTTTCCGGTGGGTCACAAAAATCAAAGTTTTTTTTTTCATAGTGGGTCGCTATACCAAAATTGTTGTCAGAGTGGGTCGTAAAGAAAACACCCCATACTTTAAAGAATAAATGAATTTCGTACTAATTACCTTTTAAACTGTAAGTGCTTGACCCTATCTTGTAAAACATTGTCTGTAAATAGAGTTCTAATTACCTATTTAATTTTAAGTGTTCTTTGTTATCTAGGATTGTTCCCCCCCCCCCCCCCAATCTGCCTTCAACAAAATGGTTCGTGCTGAGTGGTCGTAGGTCTGGACGGAAAGCGTTGATTCCAGATGGAGATCCCCAGTGATTGCTGATAGATTATCGATCTAACGAGAAAAGAGAAAGCTTGTCTTCACCCTGAATAAGATCTATTCATGACCCTTCCCATCTGTCGTCTCCAGCAATACGTGATATTCTGTCCAAACTATCTTACTGTCAAATTATTGTCTGTGAGACATTAGATTCAGGACAGTTGTATGTGTGTGCATGCGTGTTGCACTGGTGTGACATTATTTCAGAATGAAGAATATGAGATAACGAGGACGCGTGACATTAGGCTAGTATTTTTGTTCAAATTTTAGTCATCATAACAAAAAAAAAAAACATGGGGAAGAGTATTGAGAGAATTTGGATTCAACTAGGCTTAAAAAATAAATATACAATGACCAGATTTTTCTGAGGATACACCTGGGACCTGAAGGGGTTTTAGGGCGGGGCAATGTGAGAGAGTGCGACTGCCTTCTTTAACACGGAAGCCAAAAACAATCCATAAGAAATTATTGATAAGATACATTTCTTAAAAAGCAAAGAATAAATTGAATAGCAATTATTCTATGATGTACTGTATCCAGATCAGCTCTTTTGTTATTGGATGGCCCTAAGCAGATATTGTTCGAGACCTTCATAGCATCAGATTTGATAGGAAATTAATTCTTCAGGCGAAGAGGGCTATTTCTGTAGTGGGGGGCCAAGGCGATCGCGTAGTTTGTCTGTACTTATGGGCAACTGTTGACCGTAGCATGCGTTGGTCTATGTAATTTAAACCTAGCTCACGCTATGTTCATCGGGAATCCTTTAGCGGATATCGGGGCCCGGTCGAAAAATAAAAGACTCGACTCTTTTACAAAGACATAATATAAAGTTACTAGTGTTACTACTGTTAGTAGTGTTACTAGTGTTGCTAGTGTTACTAGTGTTGCTAGTGTTACTAGTGTTGCTAGTGTTACTACTGTTAGTAGTGTTACTAGTGTTGCTAGTGTTACTAGTGTTGCTAGTGTTACTAGTGTTGCTAGTGTTACTAGTGTTGCTAGTGTTACTACTGTTAGTAGTGTTACTAGTGTTGCTAGTGTTACTAGTGTTGCTAGTGCTACTAGTGTTGCTGCTGTTACTAGTGTTGCTAGTGTTACCCTTTAGAAGTCGGGGCCCAGTGTGCGCACCCGGTATGCCCACTTTTAAATACGCCTCTTCAAAAATCTTAATTTAGAAAAGCAACGCACCAGAAGTTTTCTGTTAATAATTAATTGCTAACACTATCTGAGTTTTGTGACGGATGGCTGAGTGGTGTAGATACTCGACTGTCGACCATCGAGTCATGGGTTCGATCCTAGGTGAGAATTTTTCTAGGTGTTATTTGGTAGAAAGTCGTCCCACACGTCTACCTAGCTTCAAATGGGTTCCTGGCGTGATTTGGAGAAGTAAAGGCGGCTGGGCGTTATACTAACCACACAATCCCTTCACATGCCGAGGTTATAGAAAGTGATGATTCTACACTTCATCTGCCCGATGGCCTAGTAGGGCTAAGGGAACTTAACTCTCTGAGTTGGATGGATTTATTGTTGAATCTTTACAAAAACTCAACGACTTACAATATTTTGTTGCAGAAACCGAGCGGCATCTATCGAACTCATTTGAAGCGATAACTCTGTCACAACATGGGAAGGTCGGCAGCTGCCGTGTTTAAGTACAAATGAGACCTCGCAAATTCGTTTTAAAATCGTTTCTTACTCAAACCGTTCATTCTTTGAGTCAATGTTTCTTCTATATGAACTATATAATATGACTAGAGATGACTAGATATGACTAGATCGGTTACTGGATTCCCACAAAAAAATGTATTGTTTACATTTGTTTCACCATCAGCCAGAAGCAACATCTGTTGTACGTAACTGTCTACAGAAATTAACTGCCATCGTACTGGAATACCGGATTTCACATTCAGTCAAATCTCGGTTTACGATTAAAATTCGTACCAGAGAGATTCACATAATCCAAATCACTCGTATATCGCAGATTAACCCATGATATTATGGAAACTCGGATGATTGGTTCCAGAAAATTAAAATTATTCTTATGCATAGTAATTTCTATAATTATTATTTTAAATTATATGAATCAAATAAATCCTTTTGAAGATGTTCTTTTGAAGCTACTAACGGAATCGATGCTATCTAATTCATTATCATAATATGTTTCTTTTTGTGTGGCGTTAACACGGAAACTATCCAGTAAGTCTTATTTGTCAGAATTTCTAGGAAATTCGACATAGAATTGTGTTTTTAATGGGTAGCACTGCTACGCTGAACGCTTTTTATTTTTCCAACATTTTACAGATCTGCCTTAATGTTATTTAAGGTGAGGAATTTCTCACTTTCTTAATGGCAGGGGGTGAGTATTGTCGCAGTTATTACAAAGTCGCAACAGTGACAAAACCAAAACATGCTCATACATAGGTTGACCATACAAGTGAAGCTCACTGAGTGAGACAGAGCAAGGCAGAGAAGAACCATCGGTTAAGTAGTGATCAAAGCAAATTTTGTTGAAAAAAATTTTTTTTTCGTCTTGAGAAACACACATAAATTAAGTTACTCGTAAAAAAAACATTTTCCAGCCCGTTGGCATCTGTCGTATTAAATACAAAAATATCTCATAACCATAGATTATTCCTTCGAAGGCAATTTCTCAAATCGTTGAATAATATGTGTTGATATGTAGCTGTTCCAAACGAACTCGATTATTTTGGAATTTTTTTATCGCCGGCCAAGAGCGTCATCTAGGTAATTAAACGTCGAATCCGAATATTAGTTCGAAGTCTAAACCATTAAAGTTTTGAATCAGAATTTTCCATTTACTTCAAATTAAAAGATGAATGGATCAGTTATAAGATCTCTATGAACCAGATTGCTTAACTTTTTGCCAAGACATCTAATGTATTTTGATAAATTATTATAAGTACGTAAAGCGTAAATACAGATACGGCCTTAGAAGCTCGAAAGACATTGTATTTTGAACCAAGCGTTAAAGAGAAATCAAATATTACTAGTAGTAAGCATGTTTGTCATATTACTTAAAACAAATTCAAAGCAAATTTTGCAAATGCCAAAATCAAACTAGAAAGCATCAACATTTCAGATAATCTCTGTTCATCACGCTCTGGACATTTACCCAGAGAATGAGCTGTTCCTTCTCTACCAACAGGATGGGCTATTACTGCTCTACCAACTGAATGGGCTGTTACTGCTCTACCAACAAGATGGGCTGTTACTGCTCTACAAACAGGATGGCTTTTACTTTCTTCCAATAACTCAAACGACAGTTGAACGGCTTTTTTCTGAGCTCCGACCTATGACCTACGACCTAAGAGCATCAATGAAAGATGACTTAAAAGAAACAATTTTTATAAGGACAAATTCAATATAGACCAATATTTTCCCATATTTATTCACACATACACATACACAAACACACACACACACATACACACACACATATATATATATATAAATATATATATATATATATATATATATATATATATTCCGATTCGTATTAAAATGTATTGTTGTCTTAAAAGCACCAACCTTTCTACGTTTAGACATTATAATAACCTGGACAGTTGGATAGGTTTAAATAAGGTTGTTTTCAAACTGTGAAGTATCAGCTTCGCGTGAATTGTTGAAATCATTTCATTAAAATTAAATACCGAAACGTAAACAGAGTCTGAGCTGTTATAGTCAAATTTATTGCTGTATTTTTACTAGTAGATGATCTTTAGTATGTTGAAGCTGCATGTCATTAGTGCATAATAATGAAGAAATGGAGAAAAATCAGTTTAAATAACAATTTGTTTAGGCCTATATTGAGTCAGTTCTCTACCGAATTATTCATTAAAAAAAACTGATTTTCTTCCAGCTTCTTATCAAGAAAAAACATTAGAATTACACTTTTTCATGAGTTTTTTGTTTACATGTTGCACTCTTGATATGCTTTATATTTCATTATATCCTATTTGTTTCTTGATATGAGCATTATCTCTTTATATAAATTATTATTATACGTCCATTAATAGTTAGGCAGACAGACAGAAAGACCGATAGATAGATAGATAGATAGATAGATAGATAGATAGATAGATAGATAGATAGATAGATAGATAGATAGATAGATAGATAGATAGATAGATAGATAGATAGATAGATAGATAGATAGATAGATAGATAGATAGATAGATAGATAGATAGATAGATAGATAGATAGATAGATAGATAGATAGATAGATAGATAGATAGATAGATAGATAGATAGATAGATAGATAGATAGATAGATACGCTGTGTTGGAGAAATGTCATAAAATGCTCAATTGACAGACAGACTGATCGACGCACAGACAGCGATTCTGTTAAAGCTTTTATCACGTCTACAGAATAATAAAATATTATCGAAAAAAATATTTTTAAAAATATATATTTAGAAAAAGCAGTGCGTCGATTGAGGTAAATGGTATCGTGAGTAATGTTTTGTGAAGATATATGAGCAGCTTTTAAAACATGGCAATAAATCAATTAAATCTTAGCTTACTTTGTAAACATCACGTTTTGATAACACAGAAATAGCTAAATTAATTCGTAGTTTACCTGGAATAAAAAGATGACGGTAGCCTATCATTAAAGTAAACTATACTTATGTTGTTGTTTTTTTTTACTTTAGCCATTTAATTGACGATTTTTAAACAAGATTACCAGCTTGTAAGTTGAGTGGAACTAAAATTAGAATTATATTATCTTGTTTCAAAAAATCTCGACATTATACGGAAAATTACGTTAACGGTCAACAAATTGAAAAATGAAATAGTTCTAGTCAAGTCAAAAACTTATAAACATAAAATGGGTGTAATCAACAAAGTAAACAAATCAATAGTTGCAGTCAACTAATAAACTATTAGCAGACCTGTATTAGTCGGCAGCTTAGTACTCTATACCTTATAGTAAAATAATGCACTATTAATATTATACAAGTGAAGTAAACAAAATGGACTATTAAATAGTTGTGATTAACAAAATGTATTAATAAAAAAGCTTTAATGAACACAAAACACTTTTTAATGTTATCAACAAAGCGCACAATTAAAGATTTGCATGTAGTCAGCAAAGTGTAGGCTACTCTCCAATGTTGGCAGCTACAAACAAGTACAGTTTAATTCATTGATACGGAAGATACAGTATTCTAATCAACCTTTTCAAAACTGGATAAATAAATTAAAAAAAAAAATCATCTCAATTTTGTGTAGCGTTTTTTTTTAATTTAAATTGTAAGAGAGCATGATGGCATGTTAATTTGCTTTGCGAACTTGTACAGCGATCGAATGGCAAATTGATGGCAGTCATTTTCTGTCCGGTGTCAAGATGGACAGAGAAGATAGGTCATCAAATAAAAATGTGTCAGGAACTTGTTTTTGTGGTCGAGTTCTATCTCTTGTTCAACTTCTAAAGGCGTAAATAAAATTGACCTTTTTTTGTGGCTATTTTGTCAAAAGAAAGTTGTTAACCCTGTTCGTGCTATAAAATGACCCTCCCCCCTTCCCCCCAAATCCTTGGCTCGTGGTTTATAATGTTTGCCCACCCCTGGTCTATAAACACCATTTGGAAAGTTGTTGCAGTGTTCTTTCTTCATCGTTACCATAGCGCAGCACTAAAGACATTATGACTGGGCTTAACGGGGACGGCCTTACCAGTACAAGGAAAGTACGAGGAAACTTGGGCGAATGACTAAATGGGGTGGGGGCGAGGATAACCGTATATACCATACCACTCCCCTTTTACCCCCTGATGGCCACATGGCCTGGGACGGTCATCCAAGTTTTCACCCCCCCCCCCCAAAAGCAGCCACTAACTAGGCTCACAACGAAAGCGGTAAAGAGTAACCATATCAGAGGATTAACGACTATATCAGGGGGTGATCAAACTTTTGAGCCGCGGACCCAAATTGGGTCATTCAGTTGGACAGAAGGTCGTGCAAAGAGCAGGTGGGTGGAGGAGAGTTAATGTGAAACAATATAAATTGAATTGTAATCGTCATTGGTTAACCAGGAAAGTGGAGAGGATATGCGAGAGAGCGACGGTCTGTACTTGGCCCGCGGGCCTTAGTATGCCGGTGCAGGCCCGTAGCGTGCGGGGGGGGGGGGTTGGGGGGCCCAGGCCCCCCTGTGTTTTGTCTGCCCCACCCCTCTGCTTGTTTGCTCTACTTAGTAACATTTATTTCCTGCCCCCCCTCTGCTATTGGCCTGGCCCCTGCTGTAGAATGCCTGGCCCCTGCTGTAGAATTATCGCGCTACGGGGCTGTGCCGATGTCTGGACTTCATTCACTGGGGGGGAGGGGCGGAATGTTGTTGGGAAAGGAGGGAAAAAATGTTTCCAAGTCAGACGTGTACTCAATAATAATAATAATTTTGAACAATTACCAGGTTAAAAATAATTTGAGCTCTAAATAGATCAGAAATTCATAACTGGTGTGAGATATTCTCATGTTACACAATAAACATGTTACTGATGTGGGATATTCTCATGTTACACAATAAACATGTTACTGATGTGGGATATTCTCATGTTACACAATAAACATGTTACTGATGTGGGATATTCTCATGTTACACAATAAACATGTTACTGATGTGGGATATTCTCATGTTACACAATAAACATGTTACTGATGTGGGATATTCTCATGTTACACAATAAACATGTTACTGATGTGGGATATTCTCATGTTACACAATAAACATATTACTGATATGGGATATTCTCATGTAACACAATAAATATAAAATTTAGGAATAATCTGTTGTTGTTTGTCCATTCATTTCTTTCATATTCAGCTGTTACTTTTGGTTTTAAAGTATGTTTTCTCACATATTATGAAGACTATTGTTACAAGACCATTTAAACATCAGGTGCTATGTATATGTCAATTTTCGTTATATGCGGCCCAGATACGTGTTTGGGACATAAAGTGTGTTTGAGACATATTGTGACGTATTTGAGATCTACATTACGTGTTTGAGACATACAGTGACGTAGTTGAGATCTACATTACGTGTTTGAGACATACAGTGACGTGTTTGAGATCTACATTACGTGTTTGAGACATACAGTGACGTGTTTGAGATCTACATTACGTGTTTGAGACATACAGTGACGTGTTTGAGATCTACATTACGTGTTTGAGACATACAGTGACGTGTTTGAGATCTAAATTACGTGTTTGAGACATACAGTGACGTGTTTGAGATCTACATTACGTGTTTGAGACATACAGTGACGTGTTTGAGATCTACATTACGTGTTTGAGACATACAGTGACGTGTTTGAGATCTACATTACGTGTTTGAGAACATACAGTGACGTGTTTGAGATCTACATTACGTGTTTGAGAACATACAGTGACGTGTTTGAGATCTACATTACGTGTTTGAGACATACAGTGACGTGTTTGAGATCTACATTACGTGTTTGAGACATACAGTGACGTGTTTGAGATCTACATTACGTGTTTGAGACATACAGTGACGTGTTTGAGATCTAAATTACGTGTTTGAGACATACAGTGACGTGTTTGAGATCTACATTACGTGTTTGAAACATACACTGACGTATTTGAGATCTACATTACGTGTTTGAGACATACAGTGACGTGTTTGAGATCTATAGTACATCTACGTGTTTGAGACATACAGTACGTGTATGAGATCTATAGTACGTGTCTGAGACCAGAACTACAGTACGTGTAGTTGTTTCCCCTTTTTCTTCTCTGAAACGTGAGTCTTCTGAATGACCTTTGTAAAGCTCTCCAGTTTAATGCGACTTCTGTTATTCAGCTTCCAGTCCAATAGTCACATGAGAGGAAAGAGAGCGTTAATAGACTGAGGCTGAGGCTGAAGCTGACTTGAGGATCAATTGACGAGGCGTTGATGCGAACCTATCACCCACACACATTGGATGGAGAGATCATCCTGAAAGGCATAGAGGGAAACGTAAAGTGAAAAATAAAATGTGTCACAACTGGAAAAAAAATGTCAAACATACCCCTACACTTTTATGTTTCTAATTTCTTTAAGAGAAGTATAATACTGTGACTTGTGTGCGTGTGTAGTTTGTTTCCCCATAAAGGGTTAGTCTATTAATTTAGTCTGTACTTTGGGAAGCGGTTCTGGACTTTTGCGATTCACATTCCATTGAGTTACCTCACATTCTGGCATGCCTACATTGCGAACTATCAGACCCGCCACAAAGAAGTGTGATCTGACCCCGAGCTTCAAACAGCTTTACTATGTTGGGGCTAAGATTTGCAAACTGCAATCTTGAAAGCGTTAATGCCCTGAGCCCCAAATGTTTCTTTACCTAGTGCAACTCAAACATATCTTGCTTAGCGCTTGATACACACCCTAAGATATAAAATATAAATAAAACTATTTGAGCTTATTTTAATATATTCTTAATATAAGTGTAGCACGATTATACACTGCTATGTATTGGTGAAAACATGTGGATAAATTCTAGCTTTCTTTTAATCTTTCATCCATTATGTGTACATGTGATCCCAGTGTTTTCACACGAACCTAAGCTAATCTTCCACTTCTGTAATCCTTCAATCTGCAAGAGTGAGCCAGGGGATGTAATCGCACTACGCCATCGAACATTGTTCTCATTTATCTTGTTCATATGTGTGTAAAAAGTGACCAATATAACTCTTTTTCTCCAAGTACGTATTTCATTTCTGTTTATAAAAAAAATTGTTTCATTAAAGATTCTGTCTGACCTGTAAGTATTTCGTTTTGTTGTTGTTTTTTGGCTGACATCATTTTTTTTATAAAAGTGTATTGTATTCTTCTTATTATTATTGTTTATGTCTGTCTCAAAGGTTTTCCAGTCAAGAGAAATTGTATTTGTCCTACGTCCGTTGCCAATTTGTTTATCTGAAGGGTGTCGATTCTTTTATCTCATAAATTGGAATCTTGTCTTATCTGGATACATTTTCAGTTTCCTTAATGAATTCCCATTGTTTTTCGTGTACATCTGTTTCAGACGTTTGATTCGAACATCGATTCGTTTCATGTTTTTTCCTTATTATTCCTTTGGTTCTTATTTTTGTTTCGCTGCTAAGGGATGCTATGTATCCTTAGGCCGGTATTTATTCTGTGATCATTTCCCCATGGCCGAAACATCGTTAGACATGTTATATTCTAGTCCGACTCTCTTTAATGCGAGCTTGCAATCTTTCTTTATCTTTGACTGACGGAGGCAAATTTAAGGACGTGCTAAACTACCCCCCCCCCCGATCTTTGAACGGTCACTACAGAGCCCGAATTTTGATTCTGTTTCATGTCTCTCATTTTTAAGGAGGTCCAGTCTTTTTTTTTTCAGCACTGGGGCCTTAACTGACCCAAGTCCGTCACTGTTGACTGCTGTATTGAACGTTATATTCTGGTTAGAGCGGTGGTCAGACTGATAAGTATCGATATCATTTTAAAGAAATATATAATATTTATGTGTACATTCATTTTTTTTAGACCACCTTTTACGTGTGCTACGGCAGCCATTGGTCGTACGGCCACAGGTTATATACAACATTGTTCTAGACTTGGCTGATGTACTGTACCTTCTCTCTACTCAATCGGTGTGTTCAATGAAATGCTATGGACGAAATTCACATTCTGCCAGGGCCTACATTATAACATGTCACTTAGCATGCACGTGTTTTTTCCTAAGGATACTGTCAGGACAGTGAAAGTAGATAGATAGACATAGATAGATAGACAGACATATTGTTTAGATAGATATACAGATAGATAGATAGATAGATAGATAGATAGATAGATAGATAGATAGATAGATAGATAGATAGATAGATAGATAGATAGATAGATAGATAGATAGATAGATAGATAGATAGATAGATAGATAGATAGATAGATAGATAGATAGATAGATAGATAGATAGATAGATAGATAGATAGATAGACAAACGAATCGTACGGACAGTGAAAGTAGGTCAGGACTGATGATTAATAGCAGCAGCGTGTAGAGTTAGATATTACATATTTAGACAGGTGAAGGCGGGGCGAAAGGGACAGTTTGGTCAGTTGTAGGGACGCGGATATATACAGGTCACGACAGAAAGAGGGGAGTTTTTTTAGTGTAGGTTTTGTTAAGCTTAAATGAGGTAGTCTGACTAGGAAAGAATAAAGGAGTTAGAAGTGTTTTATTGTGTTTGACGGAGCGGACAATTAATATAGTGATTTATCGTGGAGACGTGATCAAATAATGTCCATTGTTGGATGATTAGTGTTATAGATTTTGATTAATAAAATGATTTTGATTATTCATATTCAAATCAATTGACTTGTCGCATTTATTAAAAGTATTTGAGATACAGAAGTGTTGAGAACATGCATTAGTTGCGTGTGTAAAGAAAGACACCAAATGTATCGTTGCCTAGGGCCCCTAAAAACTTAACAACGGTTCTGACTATAGTTATCAACGGTGAGCTTTTACATTTAGGCCTTTAACACACACACACACACACACACACACACACATATATATATATATATATATATATATATATATATATATATTAGGGTGGCTCACTTTATAATGGAAAAAAATAAAGTTGATTTTTTTTCATGAGCATTTTAGTTTTCTGGTTCACTGTGCTTTAAAACATGTATTTACCAAATTTCACACCATTTGAGCTCCTATAAATACTGCCTCAGTGCACTTGTTATCTCGTGTTTTATGGTATTCGGCAGTTGCATTAAATGAAAATGTTGTAAACATACCATTGGCCAGTAGTCTAAATTAGGGGAGGTACCTAGCTCAATAGACATTGGCATGTCAACTGGACAGTATACAAGCAAAGAAATAGTTCATGAAAACATAGTACCAACTGACTACCAGACGGCTGTGTTTGTAAACATACCTTTGGCCAGTAGGCTCAATGAGGGGAAGTACCTAGCTCAATAAACAAGAGTTATGTCAACTTCTATGCCATTTAAATGAACAACACTTTTCGACCTAGTAGTCATAACTAAATGAATGACATTTGATCTTATAACGCTTGATTTTTTATAGCTAAATTGAAATGCACTGGTGAAGCTGGCTATTTATATGAAAATCAAAACTTTAGAGATTTCTAGATTTCCCGGAACTTTCTCAATTTTCCACGTTTTTCTAGAAGCTTCTAGAAGCTACTGGAGATTTCCTAGAACCTTCTAGAAATGTATAGATTTTTTCTAAGACTTTCCAGAACCTTCTAGCATTTTCTGTGTGTTTTATATATTCACATTCACATTCAGTCACATTCAAAATGATTTAAAATTTCAGTGTCGATGAGGCAGTACTAAATAAAGTCATATATTCATATTCTGTGCTGTTTTGAAGTCAAAGGAAACACAAAAAACAAAATGCTCCAAAAAAAGCGTGACAAAAAGTTATTTTGAGCCACCCTAATATATACATATAATTTAAGCATTTTATGAATCTATAATCCTATGTAGCCCTACACATATTAATGGTGACTTTATCAGATCTGCAATCGTAGCCCTACACATATTAAAGGTGACTTTATCAGATCTACAATCGTGCCCTACACATATTAAAGGTGACTTTATCAGATCTACAATCGTAGCCCTACACATATTAAAGGTGACTTTATCAGATCTACAATCGTGGCCCTAAACTTATTAAAGGTGGCTTTATCAGATCTACAATCGTGGCCCTACACATATTAAAGGTGACTTTATCAGATCTACAATCGTAGCCCTAAACTTATTAAAGGTGACTTTATCAGATCTACAATCGTAGCCCTACACATATTAAAACTGACTTTATCAGATCTACAATCGTAGCCCTACACATATTTAAGGTGACTTTATCAGATCTACAATTGTGGCCCTACACATATTAAAACTGACTTTATCAGATCTACAATCGTAGCCCTACACATATTAAAGTTGACTTTATCAGATCTACAATCGTGGCCCTACACATATTAAAGGTGACTTTATCAGATCTACAATCGTGGCCCTACACATATTAAAGGTGACTTTATCAGATCTACAATCGTGGCCCTACACATATTAAAACTGACTTTATCAGATCTACAATCGTAGCCCTACACATATTAAAGCTGACTTTATCAGATCTACAATCGTAGCCCTACACATATTAAAACTGACTTTATCAGATCTACAATCGTAGCCCTACACATATTTAAGGTGACTTTATCAGATCTACAATCGTGGCCCTACACATATTAAAACTGACTTTATCAGATCTACAATCGTAGCCCTACACATATTAAAGTTGACTTTATCAGATCTACAATCGTAGCCCTACACATATTAAAGGTGACTTTATCAGATCTACAATCGTGGCCCTACACATATTAAAGGTGACTTTATCAGATCTGCAATCGTGGCCCTACACATATTAAAGGTGACTTTATCAGATCTACAATCGTGGCCCTACACATATTAAAACTGACTTTATCAGATCTACAATCGTAGCCCTACACATATTAAAGCTGACTTTATCAGATCTACAATCGTAGCCCTACACATATTAAAACTGACTTTATCAGATCTACAATCGTAGCCCTACACATATTAAAGGTGACTTTATCAGATCTACAATCGTGGCCCTACACATATTAAAACTGACTTTATCAGATCTACAATCGTAGCCCTACACATATTAAAGTTGACTTTATCAGATCTACAATCGTAGCCCTACACATATTAAAGGTGACTTTATCAGATCTACAATCGTGGCCCTACACATATTAAAGGTGACATTATCAGATCTACAATCGTGGCCCTACACATATTAAAGGTGACTTTCTTGGATCTACAATCGTCTCCAGACATCTTAACCAGTATTGTTCCTATTTTTTGTGGGCTCTAGGCAGTCTTCATCGATATTGATGGGGCTCACGGCAATGGTTCCTCACCAGATATTTAATAGATATTAATGCTTAAATTAACCCCTGAGTATGGGGTTCTATACGATTACATAGTTTGTTTATTTACAAGAATGGCCCTGAACTTAATTTAGTTTTATCAAGAAGTGTTATGTATCAAAATTAATAGGTCTACATGCATATTTCTGATAGCAAATGTTTATAAGGTAGTTTTGTTGTTGTTTTAGAATCGATTTATTTTCCGACTTCATTAGGTGCCTAGGTGTCAAGTTCTGCAAATGGAATTACAACCATGTTCGTACTCTGGACTGGCCAGGCGCTGTTTCTAAGGCCAGTTTGGTTATCTTTGTGAAATGGTGTGGTCTGCCAGTTTTAGCTTTTCAACTCGAGATATTTGTACGATTATTTTGTTAGTTAGCAAGCTCCGAGCGAACAAATTACTAATAAAAGATGCACAATTAAAAAAAAAATCTAAATAGAAAATGTTTGTAAACTGCTTCAGTAAAATACAATATAATAATAACTGCATAGACAAACAGACCAAGAGACCCACAAACTGTTAAATAGAACGACTGGTGGACAGACAGATAGAAAGACAGGTGGATGGACAGAGTGTTGGGCGGACAAACAGACAGAAAAATACAGACAGACGGGCGAACAGACGGTTGGACGGACAGACAGAAAAATACAGACAGACGTATGGATTGACGGACGGATTGATGGATGGATGGGTGGGTGGATACATTAAATTGGTTGAGTACGGTAGACAAAGCAGTGGATACAAATAATGCAGTCATGGTAGCGTAATGCAGAGATAGAAAAAATCTTGCAACAATCAATAGATGTTCAGTTATTTTTCAGCTCCAAGGTTTTATTGGTCATTATTTTTTTTTAATGTCTCCTTAACGACGTTAGTCAGAAGAATAAATTTGGTTTTTGTTGTTGTTGTTGTTGTTTATTTGTTTGTTTGTTTGTTTTAAAGTTTATTAGCACACCTTAGTTGCGTCCTACTCAGCATAACAACTAACTCCACTCGTGTGAAGCAATGCTGTTTAAATTATTGAGAGCCTGTGTCGCTGAATACTTTAAATGAGACACAGACGATTGTAACGTCTGTCAAAGTATGGATGGTCAACATAATAAAGAGACTAGAAATAATAAAGTTAGTATGATGCTGACATAATAAAGTAGGATCAAGCACAATACAAAACAAGCGCAGATAATTAGCCATGACTCACTTAGGCGACAGAATAGTCCTCCCCCGACACTCCCCCCCCTTTCCAACTGTTAAAAAAACCCACGCTCTGTACGAATTCCTCACTTTCAAATGGTTCCCTTCCAATCAGTGCAGGATTTACCTATAAGCTATACAAGCTTTAACTTAGGGCCCCCACTTTTGGGGGGGGCCCAAAAATTTTGTCTGAGTGAGCGATTGTCATTTATACTAAAATATTTGGCACCGACATATATATATATATATATATATATATATATATATATATATATATATATATACAAGGCCGTAGCCAGGATTTTGTTGTTCTTTTTTTTTTGGGGGGGGGGCTGTGCGGAGAGTTTTATATAAGAAAAAATTGGAACACTGATAAAGAAGTATATTTTATAATAAAATTTGATTTTAGAATTAATTTGGGGAGGGCTACAGCCCCCTAGCCCCCCTGGCTACGGCCTTGTATATATATATATATATATATATATACATAAAGGGCCCCATATCTCATATAGCTTAGGGCATTATCAAGTCTAAATCCGGCACTGCTTCCAATGGCCAGTAAAGATCTCAGTCTCCAGAAGTTCCAAGAACGACTCTAGTTGAAAACAAAGCATTAACATCAAACGATGGCTCGAAATAAGAGGAGTAATTAATCGATAAATTATACGAGACACTAAATATCCGTAGATAGGCCTACTAAAGATGTCCCTCGTACTAAACATACAAGTACAAGAACCCAAGGTGCAAGAATGACTACGAGCAGGCCTAAATCTAAAATGTGCTACTCAAGTACAAGTAGGCTACTTGGTAAAACAAGTATCAAGTTACTTAACTCTGATAGACACTAGTACTAGTCCTACTTAGGCGCTACAACAAAATTAATAGATTATTTTTTTTATATCTAGCCTATTTTGTAAGCCAATAAGTAAACATACTGTGATTCCTTCCTCGAATTCAGGTAATGTCTTCTTTAGTTTTTAATTGGGATAAAGCGGGTCGATACATGGGGTGGGGTGGGGAGCCTACTTTAACTATATAACTGGGCGAATGTCTGCCGGTGAAGAAAGATTTTCTCAGTAAACTCGGAATGTTTACACTGGGCAACAACCAAGATCATTTTCTTGAATATAACTTTTATGCTTAGTTTAAATAAAATATTTGCAAACGTAGCATATATCGTGTCATTCTGTTATGGAAAATAAAAATCTCTATTGAATTAAGTTTGTCTCTAAATGCTAAGTCATGCAGTAAGATGGCATGACTAACGTTTACTATGATTTCGCCAGTTAAGTAATAAGTTTGAGAATGTAGTATTTCGTGAGATTCAACAGCTAATTTTTACTTTTCTTTTTGAAAAAAAAATAGCTTTTGACCTCGACCTTTTGCAGTTTTCAGTGAGATCAAACTACAAATGCGATAGCAGAAATAATTCGAACATGGTAACTTGATGAAATTTGTGTTATAGGCTATAGTTAAGAAAGTAATTCGCATTGTTTGTTTAAAATTCAGCTAATTTTTTCATTATTTCTTTACTATTTTCTAATATAATTACATTACCTAATTCTCCCCCTATCTCTTTTTTTTTACTCCTTATCATATTAGAGTCGCTTCATCATTTAATGTCTTGTGGTTATTCCTAGAGATCGAGAAATTCACTCTGCATAAGAAAGACATTATGATATTCCAGTCTGCTAATTCTCGTTGCCATGGAAAAATGAATAACCTGTGAGATCATTTTTTCTCAAGATTGCTGTTTTTAAACCGGCAAGTAAAGCTATGCATACGTTTATTTGAAAACTATTAATTCAAATAGGACATGGAAAAGCCAACTTACAATCTGAGCCGTTATAGTTAAATTACCAAACTATTATTAATCTATCTTCTCTAACTTTAATGTTTTGATGTTTCACTGTTACATGAAAATGAAGAAATGGGGGGAAATATGTTTAAAATGAAAGTTTTCTATCGAATTTTGTATTAATTTTGAATGCAAAAAAAAAAAAAAACTCGTTAATTTTTCTTCAAACAATTTTTCAAATCTACTCTACTTCGACTTTCACACATTTGTAAATACTATGTTCGTTACATTGTGTCATACGTTTGTTGTTGTTTTTTTTAACTTAATGCATTACGCCTACTCCCTCCCATATCTCCCCTCCCCCAATCAACAGATGTCGCCCTGTCAAAATGAGTTATTGATGCCCAGTGTAGGAGTAAGCAGAGACTTCAAGGCATTGGGCCCCATTCAGAAAAGTGCACATGGTCTTTATGAATTTGTGTATCGCGGTTCGGTAAAAAAAATCGTGTAAACAGAGCCCCACTACGAAAAATGAGCCATATCAAGTATTAATTCCATTTAAATATTATATTATATTATATTTTGCCCAAATAAACTCGGGAACTCTCTGCATGGGTCCCCGCAATAAATATGAAAGGCTATGTTTGTGAATAACTAATTAGTACCTAAAAAAAATGCCATTGAATACCTTGGCTATCTGAAGGGGGCCGTTCAAAAATTAAGTAGCACTTATTTCTTTCTTTTTAACACACACCTCACAATTCAGCCCCTCCTTACCAGTGGCGTGCAAAGCTTTTGTCCCACCCGGGGTGAAATTTGCAAATGCCATCCCTTTTTCGAAATCCAGACTCCTAGAAATGCAACAAAATATATTTAAAATGACAGTGTCACAAGGCAGGTACTGAGGTGGAATCCCCAAGGCAGGTACTGAGGTGGAATCCCCAAGGTAAAAGGAAGAAACACCTGGCGATGAGATCTAGAAGATGACACCACACAAAGATGGGACATACTTGGAACCAGTTGGAGAGGATTGCAAAAGACAGAGGACTCTAGATATCTGTTGTTGATGGCCCATACCCTACCATGGGTGATGGACAATGATATTACCCTACCATGGGTGATGGACAATGATATTGATGATGATGGTAAAATTAATTTAATTATAAATCTAAAAAAAATGTTCTTGTTTTAAATGTATCTAGACAAAAAAAAACATCGACCCCACCCCCAATTTTAATATAAAATGTAAACCTAATATTTACCCTTAGATGTAAAAAAAAAAAGATGAAGTTTGTTATTTTGCCCTTAAGGCCGCAATTGTTAGAAGCCATTTAACTTCATTAGCTTTACATTGTAGGCTGATTTATGTATTTTTATTTTAAGACTTTTTGTGCCAGAGACAGATTGTCGCACGAGGTAAAACAAACAGGGTAAAAATGTCTAACAGGTAAAAGTAAAAATAAGCCTACACATCCCTTAAATTGAGACATGAAGTTCCACCCGGCCCAAGCTCGTTACTGACCATAGCTTTATCAGGCGACTCAATGAGCTCAGTTTTACAATAGTTAAAGTAAACATCAGACAAACATTTCTAGTGTGAAAATTCGACAGCAGGGGCCAGACATTCGACAACAGGGCCAAGCCAATAGCAGGATGGGCGGGGCAGGAAATAAATGTTACTAAGTAGAGAAAACAAGCGGGGGGGGCAGACAAAACGCAGGTGGCGGCACCCCAGGCCCCCCGCATGCTACGGGCCTGGATGGGCCCCACACTCCCATGTCGACATGCAGTTCGCCGGGTCAAGACTGGACTAATAGTCTAATATAAAAGAGTATTTAAATTGGCAAAAATGCTTCACACACCCCACCCACACACATACACACACAGCTTCCTTTGAAACAAGGTGCTAATATTTTAGAAAAAAATAAATAATGTTATCACTTAGTGAATGTTTCTGTGATTACAAATTTACATTCGTTTAAGAAAAATTAACGCGAATATCTATTTATAAAGCACATCACGTGACCTTCATTATTTTGGCAACATGGCTGCTTACGAGTAAACTTTCTGTTATCCATTAGTTTCCAGATAGCATCATGGGTTTCTGTTAATGCGTCTTTTAAAAATTTACAAAATGTATGAGTAATCAGTTCAGTTGATTTTTTTCTTGCTTCTTAAGGTAAAAAACATTTGTAACTATACAAATCAAGCCAACAGTATTTTAAATAATAATCATTAAAATCAAATCATTGGACTGTTTATTCCTTCTGAATTGGAAGTAGTAAACATTCCATTTAAGTATGAACTAACAACTTAACAAGGCTAAAATTTAAGAACTAAATCATACATATTATACGTTATATCCAATTCTTCATATCAGATCTGTTTAAATATTATGTTCACATGTTAAAAAGTGGGCACATCCCAGAAAAATGAGAAATAATACATAAATAAAATAGCTAGGCCATTCTAGACTATCAGAATTGGTCATTCATTTGTTCCTTCCATTAGATAATATAGTATATGAACATTGAGAAACATATATTCATACTTAATCAGCTAATTTTTGCTGAGATATTTTTTTCAGTACAAGTACTAGGAACTTGTTATTCCTCATCAATGTTAATGTTAAAAACAAATCCTACTATCATTAGACATTACTATGACTACTCTGTCTTAAGTCTATGAGTTTTTTGTTTTTTTTTAATTATGTATTCCTTATTTCAAAACTATTTTAATATAATTATTATTATAATATTTTTTTTTGCTCACTCAAACTGAAATAAAAACAGCAATAAATAGGATTTGGTAAAGTTTTGTCTACATTCTGCTGTCAGTTTTTTTCTAAACCTAAGATTGGTGGCAGTGATATTCTGTGCTATATTAGCAATTGGAAGCTTACATGATCAAATCTCAGAAATGCTTGTTCACTCCCAAGGCCAAAATAACACCTTAGCTTATTGCAGTCATGACTATGACTGAAGGGAGGAGACAGGGTAAGGGTAGTCAGATCATTTAACATTATCTTGCCAGTGGTCAGTTCTACTTCCAAAAAAATAAGCTATTTATGTGATTTTTTTTTCAATAAACTTATTTAATTAGATATCAAAAGAAATGTTTCTGATTGCAGGGTATTTTAAAACTAATGAAAATTTTGTAATCTGAGAATTTTTTTTTTTTATTTAAAATGTTTTTGACTCATTCAAAATGAGATTTTAAAAAAATATTTTATACATAACAATTCTGCTTACAAAGCTATTATTCATGTCCAATTCAATAAAACCCATAATAATATATTAAAAAATAACAATTTGATTCCTACACATTTTTACTACATTATTTTTTTATACTTTTATACTGTTTCTAAAATCAACCCACCCACCCCCCTCTCCCCAGTTTTAAAGTGAAAACTAGTTGATTTTCCCTAAAAATAGTAGCAGCATGTCTACAATCATTTACCCATTAAAGTAAGAAAAAAATATACAAGTTCCTCATTGTTAGACAATATATTGATTTTTTTTATCGGAATGTAGGGCGTTTTCTCATAATATGTCTTCCATCAGCACAAAATCATTTAATAAAGCATGGTTTTCACTTTGTATCAAATTTCTGAAAAGCTACCTTCTCTTTGTCTAGCAACACTGCTTGCACCACACACCCTGTCCTACTCCTACAGCTTTGTAGAAAAATAAGCTACCTTTTCTCTACTCATTTTATTAAGCTAGCTGTTACCACCTGTATTGGCATCTTGTATCTCTAGCAACCTGTTAGATCTGCAACTAACATTATCGATTCTAATGTATACCTTGACTGATTTAAACATTTTCCTAAATTTTATTAGGACATAAATTTCAATGTAGTCATTTGTATATAAGTAAGCCATTAACATATTGTGTACCACCAGCCTTGTAATGTACTGGGAATGTGGACAACTGTAATGTTTGGGAGGATTCAAATCTAAATAAAATGAGCCAGAGTTTCGGGAGAGGGCGTGGAGCCCTCAAGTCTCGCTTAAAGCCGATTCATATGCTTGGCAAGCACACACCTGTAGATGAGGATGAACCACCAGATGTTCCAGTTCAGGTAAGATAATAAGAATTTAGAAAGAGTCTCATCAGTTATACATTTTTTTATTAATTTCTTTTTTTTTGTTTTATGCAAAAGTTGTTTGAAATATATGGATTATAATTGAAAAAATAATATATTATATATGGATATCATTTACTAAAAAAAAATAATTTTTAATTTCTTGTGTTAATAATAATAATATTTTTATTTCCCATTTTATCTTTTTAAGTTTGATTCACAAATAATATTATAAACCATTCTTGAATCTCATTGTAATCTTATTATCATAATATTTTTTCTATTTATTAGATTTTAATAAAAAAAAATATTTTGAAGATCTGCTGTAGCAATTATATAAATTTATATTTAGCTTTTATAGTAACATTATAGCAACAAAATAAAAGTGAAGTAAAAACACAACTCAATTTTTAATAATGTAACAAAAGATATTTTCTCTAGATAAACGAAACCCACTGTTTTGATAGTTATTTGAGCTTTCTACAATATTGTAATTTGAGTTTGCTATGATACTTTGCGCTGTAATGAAATACTAAAATTTTGCTGAAAATAAAAAGTAGTCTTTGATTATTTTATATTTTAATCTTTTTTTTTATCAGTACTTTCAGGATTTCTGTTTTTAGATGAGAAATTATAGTTTTTATAAAGTTTTCTGTATGTCTATGATTGCAAAAGATTTTATGAATAACAGGTAAATGAATTATCTGGAAATATTTTTAGGCATTTGGGTTTGAAGAAGTAGATGTCGATCATCAAGTTCCTTCAGTATTTGAAGCAAAGTTTGATGCTTCTGATGCTGATGATACCAGCAAGTATCTGAGGAAAACATTTAACATTCTTCAGCCTGGATATCATGCTGCTAAAAGGATGCCTGAGATGGAAGGTGGTTATTTCAGTCATTGTCCTCGGTAAGAATGAATTTCTTTTTTATCTCTAGAGCTAATGTTATGAACAAGGCTGAGTTATGACTAACGGATTATTGAAAATATTTAGGTAGTGTAGTTAACAATATTGAATTCAAAGATTTCCAATTTAATAAGTACAATACAGTCTTCCCTCACCGCTTCAACTTTTGCTTCATTCTGTCACCGTTTCTATAGGATATATATTATATAGCTATGTAGCATGCAGATAATTTTCAGTATTAGAGATAACATCAGATACTTTTAAACCCTCATATGTCTTTTTTCCTCTTATTTAATTTATATATATATTAAGCAATGTGAGCTATAATTATATTCAAAGCAGTATTACGAAGGTCGTAAACATGTTTTTTATGCTCAAAATACAAAATTATTTCATTTATAAATAAAGAATACTAATTTGAAGATATTCACCCTTTGCAGTAGAGTATAGAACCGATTAACTACAAACAAACAAAAGTAGTGCAGTGACAAACAGGATAAGTTAAATTGACGTTTGGTTTATCTAATAGGACTACTCACAGGAATCAGAAATAGTTAAACCAGCTGATTAATCACCATTGATGTGCATTTATTCATCCAAATACTGTTACCTCGTAGTTTTTTTTTAAATATCTAGTAAAAAGCCCTATTTTATTAACAGTCATTGCAGGTTACTGTTCAGCAGCACTGTGGTTTATTTTAGGTTTTTTATTATATATATGATTTGGTGACGTTGGGTTGTTTTCAAGAAGTTTAGCAACAGCTGGAAGCTATATTCAAACATTAAATTAAACTGAGATTGATCATTACTAATCAGAACAACCACAGCAAAAGAAAATGTAGAATTGGGAACTGCCATTTACTCACAATTATGGCATCTTTATAACCTAGTAATTTATGTCATTTTCTCAACTTAAACACACAATGAATATCTCACAAGAAAATTATGGAAACCTATTAACTCAATATTTCCATTTTTGTTCTTTTTATTTAGCATTACCCTATCTAAACTCTATAATGAACTATATTATAGTCAATTTAACAATAATAAGTAACTTATTAAAGAGTGGTTAATAATTAATAGCGCTGATTTAAACGGTATTGAAATTAACCACTCCCAGAATATATGCCAATGTAGGGAAATAAGCTAATGAGTATGATAACTCAATTTTTGAAAATTTTGTACTTAGCAGGTTTTGGAACTCACCCCCTCAATTGAATGCAGCAGAAATAAATTATGTCTATGATTAGCTAGAGAAAAAGATTTTGCCAATAGTTAGCAATTATGCACTGTTAAAAGAAAGTGACATAACCTTGTCCATAGCATCTTCTCTGTTAGAAGAAAACTAGTGTATATAAGCTAAATTTGTTTAGCTATCTTTGAAAATCATTAACACAGCAAAGAAAACTAAATAATATTTTGGCCTGTTACATATCCTTTGTTCTGATTGAAAAGGGCTGCATGCTTTGTGTAGGTTGACAATTGGAGATGCCTGGTACCTGTTTCAGTTTACCATAACTTTTTTGTTGTAAAAATAATTTTTGGAATGAGAAATTTAATTTTACACCTTTACATTGCTATATGTTCTAATTTTCCCTTTAAAAAAACAGTGGTGTCATGCTTGGCAAACAATATTCTAATCTTCGCAAACTTATGGAAGAAAGAGCACAACTTGAAACATTGAAAGATTGCCTTATCCGAGTGAAATCTGCCCAGGTAGGTTGACCATTCAGTAAAATTTCAAATAGGTTATTAGTTAATTTATTGTGCTCATAATTAGTATGTCATCAAATGTCTCATAAAACTGACAATATTGAACCGGCTATTTTTTTCAGTCTTTTGTGGAGGAGCTAGAAAGTTTGGTGCAGACAGAATCTAAGACTGCTTACTTGATACGACATGGTTGTTTGATAGAATGTCCTGTTACAAAACTATACTGCTTGAATGCTTTATGTGAAGATCTGCGTCTTCATGTGGCTCACTGGAACAGTATTAAGCAAAGATTGAATACAAATCACTGGTTACTGCCTCGTCTTGGCCAGCTTTGTCTGCAGCTACAGCACATCATGCAAGTTTTGACTTCATTTGTACTCAGGGCTGTCAGTATGCTTGATCAGCTGATACACTTGGGTTTTGAAGTCTTTGCTCATGGAAATATTGAAACACTGACACCTGAGGTTATATGGAACATTACTAGAGGTTTAGAGGATTTCAATATTATAGTGAATGGTCTAAAGCTTCATTTTCAAGTTGACAAATCCCTTATTTTTGGTGTCCATCATTTTCTGATGCCATCTAATAACAGTTCATCTGTTTTAACTTCAGCTTTAACAAAACCTCTTAGGATTATTCCATTTCATAAAATATTAGGAATTCTCGCAAATGAGAGATCTAAATATGCTGCTAGACTTACTCATCAGTTCTTCACACAAAATGAACAATTTCTTCAAATTCTTTCAAAGGGCAGTCTTCCAGGCTTTGAGTGGGATGACTACTTTCCTCATTTGAACCAGCCTCACACAGCGATGATGAGATCTGATACTGGGGATTACCACACTGTCACGGGCAGCAGTGCCAGTATTAGCGCAGCATATATTAAAATTGGCTCTCTGCGAGCTCCTGATCTTTCTAATCTTGCATCTCCACTGCTGCATTTTTCTCAAGCAGAGCAGGAGTTTGCTGAAAGTTTCTTGTTGATAGTTTGTAATTCTACATCCCTACTGAGAAAAAATGAGCCCCAAAAGGCTCATAGAGTTCACAAAGGTAACAAGCAGTCAAACCCAAAGAATGCAATGAGCCCAGTAGTTGGCAGACCTCCAAAAGTACAGTTTCAGGGTGAGACTCCTGTCATGACCCGCTCAGACTCTCAGCGTAAGACTGTTTCTTGGGGAGATAATGCAGACAGCACTATACGTAGTGCAGTTGTGAACCATTACATGGACATAATGTGGACGCAGCTTGGTAGAAATTTAGACTTATTTTTAGACGAACCAGCTTGGAGTCAGCGTTGTTGTCTGTTAAAGTCTGAAATGGGATCTGTTCTTCTATTCAATGACTCTGTATCAGCTGTTCTCAGGAATATGATAGAACATTTATGCTATAAAGGTAATGAAGTATTTCTCAACTGGGTATTTAAACAAAGAATATTTTATCTTACTTATTATTTTTTTAAATGCTACTCATTTTTTATTTTTTCAGATTTGTTTTCACCTTCATCTGTTAAACCATTGTTAGGAGTTGTATTTAGATTGCTTGCCTTATCTTCATTTGGAGCTTGGGATATGTGTAAGTTTACTTTGTGCATTGCTTGATTTGACGTATCCACTGTGTTTGGAGAAGAGGGTTTTCAATTGAATGGATTCAGTAATGTATGATCATTTTTCCCACACCATCTACAGTGTAGGAAGGAAGATTTTGAATGAAATAATGAAAGTAACTTGCTTTATTATGAAATATTTGGGAACTTTTCATTTTGGACATTGATTATTCATCTCATTGCTTTGGCATATATTAATGCAAATTTTGAGTTAAGTTTTCTAGTTTATTAGTTTTTGTTGTAGATAAAAAAAAATATACATTTTTTTAAATTTTGTCTAACTTTCTCTGCAGACCATCAAATTTTATGTAAACCACTAGTTGTTAGATTTTGAAATAAAGACCTAAACGATTTAGAGCAAAATACATACTACTGATGTATATTTTGCTGCAAAATACTACTGCAGTAGATACATGTACATGTCAACAGAATTTTATTCTTATTATTCACAGAATGCTGTGATAAAATTATAAATTATGTGATCTTTCATTCCACTTAACTTTTTTAAAAATAAAATTTTCCAAACTGCACAAGTGTTAGATTTTTTTAGTTTTTAAAAAATATTCTGTAGCACTGAAGGAAAAGTTATGAATTGAGTAAAAAATGGAGAGCTGCATTTAAAAGAAAGAAAATTATATAAAAGCATTCTATATTTCATAAAACTGACACCATAAAAGTTTTTAATAAAAAAAAAATTTTTTTTTTTTATAGTATTAAATACAAGCCTTGCTTCAGAAGTAAATGACAAGTGTCATCCAATATCTTTGTATGGTGAAATGTACAGCACTCAAACTGGTTTTTTAATCAGAGATATGTATAAACCTTTGATAAATTTGATGCAGATGATATGTCGCTGTTTCCCAAAGGACAGAGGTGAACAAAATACCTAGTTAATATAATTTGTTTTAGCTTGTTTATGATCATTAGTTATAAACAGTTTAATCTATAACATACTCTTCAAGACTGTTCATTCAGTATTCCGATAGATTTCATCAATCAGTTGTTTACATTGAAATTTTTAAAGTAGCTGTGTTGTCTTTTATTTATATTCCATCGCAACTGACCTAAATGGCAGGCAAAAAACGTTTCTTCCTCTTCTTCAGTATACCACTTTTTTTATTAAAAATAGTTTTACATGTTTTAGGCTGCATTAAAATATAAAAGCATGCATTGGTTGGTTGACCTAGAGGGCAAAAAAATTAATATTTGGAGAGTATCACAAAATTTTTCAAATTTAAAAATGGTTTGGTCACATTTAGAATTACCTGTCTTTAAGTTTTCTCCTTAAAGAAAATGATCCCTGAATGTTGGGCAAGCTCTTGCAGGTACTTTTAAAACCTATGTTATACTTTTTGTGTTGATTTTTTTAATAATTTTTTAATGACAAAGGTGCTGTTCATGAAATACTGTGATATCTCAGAATTTATCTCAAATTAATTTTTTCAGTAAAAAAAAAAGTTCCCTTAAGCCTAAAGGGTCATCTGGGCAGATGAAGTGTAGATTTCATCTTTTTCTGTAACCGCTATATATAAAGGGACTGTGTGCTTAGCACAACGCCCAGCCACTTTACTTACCTACCGTAAGTCAGGTGCCTATTTAAAGCTGGGTGGACTTAAGGGACATTTAACCAATTTCAACAGGACCTGGATACATTTCCTTGGTTCTCACTGATGGGACTGTCAGATCGACAGCTCTGCCACTTTCCCTCTAATTTTTTTCAGTGAAAATACTATCTCGATACTAAATGTAGAATATGATAATGTGTTATAGAGAAAACATGGAAGAAAGGTTAACATTTCCAGTTATTTTTGTAGATGATGAACTCCTTCATGCTGATGTTGATCTAAGTGTGTTAGCAGGAGTGATATGGCGCATTCTGACCAGTTGTAAAGTGGCAACATCTTGGTGCAACACAAAGATTTATCAGTCATTGTCTTCTTGGAATGTTAATCAATTTCTTATACTTTCACAATGTGACCTAAAGGTATAAGATAAAATAATTTATTTTTATTATTATTTTGTTTTTGGGAAAAAAGTGTGTAAGTTGACTGTCTATTTATTTTTTTGCACTTTCTCTAGATGTTGGTTGACTCCACTAAAAATGTTACCTTTCTGCTGCAAAATTTACATTTGGTTGAGGATCACATAAGTCTGCCTGTATTTGACACTTTATTTCTGTGTCAGATTGTTTTGTTAAATCAGCAAATAGGTTCCTTGAATGGACAAATGCAAGTAAGGATAATTCTGTCTTGTATTTTTATTTTGAAAAATGTATTGTTATTTGGATTCAAAAACTTTAAAACCTTTTGTAATTCATGTTATGTGGTTGATTTATTTATTATATTAATCATTAGACCATAAGTGGAACTGCCATGAAGAACTTCCTAGAAAGATACAATGAACATACTGTTAATTTTTTTCAAGAAAATTTATTACCAGCAAGATTTTGGAAGAAAAAGTTACCACCAGGTAAAATGTCTCTATTTTTAGTCAGCTATCTTTTTCTTTTCACATGTAGCCAAATTTATTGCAATACTTTTTTTGGTGATAAAAAAAGCAATCACTAAGTTTGCATTTCTACTCACTCATAAATAGGTCTCAATGGTTGCAATTTTTTCATTTTCATATTTGATAAGATTTAACTTTTTTTCCCACTTTTAAAAATGTTTGAACACAGTGTCATATTTAATCTTTTTTTATTAAGAATCCATATTAATTTTAAACACTTTTCTGCAGTTTTGTGTGACTTATTTGACTGCATTAGCTCTTCATTGCACATGGGTCAGGGATGCCTCTCTTCAGGTGTCCGGTCCCATGTCAGGTTGCATCATTTCAACTGTTGTTCACAAGTGGTCTCTGATGACATTGGCGGTTCCATTGCAGTCATTCTTGTAATATCTTCTGGTGGCTCCTGGGTGAATGGCCAATCCATCTCCATTTTACTTTTCAGTAGATGGCTTCTTGATTTGACTTAGTCACAAATTTTCATTTCTTACTTTTATTTTCAGAAGGCTTTGTTATTAACTATTTTTTTTATGCTCTTTCAAAAATATTTTTCTTTTACTGGTATATCAATTGTGGCTGTTTACATACTTCTAGTGATTGTATTATTTTCCAGAAATTTTAAAAAGGAAAATATCATTGGAGAAATTACAGTTCAATTTCATATTACATGTATCATGTACCAGTATGATAATATTTTGTATGATTTGTAAAAGATTAAATAATTTTCATTAAAATTTCTTATATTGTTTGCAGATGAATCAGCTGATCCTAATAACTATGTTACTGAGGGTGTTGAAAAACTTCTATCTTCTGCAATTAATGGTATTTCTAAATTATCAACATCTACTCAAATTGGAGTGTTATCATTGATGACTGGAACATTATGTAATGCCTGGATTAATTTTATTTTGAAGGAAAAAATAAAATTTAGGTTGGTGCATGATGTCATTATTTTTGGCTAGTTTTATTTAACAAATCAACCTTGTTAAGAAACATAACATTAATTTTTTCTAAATCATTTTTTAGTTTGTGGGGAGCTGTGCAACTAGGTATAGATTTTGAGTCTCTAAAATTAAAAATCAGCCAACTATTAACAAATGAAGAGGTCAGACAGAGTATCACAGAACTAGCAGTTTTTCAACAAATGCATGGCATAATTATTTTGTTGAAGCGGCAGCCAAGTCAAAAACAGTCAGGCAGCAGGCTAATGGATAACATCAGTAAGTGAACAAATAACATCATTCTATGGACACAGGGAAACTATGAGCTAAGTATGGCTCATTGGATAGCTATTTGATCTGGCCTGCACACAGTTAATTTCTGCCATTCACATCAATGGCATCCGTTATTAATTCATGTAAACACTACATTCATCTGCTCTTAGCCCTCTTGTCAAATTTAATAACCCTTTGTGACCAGCAATTCAAAAAAGTTTGTATTAGTTCACTAATAGATAACATCAGTAACAAAACTAATAATGACATTCTAGTGCTGGGGTGAACCTCAGTCCACATTGGGCTCTTAAATTTGACACAAGGGCCAAGAGCTAACAAATATAAGTTAAATGTAAATAATACTGAGTGCAGGGCAGATCAAACAGCTTAACTGGCCATATTTGCCCCACAGGTTGTTGTGTTCCCATGTCATCAGTAAGTAAACATTCACTGTAGTGTATCAGCTGGCTAATGGATACCATCAGTAAACTAATAATATCTGTCACTATTAATTGTATCAGCAGTCACTGGATAACATCAGTAAACTAATAGTCTGAATCTAGTTTATCAACAGGCTAATAGATAACAGTCTCTTATAATTTATAAACAAAATATAAGATTTAAAAAATATGTTTTCTTATCATTCCATTTCTCTTATTTCAACTGAATATTTCAGTGTGTGATACTGCAGTCTCTTCCCTCTCTTCAGACCAGTGCCCAGATGGAAGGTCCTCTGGTGTTTGCCTGCAGACTGCCACAGCGGTACGAAACGGAAGCCACAAAATGTGCAAGCTGAACCCACTCTCATCTCAAGAGGAGGAGAATGTTGTATGCTCTGTGCCCAACATGCAAGAGTGGCTGTCACTTAGAGCAGTTGGTGGATCTAAGCCCTGGAAATTCCCTGCTTGTTTCTCAAGAAGTTCCAGTGATGATTAGTTTGTTATGCGAAGTGAGACATTAATCTGTCAGAATGCTATTGGATTGGATTGCTTACTATTACTATGAAGTAATTGAAAACATTGTTTCATATTTAAAAATGAACTGATAATTAAATGAGTACATGTATAACTGACACAATTATTCTGATCTTCCCCCCCCCCCCCCTTTCCTCTTTTTTTAGTCTTTTTCTCATAGGATACATTGAGGATGTATTAATTTTATTATTATTGATTTCTAAGATTAGCTAACCTCCTGTTAGCTCATCTGTCATTGTCCTATTTTTCTAATTAAAACCATTATGAAAAAATTCTTGATTTAATTAGAATTTAATGTCTGCCAGGAGATTTTGCACTTTTTCCTTGCCTGAATGAATTTAAACTTAACCCTTCAGATTTTATTTACGAACCAAATTTTTTTTTGCAATAAAATATGTAATTTAACAGTTATATCTCAATTAAAAATATAGCCAATTAATTGAATTAAAGTTTATTTTTATGTTAAAAAAAAACTTGGGGGATTTTATTTTTCACTTTACTTGGTGGGTTCAAGGTTTAATAAAGGTAATAAAACTGTTGACAGTTATTAGCCTAATGCTGGATAATCATCAGCCAAACAATTTCTTGGTGCATCCCTATGTTAATTGTTAGGTTGAAATGATTACTATAAAATGTATCATTTGTTGAAGTCTACTATTGTTTTTGTTATGGTTTTTTAATATTCCTTGCATTTAGAGAATACTATACTGATAATTTAACAAGAAAAATTGTATATACAAATGATATTTTTATTTAAATGTTGGACTTTGTGTGATAAATATATATATTAATATGTTTAACCAAAAATGAAGCTGTTATTTTATTTTCATTACTGCTGTCGTCATTTTATTTTTATTATGCGATTTTTTTTTTTTTTTAAATGTATTTTTTAATAGTTTTAGTCTAAAAAATCTCTAATCTGTCTAATCAAAGAAACTTAAAAAACTTGCTAAAGACAACATTTTAAACACCAGTGCTACCTTTTAGAAAAGTTTTCCAGCAGGAAGAATATAGCTCATTTTTATTTTGTAATCAAGATCTAATATCGATTGGGTATTTATAAACTTTTAAATATTAATGAAGTTCTGTTAAACTAAACCTATTAAAATAGTTTTTCTATTAAATTATATTTATCCTATCACCCTTGCAAGATATTAGGTGCTAAGTTTGATTATCACCTAAAGATTGGTGTCTGCTTGGTTTTTGTTCTAACTTTTACTCTCCACAATTGCATGACAGGTCATAAATACTGCTAATAAACTAATTATCCAAAAAAAATCCCAAATGACATGTCCAGCACAAAAATAAAATATCCACCATAATAATGTTCTTCAGAATAATATTTATATCTTGCTATATAAATAAAAACATAAACAGCATTAAAAGTTTTTAAAAATTAAATAAAGAATGAAATATAGTTTACAGATAATTTTTTCGATCTTAATCATTTGATTTGTTTCAGTAAACATGTAAAAATTATGACCTTCTTTATTTTGGAAAAAGATTTCTTTTCTTGTTTTATTTAAATATTGAAAGGTTTCTTTAAAAATGATTTTAAACTGATAAAGCCTTTTCCAGAGAATACTTTGGTCAGAAAAAGTTATATCTCTGTGAATTGAAAAACATAAACATGAGATGCTGTCTTCATATATATTTTTATCAAAAGAAGGATGTTTAATATAGAATATTCAATTGCAATTTGCTACCTTTTTTTAATTTATTTTTCCAATAGCTAATAAATTGCTTCAGTTAAATTTATTTTTCTTATAAATCAAAAGTTGCAAAGTGTATGCACCATAGTGCGATATTTTTAAGTTACTGATGTTTAAAACAAATGTTTGTTTACTTGCTCATTTCAAACTAAGTTTTTTTTATACATTCAAATTTTATTTTTACTTTTTTAACATGTTTTTTTTTTTTTCTAAATTAATCTTATGAAAATATATTGGCTCACTTGAAATTACTTTTTGCCTTATAATATACAGCTAATAGTTCTCATCTTTTTGTAAAATATTTTTAAAGTCTAAGGCTAGTCTTCTCATTTTTTGTTTAGATTTTTAACAGCGTTTTATATTACTTGAAAATATGTTATGTTCATTTTTTTTAGCATTGAAATAGAGCAAGCAGAGGCTTATTTATGTGTTCTTATTTTTGTATATTTCACCCCTTCACAAGTTAAGCAGTGGTAATTTTGGTAAAAAGTGCCTGCAGGTTCAGTAGGTAATAGACTAATGGTTATAGCAGATGTTTTGTCTTTTTGCAAGTAGTTGAATTATTCTCTTAAAGAAAAAGTAAAACTGCTAATACCCAATAGTTCAACAATTCAGGGCTTTGGTTTCACTAAGAGTCTTCCAGATTTATTTATTTTTAACTGAACCTGCTAACAAGTTTTATAATTTATTTTCTGCTTGCCTGTGATATAATCTAGTGCTCATTTTCAGAACAAATAGAAGCTTAATAGATAAGAACTTGATGTGTCATTCATAGTATGCTCAAGAGGAAAAAAAAAAGAACTAATTGTCATTATTCCCATGTATTGTTCTTGTTGATAATTTTTTTTTTGTGTCTAATTTAGTGAATTATGCTGTGAGCATTGCAAAATATGGTATGTCAAGTTAGAAAACAAAATATTTTCTGATAGTTGAAAGGCAGTCACATTGAAAAAAATAGGGAGATTTTTATTCCTGTTTACTAAGGTAATAATAATCCATTCTCTTGACTAATTGTAAGCAAGTTTATATTTTGAACTGTGTATTCTTCATCTTGGGCACACATTTTTATTTTTAAAACAAGGAACTCACAAGGTTGTTTTATTTAAATGGCAATATTCAAGGAACATTAGTTTGATTTCACTTAAAGGTTATTTTTATCTCTACATTGGCAAAGCCTGAGGTAGCTTGTTGGATGAACTCTATTACCTCCAAAAAGAATATATATGGCAGATACAACACTGATATACCAACCATAATAATCTAGTTTTTAAATTAACCTCTAGTGAGCTTCATTTGTAAAACATTTAAATAAACTTGTTTTTCTATGGGAAAGTTATGATAATAATGAGAAATAAAAAAATCTTAATTATTGTAAATCTTCAAATTTTGTTCATCTCTATTTAAAAAAAAATGTAAAATTGTTGTTGTTTAAGGTATGGAATACAAAAAAAAATGTATGTACCGTTTAATTTAACTGTTATTAACTAATCTTGATGATATTTATTATTGTTATAGCATGACTCTGGAATAAAGTATTAACTAGTCATTAAAAGAATTGTATTGCTGCACTAGTGGGTGTGTTGTGAGCTAACCTATATAATTTATTATTGTTGGCACCACAAAAAAAAATTCATGCATAGGTTTGATAATATAAATATAATATAATCTTCATTTGTAAATAGAATAACATTCTCATCTAAGACTGCCCTGCATTGAAGTATGTGCATGTTTCTTATCCATTTTTTTTTATAAGATTTTTCTTTTCTTTTGTTTTTGATATATTTTAATTATAGATTTAATGCCCACCCAGTAGAGTCCCTTGAAATGTTACAAAGATTCCTAAGCTAACTGCTGCTACCTTCATAATTGCTTTCTTATTTGTACTTATAAACCTGTCATCTAGTATGCTGTCTTCCTTATTTGTTTTTTTTTCTTAAACAGACATCCAGATTTGAAATTCATTTAACAAAACAAGTTCTCTACTTTAGCAGATACCTTAGTCATAATTTTTTTTTTTTGTCTTTACTTTTTAAAAAAAAAAAATCTCTGTTTACAAGGTTAAACATGAAGTTTAGGCAAATTAATGTTAAATGTACATATTTTTGTCAATGAGCATTTTCCAAACAAAATAAAATCTCCACTAGTTTTAAGAAGAGCCAAAAATCTCAAGATTTAAATTCCACATTTTTTATGCACCATGTTCGTAACATTTTCTCTGTTAAAAAAGAAAGGGATATGTGATAATTGTTATGCATTTATATGTTAATATTTCTTTTATCTGAGAAAGAAAATATAATGATGCAACCGAGAAGTTTTTAAGTTTATTTCCACCTTATCCAACCAGGATGATTTGCACTGCCAGTTTTGTTTGTGCTTTATATCTTGATACATTTTTTTACTCATTTTTTTTTTTTAAACTTTGATTGAATGTAATTTATTGTTTGATCACATAAATTCAATGTATTTGTTATTATGTTTACTTTTTATTTTTATTATTTTTTAAAATAGTTTCTCATTTTATACAATGTCTTTGTGATAACAAATCTACTTTTACCTATTAATCAGTAATTACCTTCTTAATATTTATATGTTTCATGCAAAAAAAATTTATTTTACTTTTTTTTTTTGTTTACATACATAGTTATTTTTTATTTATTCACTTGTGATTTTTTTTATACTAACTGGATTATTGAACTATAAATCATGACAAACTAGAAAACTGTTTACTCTGAAAGAGTATTTCTTTTATATAAAGTAATTGAACTATAAATCATGACAAACTAGAAAATTGTTTACTCTGAAAGATTATTTCTTATATACAGTATAAAGTAATTCTCTAGAATTAGTATAAAATAACTTGTAAATATTTAATTAAAATTATATATCAGTTTTTGGTTGTTTTAAATGGCATTGATCTTTATTTATTTATATATATTTATATATACAAGTCTAATGGATTATAAAATCTTTTTTGAGAAAATAGATTTTTATGTCTTTGGTTTATATTGTCTCTTTATTTACGTTCAACAGTATGTTTGTTCTGTTGCATGTTTGTTCCTTTTTTTGTTTTTGTATTAAAAACTATTATTTTATTTAAAATTCTGATTCAGTTACAAAAGAAAACAAGTTGGACAGTGTTCTTTATCGCATTGTCCATCTACATTTCATCCTTGTGATTTATAATCTAAAAATGGCAACATTTGGATTCATAAAATAGGATAAGTTAGCTGTGTTATGTGTTGCAGTTCTTACATGTTTTTGCTTTTCCTACTGACCTTACTTGTTGGCATGATGTCATAATAATTGTACACTTTCTTATTAATGAACAATTCAAAACAAATTTCTGAAGCATTTCAGAGAATTTCATTCAGTGAAAGTTTATGTACATTTGCTGTGTTGTCAAGGCAACTAGTATAATGTTTTAATGACTTGATTCTGTTTCTGTTGTGTCCCTCTGCACATTGAAAAAAAAATGCAATAAATATACGTCCCAGAATCCATTATTGTGTCTGTTATTTTGTTAAGAATCAATGATTGTGGCTGTTAGTTTGCTCATTGACAATGATTGTGTCAGTCTGTTCAGAATCAATGACTGGTTATTTGGTTTGTTCAGAATCAATTATTGTGTTTGTCAGTTTTCTCAGAAAATATAGTGCTGTCAGTTCTTTTAGACAAGTAAGCTGTGGAGTTACTGGTCTCTAGTTTTTATTCTGTTTCAATTATACTTCATAATATACGTGTTTCTGTTTATTTATAGACCTCAAGTAGTTTGGTAAGTGTAGAAGTGTATAATAACAAATTTACAAACTCATTGAAGGAATTTTAATAGTGGATCAAAGTAACATAAAATTAAGTCTGTACTTGCAGAGTTAAACGTGCCATCAATTGCACTGTGCGCTTTTTTCTTTTCAGTTAAAAATCAATCGATATTAGTTTTTCGATTCATGCCATTTGAATGGGTTGATCTGCAAAGAAGATGGCATTCACTAGTTTGCCCATGTAACTAATAAAGTACCTGGCTATTCACAACTATGTTCATGTAACTAATAATGTATCTACATGTATTCATATCATACATTTTAATTCATTTAGTACTTGGCTACACAAACAGGGCCGGATTTACATAGGCCTAGGGGCCTCATGTAATAAGGGAGCCCCAAAATGTTGAGTAGTATAAAAAAAAACAAGTAATATTTTTTTTATTTTTCAAAATGGGGCCACAAATTTCTGTTGGCCTATGGTCCCTAACATTGTAAATCTCCGGCCCTGTACACAAAGGTATGTCCAAGTAACTCAAGTACCTAGCTGCACAAATGTAACTCATGAAATACCTGGTTACACACATGTTGTGCTATTCGTTAAATACCAGGCTGAATACATGTATCTCTACTATGTACATTACACAGCCCAACAAAAAAAAAATTTTGTGAATTGCCAAGAATGTTTGAATGAATTTATAGCAATTCATGAGTGCTGATTTCAAAACTGCCACTGCTTTTGCTGAATTGGCTCTAGTTTCTGAGATATTGGACACCCTTGAAAATATGATTGTACCCTTTGTGTAAAACAAATGCAATAGGTTTGGTGTCTGTTGTTTAATTAAACTATACCAAGTTATAAATTGTTTTTTTTTCTATTTTATCTCTGCTTTCTAAAGACATCATGAGTTCATCACGAAGATGCTGCAAAAATAATCAAAATGTATTCTGTTACATCTCTGGACAATACATGAATGAAAAGCAAAGAAGAAATATAACCGACTTTGTGCAGCAGGCATATTTGGCTTAATTCGGTGTGAAGCTGGGAGACCAAGACATGTCTTGGGTTCCCCATAAGGTTTGCAAAATCTGTGTGGAGAGCCTACGGCAGTAGACAAATGGTGAGAAGAAAAGTTTACGTTTCGGTGTACTAATGGTATGGCGAGAGCCGAAAGACCATTTTGGTGATTGTTATTTTTGTATTGTGAATGTTAAAGGCTTCAATCGCCACAAGAAATCTAAGTGGGATTATCCTGATCTTGAATCTGCAAGGAGACCAATTCCACGTAGCAGGGAAGTTCCTATACCAGTGTTTACTGGATTATTAGAGCTTTCACCATCAGACCCCGACGAGGGGCAAGATCTGGAGTTTTTGGCAGGTGAAAGTGGAAGCGATTATGAAGGAAGTTCTACAACACCTCAACCATTCAGACAAGAAGAATTCAATGACCTAATACGAGACCTAAATCTGTCCAAGCAAGCATCTGAGCTTTTAGCGTCCAGGCTCAATGAAAGAATTTTTCTCAAACCAGAAGTTAAAATAACATTTTATCTGAAAAGAGAAGAGTTTCTTCTTCCATATTTCAGCCAAGAGGAAGATCTTGTTTACTGTAATGACATCCCATTACTTCTGCTCCAAATGGGACTACAAGACTACCATACCGAAGACTGGCGTCTTTTTATAGACAGTTCCATCAGAAGCTTGAAATGCGTTCTGTTACACAGTGGTAACCGTTATGCATCTCTTCCCATTGCTCACTCAACAACACTTAAAGAAGAGTATTAGAATATCAAAACAGTATTGCAAAAAGTCCGTTATTATGAGCATCAGTGGTCAATTTGTGTTGATCTAAAAATGGTAAACTTCTTGCTTGGGTAGCAGTCAGGATACACAAAATACTCATGCTTCATGTGCCTTTGGGATAGCAGGGCAATGCAAGATCATTGGACAAGAGTGGCATGGCCTGCAAGGGAAACCATAACTGTAGGGAAAGAAAATATCACCAACAAGCCACTGGTTGACAAAAATAAGATCATTCTCCCACCGCTTCATATCAAATTAGGTTTAATGAAACAATTTTTTAAGGCTTTGGACAAATCTGGCAATTGCTTCAAGTATATTTGCAGATTATTCCCCGGATTGAGCATGGAGAAGCTGAAAGCTGGGATTTTTGACGGTCCTCAGATTCGGAAACTCATCAACGATCGAAATCACCTTGAAGCTTCTTCATGGAACAGTTTTGTTTCAGTTGTCAGGAACTTCTTAGGTAATAACAGAGCAGAGAATTACGAAGAACGGGTGCAAGATATGCTAGCTAACTTCAGAAACTGTGGAACGAATATAAGCATCAAGGTATATTACCTAAACATTCATTTAGACAAATGTCCAGGAACCTTGGGGACTTCAGTGAGGAACAAGGCGAGAGGTTCCATCAGGATATGAGGGTGATGGAGGAGAGATATCACGGAAGATGGGAATACATATGATGGCTGACTACTGTTGGAGCCTCCAGCGCAATTGCACCAACGACACACAAAAAAGGAAGTCGAGCAAACAGCGATTTGCTAATGCATTACCATAGACAATTAACATATTAATTAATTAATTAATTAGACATAATTAGTTATTCAAATGAAAATGTTTTCTTCTATAACACTATTACTAGTATTACACATATTTTTGAACAAATTTCTGCATGACTATTAACAGTTTCACTACTATTTGTTAGTATACTATTATACTTCATGCAATTCTTGACAAATTCCAAACACGGTGCATACATTATTTAATTAATTTTAATTATCTCGTAAAATAGAGCCAATCTAGCAAAAGCACTTACATATTCTAAATCAGCATAGTTGACTTTGTATAAAATGATTAAAATATCACTGGCAATGAATTCACTGTTTACCAGTGTTATTAATAACCTAGCTACACACGAGTCATGTAAAGCATTAATGACCTGGTTACACACTAGTCATGTAAATCATTAAAGACCTGGTTGCACACTAGTTTGTTCATGTAACTAATAAAGCACCTGGCTACACACTAGAATGTTCATGTAACTAATAAAGCACACGGCTACACACTAGTATGTTCATGTAACTAATAAAGCACACGGCTACACACTAGTATGTTCATGTAACTAATAAAGCACACGGCTACACACTAGTATGTTCATGTAACTAATAAAGCACACGGCTACACACTAGTATGTTCATGTAACTAATAAAGCACCTGGCTACACACTAGTATGTTTATGTAACTAATAAAGAACCTGGCTACACACTAGTATGTTCATGTAACTAATAAAGCACCTGGCTACTAACACACATGCATGGCCACGGCCAGGAATTATTCGGCCCCTGACCAATTATAACATAGGGTGCCCCTTTAGACTCTTTCCCGATTTCTCTGCAAAATGAATAATTAAGAATTATTTTCAACAGCGACGGGCCCCCACCAAGACTTTGGGGGCCCGACAAGTGCTCGGGTTGCCCCACCCCCATCTCGGCACCGTTTCATATGTATGCTAATGTAACTCACGAAGTATTCTAAATGTCCTCCCGCAGTAATCTTTCACTTGCTTCTCAAAAAAAGGGGCCGGGGGGGGGGGATGAGTCAATAATTAAAAAGTGTTCTTTGACAAGTTTAACCGAACCATCAAAAAAAAAAATTATTCAAGCGCAGCAACAATAAAGTTGAGAATATCTGATAGCCGGCTATATTGATCGACGTTGCGCTCTAGGCCTTTGTTCTAACGGCTATGAGTACACGCATAACAGTCGGTTACTCACGAGAGCTCATATCAATAATACACACGTTCAGCTGTTGCACCACTGCCGATATATAATGTGGTTGTTGCCAGCAATAACTAGTGCGGGCGGGCACATAATAAGACATTACTGAAGCATGAACAAACTTGTCAACGTTGGCAACACCAACACGCACACACACACACACACAAACACATCACAAAGAAACAGTCTAAAGCAGCCTCTCATCTTCAACTCGCTGGCATTGATCATCAAATAAAAATCTAGCTGTTGTACACGACAGAAGCGCGTGATATCACTTTTATCCTCTCGGTTGCTGTTGTTTCCAGGATTAAATATTCAATATCAACAAAACATTAATGTCAACATGACATTGTATGCATAATGAAATGTAATAGGCTGCTAGTGTGAATCATTATCTTGAGACATTTTTTAAACCAATAATTATTACGTAAAATAAATATACTCTTATAAAACAAAATAACCATAAAATATCGATTTTTCTATATTCCAGAATATCTTGTTATTAGAGTTTAAGTAAATATAAACATTGTGGTTGAACAATAAAACCTGCAACGTTCTATGGGCTGTTTTTTTTCCCACTGGCTGAACCTCGGGTGGTAGGCCGACACAGGGGCGTGGCGAGGGGTGGGCAAGGTGGGGCATCATGCCCCGGGTGCTACTCACAAAGGGGCGCCAAATGGTATATTTTATATATTATATTACATGGGTTTCGAATGTGGGGAGGGGCGCGAAAAAGGTATTAAAATGGTTTTGTGCCCCGGGCGCGAGTTAAGCTCGCTACGGCACTGGGCCTACTCTTTGATTGGGAAATTTAATGTATTCAGTGACGTAAATAGGCAGTGGTGGATGGGGTGGTCCTCACATGAGCTACAACAGCAAGAGGCGGCATTTTCACAACTTTTGTCTAGTACATGTACCTGTTGTTTTGTATCGCTCTGAAATGGGGCGGCATTTTTCTGAGAACGCCCCGGGTGCTACTAAGGCTAATTTCGCTATTAAATGTAACATGTCTCATCCACTTTTGTGATAATTAAGCCACGACAGTTTGATATTTAACCAGTGGGGGGGCGGGGGGGCCAGAAAATCATATACAATTTCTTAAAGTACTAAATAGACTGTCTGTCTTTTTTATAGTGACCCTTTGTGCGCCACTGGATTTAACACAAAAAAAAATATAATAATGAACTTTAAAAAAAAAATACAGCTTGGTGTAACCACGGTTGATATAAACAAAATGTAATCCCCATATGATTACAGTCTGCAGCCGGCCCGGCCTTATGGGAGTCGGGGTCCGATTGGGAACTTTTCATGTGCTCCCCCTTGTGGCACATATGTATTGCAGTGTGTTGTGTAGTGAGTACCACACAAGCTGAGAGTAGATATCACTCCCGCGCGGGCCACATAATGTAATCTTGCTGATAGTAGGCCTAATTGGTTAAATAGGCGCTAGAACGGCCTTGATCACTTATTGTTCATAAAAATAACAATAATTTAAACCTAAGTGCGTGATCGATCATTATTATCGTTGGCTATATAGGTTAGGGCGATTCAATTAGTAAGTTGAGTAATAAAACGGCTTTGGTTCAAAAACGAATTAAGGCTCCATTGGTCCTGGTCTGACAATGTAGCATAAAAATGACTTTCCATCGGAATTGATGCATATTACCTGTGCAATTGACAGTAGCCTTAATCTATATGCTATTTCAGCATCGTTCACATCTGTTATAATCCTGCTCTGAGACAAAGCAATAAGAAAAATTTAATACACGATGATAAAGTCTGCTGGTTAGGAAGTGGAAGGGTGCAAAATGGCGACTTCCCTGATTGCCATATATATACGGGGTGGGGTGGGGGGGGGCCGTTGATTATTTCTCGTCCATGGAAAGTCGCACTATATCGAGACAAATACACCACAGTAAATAAAAAGGAAATAATTGATTGTTTCTTAGGCGACCTAGTACCATTCTATCCACGGACCGATACCGGTCCGCGGCCCGGGGGTTGGGGACCACTGCTCTATACTCTATAGCATGCAGCATTAACGGGAATATTCTGTATTTTCCATATTAATTTTATGAAAACATTGAAATATGTTCTTTTGTTCTTTGAATCTTTTCCTCATATTTATTGCAAAAAATCGATACATGAATTTTTCTAATATTTGTTTTATATATTTAAGTTCGACAAATGCAAACCTTGCCAACGTAGTAAAGCATCTGATAACTTGTTTCTCTTACAATCAGCTGTGCTTTTATTTATTTAGTGTTACTTTTTCATCGTTGTTTTATCTCCCCCATGTAAAAAAAAAAAATCACGCTCTAATGTGTTGTATCCCATCCCCCAATGCCACCCCCCCCCCTTTCTTCCACGACAACAAACAATTGCACAAAAACGTGTTTCGACAGCTGCTTTTTAAAATCTTAAGTCAAAAACACGTCACGTGACTCATTGTGTTCAATTATCTATCTCTGGGAAAGCATCATTTAACTATTGAGTTGATAACGTCATTGGATGCGGGCATGCACACGTACACACACGCGCGCGCACGCACACACACGCCATAGCTTGGTGTCGATCAATATCAACAAACTACTTACAGTCTTACATTTTTCTTTGTGTATTTTTATTTAAACTTAAAGAAACAGTTAAAAGTTACTATTCATTCAGTAAAGATAATATTTATTTTGAATGAGCCCTAAACCAGAAGTGGATTTAACGTCCTGCGCACCCACTGTAGAGGGCCCTCCACAAACCCTGACTGTCTACCTTTTTTTTTTGACGTCTCTTTACTTTGAGAGAATAGTTTTGTGTTGTATTCTAGTAAGACCTCAACCGACTTAAATCCGTCTCTGTCCATAACTTCAGTTTACAACTTTGATGATGAGACTAAATATTGGAATGACAGTTTAATGAAAAGTCAATACCTTCAGGGCTCGATGTTCCGCCGGGGATATCCCCGGCACTGAGAACTGTCATCCCCGGCTCTGCTTTAGCTATTATATCCCTGCCGGTGATGAAACCATAGACATTTATCCACAGCTCTGCTTTAGCTAATATATCCCTGCCGGGGATGAAACTATAGATATTTATCCCCGGCTCTGCTTTAGCTAATATATCCCTGCCAGGGATGAAACCATAGACATTTATCCCGGGTGTCACCATGCAGAGTCTGGAGCAGAGGTAAATAAATACAGTTCAAAGCTGCTCAGATCAATCTAGAGTTGTTGTTTTTTTTTGCAAAAGTTCTAAGAAAAAGGATGCATGTAGTCACGTGGTTTCATGAAAGTTGAGACGTAGTTTACAAACTCAGTTTAATGAAAGTAATATACATCTTTCTGAGATCCAGTCAGTAATACTATCGTTTTTATCGTTAAAGCATTTTTAAGTAAATTCTCTAAGGTCTAGTGCAGGAAAAATCGAAATATGTACCATTTCTCATAGTGAAATTCTTGAGGGGGTGACACCCTGAATTTTCCGCACCGGGTGACACCAATCATAGTGACGCCACTTGATGGGTCACTAAATTAGCTACGTCAAAACACAGTTGGCCACACACAAAGGTTTCTATCTGGCTCAAATATGCAGAGCCGTTCTTAACATTTTGGTGGCCCAAGACAGAGTAAAAGAAATAGTCAATACAATAGTCAAGACATCCGGGTGCTTTATACCAGTGGTCCCCAACCCCCATTTTTATTTACTGTGGTGTATTTCTATCGTGATTGTGCGACTTTCCATATTCGAGAAATGATCAACGTCTCTCCTACTCCCTCCCCGCTTCCTGAGGGCCGCAGTGAAATTATCAAACGCTGACCGGTCCGTGGCAAGAAAAGGGTTGGGGAACACTGTTTTACATCACTCGACCATCCATCCCATTCCTATCATAGAAGATATGATTTTTTTTATTTGGGGGGAAGGGCGGGGGGGGGGGGTTCTAGGCAAAGCCCCCCTCTGCTTATTTGATTTACTTAGTGAAATGTATTACCTGGCCCTCCTGCTATTGCCTGCCCCCTGCTGTAGAATGCCTGGCCCCTGCTGTAGAATTTTCACGCTAAGGGGCTGTGGAAAGGTTAGCATATTTAATCATTATTTAGAAACTAGCTTTAAATTATATAAAAGAAAAAGTTTTCCATTTCAAAATATAAAGAACTGAAATTAACCATCTGTCAACATTCTCTCTGTCTGTTTCACATTTTTCTTAACTTAGTCATAATTGATTAACACTTACGGCAAATGTTACTTCACCGTGCAACAGTTTCGTGTTAATCGCAAAAAGTAAGAGAGAGAGAGAGTGAGAGAGTGAGAAAGAGAGAGAGAGAGAGAGAGAGAGAGAGAGAGAGAGAGAGAGAAGAGAAAAAATTTTGACTGAAACGTCACCGAAGTACATGCGCTTGGCTGGGGGGGGGGTGATGGCATCCATTTAATATGGAGAGAGTCATGACATGGCATACATCTAATTTGGAGAATAGAGCTTGCATGGCATCCATCTAATATGAAGAGAGTAATGGCATGACATCCATCTAATTTGGAGAGAGAGAGAGAGAGTGATGACATGGCATCCATTTAATTTGCAGAGAGAGTGATGACATGGCATACATCTAATTTGGAGAGAGAGTGATGACATGGCATACATCTAATTTGGAGAGAGAGTGATGACATGGCATCCATCTAATATGGAGAGAGTAATGGCATGACATCCTTCTAATTTGGAGAGAGAGAGTGATGACATGGTATACATCTAATTTGGAGAGAGAGTGATGACATGGCATACATCTAATTTGCAGAGAGAGTGATGGCATGGCATACATCTAATATGTGTGTCGCCCAGAGGAAGTACAGATAAGGGATTATTTTACCTGTACCATTTTGCAAGAGTCTTATCTTTATGATAAAAAAAATGCTTCAGATTAAAAACATATTGAGACGCACAACTTTCTACCTGGTGTGAGTGAGGTGGAATGAGGGACGGCCCATGTTGCCAACCATCCACAGTGTTAGCCACCAGGCTATCATATAATCTTACGCCCTGAAAAAAATCGGCCCTGTTAATCTCTGTGATTTCTACCGTTTAATTTATTCAGGAGAATTACTTATCGCACCTTCTGGAAACACTCAATAGACATATTAAGTGAAATGAGGAAGCCCTATAAATTTTACTGGTGATACGTTTTGAATAATAATGTCTTTTTTTGACAAAAAAAAATCCTTAAGGCCTCAGGCCCGTAGCGTGCGGGGGCCAGGGGGGCCGGGCCCCCTGCGTTTTGTCTGGCCCCCCTCTGCTTCCCCCTGCTATTGCCTGGCCCCTGCTGTAGAATGCTTGGTCCCTGGTGTAGAATTTTCACGCTACGGGGCTGTAAGGCCTACAGTGAGCATAAACTGACCCAAATGCTCCCTTTTTCACCAGTAATCACCACTATACGGCATGTATTGTTTTAATTACAACCCACCATCGACTTTGCCTGATTACAGTTTCATATCGAGACCACTGTAGGATGACAGAAATAAAAACAAAAATCGAACCCGTTGACCTGATCGGAAGATGGCACCTTCCGGTAATTAGAAAAAATGCAAATTATATTGACATAGAAAATTATTCTGGTTAGGTGGGAGGGAGGGGGTGTAGAAGGAGGGTTCAGAAGATTGGGCCTATGAAATAGTTATGTCATATGTTAGCAGCCTGGAATTTTTTAATGAGTTGTGTCAGACAACTTGACCAGTCTACTTCTGCTGCCCGACGGTTGAGAGATAGACAGACAGACACAGACAGGCAGGCAGACAGACAGGCAGGCAGAGCGGCAGACAGACACAGAAAGACCGACAGACATGGTTGTCTATTATCTATGCATCATTTTCTCACAACTAGATAGTTTAAAAACTGTTAATGTATTAATGTAAAATGTCAAAGTTTGCAGCACTGACCTGCATTATCAGTTATAATCAGACATAAGTATTTAAATATATCAATATAAATTATCCCTGTTTGAAACTAATAATAATCACGGATGCTCCTGGATTACCCCTAACACTGTCGTATCTCTAATACCCATATTTTATACACAATTTTTTTTAATTTAGAAATTTAAAGAAAAATACCTATACAGTACAAAAATTACCGAGTAAATTATCTTTTTTTTTAGATGTAATTTTCTTAAATATTGATGGCTCTAAAATTCTCTAGATCTGGATAAAAATTATCTAAGTTGGCAGCCCTGTATAAAATAACAAAGCGCATGAAACTAGAGTATTGAGCGCCTTTCTGGCTGCATAACCCACTCTTCTTCTCGCGTCGCATTATTGGTCGCAGCCAACCGCCATCCAGGGTCCAAACCTGTTCGCCCGTCACTCGTGCGTTTTACCGCTGAGTACTTATTTTTACCTGACTCATATTTTACCTGACGCATATTTCACCTGGCTGCTGTTTCGTAATCATCTCTACATTTCGATCAGCTCAAAATTAAAATGTCACAATCTACACAAAAATTCGAAGAAAAATGTAAAAGGTTTTTCGAAGCTGCAAATGACGGAAAACCAGTGACCATTGGACAGCTAACTCGCATCATTCGACAGGCGTGTCCAACGTTCAAAGGGGATGATTCGGAAATAGCAGTGAGTACCTACGTTTTATAAATCTTTAACTGTCACGAATTTCTAAGTCACACCAAGTGTGCTAGTAGTGGCCTTGAGGAATAGAGAACAGAGCAACCGTCACAAGCCCCTAAGCTAAGAGGGTCGCGCGTTGTGGTACGACGCCTTTGACTTAAGGCTCTCGGCCCCTCAATCAGCCCCGTAGCTAAGGGGGCACTGGGGGGCCGTGCCCCCCTCCCGCTAGGTGTGGAGTGCCCCCCCCCCCCCGCGCTTAAAAAAGAAGAAAAGGAGGAAAAAGATAAAGAAAAGGTAAAGGTGCCCCCTTGCTGGGTATGGGTGCCTCCCTGCTTACTTTGACCTGGCTACGGGCCTGCCCTCAATTAAAACTCACCGGAGGCTCCGCGCACTGTTAAGACCGACACTGGTATGTGTACATGTACACAGTGCCGGCTCAAAGATAGCTGATGTCCAAAGAAACCTGAACTTATGAGCCCTTATTAAGAATATATTTTTTCTCAATTACTGAGATAAAAATCGTGCACTGGTCAATGCCAGAGTTGCTTGCCCCTTCATAATGCCCTGGGTGTACAGGACCACTTGAGCCCATTCCTCTTAGTATGGTCCCGCTCAGAAGACGGCCCCACGCTAATATTTTCTATTGTAGGCTTGTCAGGTATTCTTTTAACAACCCATTGCAATCAGGGTGCAACTAAATTGTTTCCAATCGGCCTCGCATCGCCTGTGTGTATATATGTGTGTGTGTGTGTGGAACATATTGTTTTAAGATTTTATGTATAAATTACTGTTTTTTTTTATACCATTCGTTCTGCTTTGTACATATGCTAAGGCGTGTGTTTGTATTTTTTTTTTAATTGCCATCGGACAAACAACTGGTTTTTAAGTTAACGTAGTTCAATAAAACCGCGTTGCAACATGCCAAATGTACATGAAACACTCTTGGAGAATGTAGTATAATCACAATCCTCAGTTATGGTGAGGCCTGTACATATGTGCCCCCCCCCCTGTCGGAAACAGCGTTAACGGCTATGCATACACGTTGGCGATGTACATTGCATTATTTCTGTGACATTTATCTCGGTATTGAAAATAAAACTAAAAAAATAGTAAAAGGGTTCATTGTGATAGTTCATAGTGATATTTCATAGTGATAGGGCCTAGTCCATAGTGATAGTTCATTGTGATAGTTCATTGTGGCAGAGATTTAATGCACGTTTGTTTTTTGTTTTTTCCCAGCAAATATTTTTAGAAATTGACGTCAACAACGATAAACTGGTGACCTGGGAAGAATTCAGTTCGGCACTTAATGCCAAGAACCCTAAAGAAGTCACGTGAGTTGTATTACAATATGTCCATGTTGACTCAACTCGGGTGTCTTAAAACCATTGTTTATGACGGGTCACTCTGGAACAATGTGTCCTTATTGACTTGGCTCGTGAACTGGTTTCTTAAAACCTTTGCTTAGGAAGGTTCACTCTGGTTATGGATGTGTTCCTTCTTTAAATGTGCGCGTATGCACGTGCACCCAATTAACCAATTGCGCGTGCACTCAACCAATTGCGCGTGCACTCAATTAATCAATTGCGCGAGAACACGAATGTTTTGTTTAGTAGACCTTAATACTGCTGTGTTGCGCAAAATAAATTGTAATTTTCTGCAAAGGTTATGCACAGCATATGCATTAGGCCGTACACAGCATTAGGGAAATTAGAGGGAAGGGAACATTGGTGATGGTAATAACAAAAACAAATAAATACAAGCATGAGCAGCCAAAATGATTTAGGATTCTCAAAAGGCTTAGAAGAATTCGGTTAAGATAATTGTTTGTATTACTAGCCTGACAGATAAATATAAATGCCTTTACAGTGTTCGACTTTAGGAAATTTAATTTATTATAAACAGTGCCATTTTAGTATTAATAGGCAAATTAGACAGAGCTTCATAGCCCACCCCCTCACTTCTAAGGCCCCAATAACCGCTTTACAAACCATCTTTTAGGAGAGCTGAACTGGAGCTTGTGTTTAAAGAACTAGACAAAGACGGCAGCGGCAGACTGGAGAAAGGTGAAATACGTCGACTGTGTCAACAAGAAGGTCTGGACATATCAGAAGATGACCTGAACGATCTGATGCAGGAAGCTGATCCTAATGGAGATGGTGTTAGCATTGATGAGTTCCTGGCACAATGGGCAGCTAAAAACTGATTTTGAAATAATTTTGTATATTTATTTTTTTCACGCTTTTTATAAAATCTTTCATTATTTTCATTCAATCCACTGAGGGTTGGATTAATAAGGAATATATATCAATGGCCTCAATGGGTAAATATGTGAATGTACAATCATGAAAGTGTGCCTTTTAATTACCAACGTGTGTGCACAGGCTTTAAAGTAAGAATTGTATTTTATTCTGGTCGTTATCAGTTAATTTTTATTAATAATTTTAATGGAGAATTTAGTCATGAAAAATATAGGCCTAATATTTGTTTGCTTGCAATTTTAAAATTTGACTGTAATAAATGAGCGCAAAGAGTCTCAAAATATCACAGAAAGCTTCGCCTCACTCTTTTTTAAGTCCCAGTGCTTCACTGTAACGAGTTTTGTCAATATACCTACCTATAGGTTTGAATTCAGATTACTTACGCCGCAAGATCTTTTCGAACAGCTTCAATTGCTTGAAATGATTTTTTATATTTTTTCTAAGTGTATGATCATCTGTATATCTTGATTTTAAAATAAAATGTCTATCTCCATGATGAGTTGTTATTGTTCTTAATAAAATTGTCGCCGTTAGTTATGTTTATTAGAAGACATAAAAAAATAAAATTTTTGCCCGGGGTCCCTAGAAGTGTACACTCTGACTTATGGCTGGTAAAAACTAAAATAAAATGACACTTGCAAACTATGAATCACATAGCAAGGTACCCCTGCACTCTCACTATGAATATCATAAAAAGGTTAAAAGCCCAGCACTATGAATCACATAAAATGCCAAGACCCATGCACTGTGAATCACATAAAAATGACATTAAGACCCCTGCACTGTGAATCAAATAAAAATACCAAGACCCCTGCACTGTGAATCACATAAAAATGTCAAGACCCCTGCACTGTGAATCAAATAAAAATACCAAGACCCCTGCACTGTGAATCACATAAAAATGTCAAGACCCATGCACTGTGAATCACATAAAAATGACATTAAGACCCCTACACTGTGAATCAAATAAAAATACCAAGACCCATGCACTGTGAATCACATAAAAATAACATTAAGACCCCTGCACTGTGAATCACATAAAAATGTCAAGACCCATGCACTGTGAATCACATAAAATGTCAAGACCCATGCACTGTGAATCACATAAAATGCCAAGACCCCTGCACTGTGAATCACATAAAAATGTCAAGACCCATGCACTGTGAATCAAATAAAAATACCAAGACCCCTGCACTGTGAATCACATAAAAATGACATTAAGACCCCTGCACTATGAATCAGCTGTTGCATGGGATAAGAGGCAAGCATTCTCCTGGGACTTCCAAACAAAAAACCTTCTATTAGTTAAGAATATTTCTTCACAATGTGGTACATCAAGTCTGGGGATTGAATGCAAATATTTACTAATGCCATATTAAGTGAGCTTCTTCTGAAAATTCACAATAGGCCTACATATTTAATAAGACAAATTTTGCAATTTAAAAATTTTTTTTTTTACATTTTTTATTTACATGGTTTTTTACATTGTCAACCATTTATAAAAAAAAAGACTTACATAAAAAAAACAGTATTAAGCTAATTACAATTCTTAAAATAATACATTTTACTACTGTACATAGTAGATAACTAGAGACAGTTATTTAAACAAATGACCCACAAAATAAGTCAGCAAAATATAAGGCGATATACCAACCACTATTATATCCTTAATAAATGTTACATGCCCTTGGCCATCATTGTTAGTCTCAGCAGTCTGTAAGACTCTTATAAACCAAAATTATCACCCAAAATCTTTTCATTTGTTCATTATCTCAAATTGACAGTCCATGGTTAATGTATTTGCTTGCAAGTCAAGGACATCTTTTTTTGTGTGTGTGTTCTGATCAGAAAGATCTGATTGGGAGTCAAATGGACTTGTCCAGATTTTTTACTGTTAATTTTTGGTAATGAAGTGATTAATGTATAGCAAGAATAAAAGCATCATCTAATAAACAACCACCTACAGATTATAAAAAAGAGCTGTCTTTCCAGCTCAAAAAAATAAGTACAATGATATCTTGGAATACAAATTTAATCTGCTAATTAGAAATCAACTGAGTTTTCTGAATCAGGTTTTTTTTCTTTATGCATCATATGAAATGGATTGATTTTTTCCTTGATGTCCAAAAACTTGATTTGAAAAAAATATCTCACAGAAATTATTAAATACTCTTGATTTTAAAGCAAATGTAGAATACTTCAATGGCAAACACACTGAATTTTGATAGTATTTTTAAAAATGACCAAAAAAAAAAAAAGAAAATGTAAGAATAAGCAATGAATAAAGTTGATGGAATCACAAGAGATACTTTCACAAGGATGAATCTTTTCTTTGGCTTACAAGCTGGTATAATCATTAGGAAAATCACATTAAGAACACTGAAATGACATACTGGATGATCAAATTTTGAAGGGCATTTTTAGCTTATTTTCCAAAATATTTGGCAAGATTCCAAGTTTTTTTATGTCTGGATTTTATCACTGTAAGATAGCCATAAAAAAATAAGCAAAGTTTAAAGGTGCTATTTTTAAACATAATTAGAAATGGATGATTCTTGTGATTTTATACTTTTGACTGATACATCAACTTTATTGAGGATAGAAAAGTGTTTAGAAAGTTACAAATTTTACAGTTAAGAAAATAAAAATCTGTGCATTGAAAAAATTTGGTAGGCCTTGAAAATTGTAAAAACAAAACACAAGCTTATCATCATTTAATGGAAACTTGTAGGTAAATTTTAGAATTGGCATTGAAAGAAAACAAAATAAGAATTATTTCCAGACATAAATTAAATATTTTTTTTTTTCTAAAAAATGTTAAGTAATTATACACTAGTGAGTCCAGTAGATCTTTTTTAAACAAAAAAAAAGAAGTTAGCATTGATTTGTAGAAACAGAATCATTTAGTAATAAAAAAAAAAAACACATGCTCAAATGCAAACAATCTGTCAGTTTATTATTATCAAATAAATCTAATCCTACTCTAAGCTAACATCACACTATTTAAATATAATATTCATGTAACTAACAAACAGATTTTATCTGAACCCAGGAAAAAAAAAATTTCAGAGTGAACATGATTTTTTTTAAGAATGCACATTCATTTTTTTTCACTCTGAATTATTGAAAAAAATGATGCATTTTATAAATATATTAAGCTTTTTCATAATTAAATAGCAGACAAATAAAAAACAACTTTAAAATACTTACAGCTATACGTATAGTTAGTTTATAATAAGGTTGAAAGCAAAAAAAAAAAAATATTAATTCTTGAAGCCCTAGGCTATGTTAATCCTCATTTTAAAAAACAAAACAAAACTAAAAATAGAAACATACTTGTAAACTTAAAGTTAGAAATATGTTTGCCTTTGTGTAAAGAGTTTTTTTTTCTTCAAAAGTCATTTACATGTATATATAAAAAATGTAAAATAGAGAAATAATTTGGAATAATTTATTTTAAAATATTTTTTTTTCAATTCCCTTGACCGATATGGTGACTGGGGAAATGAATGGACACATCAACAGAAAGTTTTCTAGTTTAAAAAGTAGCAAAATGCTTTTATTTATATTTTTTTTTATTTCCCAGCCAATAAAATTCTTGGAACTGACTGGCTAAACAAAACTTAGTATTGATTTATAAGATAATACATAATACTTTGATAAATATTTATTGTTTAAACTAATTTTATAAACTGAAAAAATAAAAAACATCAACAACAAAAAAAAGAACAACATAGAAGTGAAATTACATTTCATTTTAAAACAGTTATCACAAAAAAATAATTCATTCACCCTACTACATGTATAACAATAAATGTATGTACAGCCAAAGTTTTTTTTTTTTAGTTTTGTTTTTAATGTTAATAAGTTCACAGCCATAGAAATGAGTTCATAAGTATAGTAAACAATATCAAAGAAAAATAACGATAGAGAATATGCCTCTAGGTCATGAATATATGTACACATTTCTTACTAATGCTTTTTAGCTGATGCACCCTAGTTTTAACCTTAACCCTTGTCCTGCTTTGACAAAAAGTGTATTAGTAGTATTTTTCTAAATATTTTACATAGTTACAACAGATTCGTTTGGTGAAATTTTTATATAATCTTATTTATGTCTAGCTGTTTAAACTAAAAAAAATGCAACGAAAAAACCAAGTGAAGCTAACTGAAACAATTGTCGAAAAAGGAAGTAACTATTTCCTTATGAATCAGTGTGCACATAATTTCTTCTAGACGCTCCTAATTATAAAAGAAACACATTTTATAAAGATTAAATAAAGTGTCTAATTCTAAAACAACAATAACAAATTAATAGAAAATGAATATAAAAGCTAATGTAAAGAATAAATGAGCTTAATATTTACAACCATAAGAAAATAAATAGCTCACTGTTTGGGTGCCAATAGACACTCAATTCTTTTTTTTACCTGATATTTATAATTTAGTTTAACATATTTTAATAGATCAGCCATTTGCAAATGAATCATTTGAATGTGAAAAAAACCAAAGGAAAATAAAATTTTTAACTTAATATTGTGAATTTACCAGCATAAAATATGTCAGGATCTAAATTTTTCTTCTAAATAACTAAAAATTAAAAAAAATATCATATGAGATAAATTTCAAGCATTTACATTATTATAAGTAATGAAATTAACTTCTCAGTCATTATCATGTTCTGGATCCAGTTCTGATAAGAAATCAAAATCATTTTCAATTTCAGCAATGTGTTCTGACTCATCATTTTCCATATCTTCATCTGACTCTGATATTGAAGGTTCTGGATTTAGAAAATCTATACTCTCACCTTTTTCAGTTCTGGTGTATGTTATTTTAGATCCTGTGCGAGGATTTAAGCTGGAAGATGATGCTGTTTTACCTTCATCGAGAGAACTAACACCCACCATGGCTGACTCTATCATGGAGCTGATAGTCCTAGCAAGGGTACTGGCTAATTCAAAATGTGAGCCACTAGAAGCTTTAGTGTTGACAGGTATAATTCTGGAATCAGATGAATTCAAAGATTCATCATCTTCTAAATCAGATTCTTGAAAATGGGAGGAAGTGAAATGTAGAGCACGTCTAGAATGTGTGCCATTATTATCATTGCTGTCATTCAGGCCAAGTTCATCATCTGTGTTGTCTAAGTCATCAAATGATGGCATCTGGTTTATATTTAGATCAAAATCCACCTCAGGGAGCTCTGAAAAAAAAGATCCAAAAAAAAATGCGTCTTTATTTGTAAACTTTGATGAGAAGAACAGAAGGTTTTCAGCTTATTCTCCTTGTAATAAAAACATTCTTTGTGCATAAAGGAATGAAAGAAGGGTACTTTTAAAGAAGGACTTTTAAAGAATATAAGAGATAAACCTCTCCTTTCAGGGACACACACACAAAAAGTGTATTCTAAATCATCACAAATATTGTTTGTGAAATAATATATCTCACCATCTTCACTGGAACTAAAAGAAGGATTCTTGGAAAGTCTTGGTGTAGGTATTGAAGAGTTGCCCCCTTCGTCTTCACTGTCATTAATAGCTTTTGCCAGAGCTGCAGCAATGTCAGGATCCACCTAAAACAAGTCAAAAATTTTATTTGTATTAGTTTTAATATTTTAATTATTTCATTATAAGAATTTTAATTATTAAAAAAACAACAAGTTATCTTAACATTATGAAAAGTGTACTTAATAGAGAACTTTATACCTGCAAAATTTTATCGCTGGGAACTTTCATAAAAAAATGTACTGAAAACATTATCTCTTTGATAGCCTACGTTTTTCCTTATATAACCATAATAAATAGATCAATAATTTCTGGGTCCCACAAAATCATTTTTTTATATTGAGTTTTACAATAAAAACACTAAATTTAAAAGGTTTATCTACAATATGAATAGATTAAAAGAAAAATTAGGAGAAAAGCTATAATTATCTTGGGAATAAGAAAGGCCAAAATTACACAATATGCTGTCACTTCAATTTCTGACAAGAAAAAGTGTGACATAACGGTATTCCACTGAAGAAAAGTGCTCAAAACATTGGACTATCCGAAAGAATTCCAAGGTACAAGAGGAGTACTAAGCACATTTTTTTCTATGGACTCCAAGTTGTGAGAGTTTACGAGCATTGGGACTTGGGGTATCATTGTATTGTATTTTATCTCTCAGCTTTTTTATCTTTTACAAAATGAAAGTGCTTGAATTGGAACTTTTTTAAGGTACACAAATGAGCAGTTAGTTACTTAACAAAATATAATTTACACATCTTATCTATAACAGTTAAAAATAAAGTGGAATGTATATAAAATAAAATTCTCAAGCCAGCAGAAAAAAACAACAAAAATATATAAGTGTTTAGTTAAAAATAAGGCAACATCCAGGCCCCATTCTACTTTTTAATCTTATTTTCTAATCTTATTTGCTTAGCTTTAAGACTATTATTTTTAACTTCAAACCTGAGGTATAAATTCTTCTTCTTCTACAATCTGTACTGATGAATTGTCCTTTAAGAATCTTGTTCTTAAATCATTTATTCTTCCACCAAATGCTGGAATTTTACAAAAGATTCAATGTCAAAGGGTGTAATTTATAAAGCATACTTCATCTATGATAAACAAAGTACACATAAATATTAACATTGCCTCAACTTACTTATTACAGTTCTGAAAACCTTTCCAGCATGATTTTGAATCCAAATATAGCCAGGTTGAAATTTATCAATGAGTTTTATAAAGATGGAATGGTAAAGTAAAGAAGGCCACAACATCACACTTATTACTGATTTTTTTGAAGATAAAAATTATTTAATTGATTAGAAATACTGTTTGAATTAGTATTACAATGTTTAATAATTAATAAATCATTATGTTTTAAATGAATTAATAAAACAACATGACCACAACTGATATTTTAAAATATTTTATGCCAGAAAAAATTAAGTCACCTTATAAGTTAAATATTGTTTAAACTAAAATCTAATGTGCAAATGTATGAAAGTTTGAACTGTGAAAATGAAAAATATAAATTTTTTATTTTAATTATCAAATAAAAGTTCATTTTCAATACATAGTCAAATAAGAATTAAGGCTTCCAAAGTACAAGATAATAAGTGACATTTTAAAATATACTTACAAATGAGATATAATAATGCTAAGTCAGATATATAATAACCAATCAGTGCTGTTACAGTGAAGAGAGCAGTGTTTCCGAGACAAAACTATAATAAAGAAGAAAATATATACAAATTATACAAAGAATTAAAATATGAATTAAATCAAGTTACTTAAATACAATTCGCTGGGTAACATTTTTTTTCAAATACTTAAAGAATGTGAAATTTTTCCTTTCATATATTTTTCTAAAATTTAAAAAAAAAGCTATTTCAAAATGTAATCCACAATTAAAATGCCAACAAATTAAGATTTAAATCTTTTTAAAAATTGTGTCTTATATTTATTAATAAGAATAATATAAACCAGTTTCAAAGCGAACTACTAAGAAGCCTTCCAGCTAAATGTTTGAGGGAGAACACTCTCAAAACAACAGTTCTCATTGTCAGGGACACCCCCTCCTAAAGTAATAATTCCACTTAGAGTAGCCATCCTAAGGCAATTCATGGACCCCAGGGCTTTTATAATGAAGCCTGTGCATTTAACCGATCAGTACATGAAATTTCAAATTTTTATGGCTATGGTATCAGTAAGTGATGTAAAAAAAAGAACATAATTACTTACAGGGAACAAAGATAAAAAAATCCGATAATAGAAGTTAAATCACAATTTAAAATAACAACTCAAAAAATAATCTCACAACAAGAGGATGGGAAATTCTGTAACGTCTGGCAGTTCTGAAAAACTTTACAACACGTTCTATTATTTGACTCATGTGAAGACTCAATTCAGGCACACTCAACAGTCTAGGATGCATAGGTGTCCATCTAAATAAATAAAGATACTATCTTAAAACAACATTAAAATTTGGTTTAAACAAGTTTATATTTTTACTTATTTTACTCTACCAACAACACAAAGAGGGAACATTGATAGTAGGTGTGGTCATCTAAGTAAAAAAAAAATTTGAGATAGTTGATGCAATAATTGTAATTTGACACAAAAGGAAGTAAAATAAATTTGAATTTGGAGATTGGAAGTAATTAAAGGAACTTTATATACTAAATATATGAAAAGAAAATGACAGTTCATAAACTTTGAACAATAAAAACAAAATATTAGCAGCTGTTTCAGGTAGTATATGAATTTAAATTTACTACTTAGGATCTTTATATTAGCCAATGCGTAATTTATTTTATTTTCTAATATTTAAAAATTCACAGTCCATATTATTGTCATTTATTTTCTTACCCATCACTGTCTTCTGCCTCAGTGGGAGCAACTGAAAAAGAAAAAAAAAAATATAATTAAGGTTCAACACATTAGAAACTTTGATATTGATTTACATTAATTTATAAAAAAATGTATAATTTAACATAAATCCTTATTTTAATTGACTCATAAAAATTAAACACCAATGAATGCATAGGTAATTCATTATAGAGTTAAAAAGTGCGAACATTCCAGTTATGTTAACCCCCAGTGAATATCATATATTTTAACAAATTATAAGCTAAAAATAATTACAAACCTCTTATTTCTGGCCATATCTTATTTCTCCAGGTATCAATAAAAACAATACACATAACACCAATGCTCAACAAAAATAAAAATCTGGATGAAGTTATGCATATTAACCTGTGGAAATTGAATGCAAAATATAAAAACTAATATATACTAATTTATAAGTCTAATTTTTAGAGTTGGCTTAGACTAACTATACTAGCTTCAGAAATATTTTTACGGTAAGGTCTGCATTTATGCTTATTATTTTTACATGAATTAAGAGTTACAGTTTGTATATAAAAAATTAATTTTGGCAAAAATGTAAATATTAGATTGATAATTGAAGTTCTTGTCAGAAAGTCCCAGAAAAAAAAATTGTTATGCTCAACTTTATTTACTCATTCCAAAAATGGTGGCACTTTTAAAACTGTCTACACTAACTGCAATAATCTTAAAATATTATTTTAATTTCTGACCACCTCAACAAATAATTTTAATAGGGATGTGACGGAGCTGATGAAGAACCAACCATAGAAGAAATAAATAATATTATTAAAAAGACCAAAAACAATAAAGCACCAGGAGAAGATAACATAAATGCTGAGTTACTCAAATATGGAGGACACACACTACACCTAGAAATACACAGGATGGTCAGTAAAATATGGAAAGAAGAGATAATGCCAACAGAATGGGAAACAGCCTTAATAGTTCCACTCCAAAAGAAAGGTTCGAAACTTAACTGCAACAACTACAGAGGAATCTCACTTCTCAACACCATTTACAAAATACTAACAAAAATAATAGCCTACAGAATAGGGAAATACAGTGAAACAGTATTAGGTGACTATCAATGTGGTTTCAGGCCTAGCAGAGCAAACACAGATCACATCTTTTCCCTTCGAAACACTCTCGAAAAATGTTATGAATATAATATTAACCTACACCAGCTGTACATAGATTTCAAGATGGCATATGACAGCATCAATAGAAATTATCTTTACAAAACATTGCAGGAGATGTGTATCCCCCAACAAGCTCATTAGACTAGTATGTATGACATTAAACAACTCAAGAAGCAATGTCAAAATACAAGGGGAAAGCTCAAGAGAATTTAAAGTAAACCAAGGACTTAGACAAGGAGGCTACCTATCATGCATACTATTCAACTTAACCATAGAATAAGTGATAAGTTATGTCCATTTGGATAAACGAGGAATTATAACACATTATCTCAGAAGTGAAAAAACAAACTCTATGAAAACAGGAACAATATTTACAGAACCCATCCAATACCTTGCATATGCTGATGACATAACAGTGATAGGAAAGCAAAGCAAGGATATAGCAAAAGCACACGTAGAACTAGAAACAGCAGCTCAGAAAGCAGGTTTAACAGTAAACGAATCAAAGACTCAATACATGCTATTACAAAGAAATGGAAAAGAAAAATCTTTCAAAATCAGTGATAGAGCATTTGAAAGAGTAGAAAACTTTAAGTACCTGGGATCAACCATAAATGAGAAAAATGATATAATGATAGAGATCAAAAACAGAATAGAAGTGGGGAACAGAATATATTATACACTGCATAAAATACTGAAAAACAGACAGATCTCCAGAAAACTTAAAAAAACCATATACAAGACAATGATCTGACCAGCAGTAACATATGGTAGCGAAACATGGACCATCAGCAAACAAGCAGAAAATATGCTAACACTTGGGAAAGGAAAATACTAAGGAAAATATATGGGCCCAAATATAACAGCTGAAATTAAAATGAATAGATTGAGGTGGGTAGGACACATTGGAAGAATGGAAAATAACTGAGGTCCAAAAGCAATATATAAGGCAACACCCAATGAGAAAAGGCCTAAAGGCAGACCAAGAAGCAGATGGTTGGAGGAAGTGGAGAAAGACCTTAAAGCCTTAGGAGTGAGAGAGTGGAGGAAGAAGACCATGGATCGAGAAAGGTGGAGAAAAGTAGTATGGCAGGCCAGGGCCCTAAATGGGCTGTAGAGCCAAAGGAAGAAGAAGAAACAAAAAAATGGCTACTTTGAAACATTGATTTGAATATAAAATTGAGAAATAGGCACTATGTGAAGGTCTTTAGACAGAGCTCTATAGATGTGTGTGTATGCTCTCACAGATATTAATAACATTAGAGAGTTTGAGTGTCAGAGAGAGATGGGGGGGGGGGGTGAAGAGAGAAAGGAAAATCCAAGAATGAAAAAGAATCTTTATATGTATAGGCTATATGTAAATAAATGTGTGTAGCTTGTTTTTTATTTAATGATGTTAGGATTGAGGATCAATAAGTTTCAAACTACCCTGAGGTATACATTACAAGGCTGATTTCACATGCATTGTGAGGGGCAAACCAACCCCTTTAGTCTTTGACAGACATGTAGATTTATATTAGAATCTAAATGAAACACAGGAAAGAATTAAAGTCTTATTCGTAACTACCAAATAAAGTTGAGCAGTTTAAAGGTGATGAAAGAATTATTTATAGTCAGAATGCAATTTAAAATAAATATGCATGTACCCAGTAGTATATTTTTTATTGTCATATAACCTACTGATAATTTTTCTTTTATGTAAAAATTGGTTAACATATTAAATTTTACTTGGTAATTTAGCTTACAGTTTGAATAAATACAACATAATGTAAGAGTAAGTATTGCTCAAATGCTTTAAATATCCATTAAGACTATTTCACTTTTTTTTTTTTTTTTTGGAAAAATTGTTTTTTCTTGGTTTTTTGAGATTAATCTTTGTCTTTGACAACCAGTTTTTTTAAAAGTCGATTTTGTATAATCCCTAAGGCTTATCTCTATGCTATATGAAACAATTTCTTTATGTTTTATAATAATTATATACCAATTAAAATGTCATTTTGCAGGGATTTACTATGTTTTCTTTGGTAATGTCTGCTAACTTTGTAATTCAATTTTAACTAATTTTTTTAAGTTATGGGAATCTAGAAAATAATGGAATCTATCCTTATGGCTGGCCAATATTTTAAATATTCTATTTATAGGCCTAGACTAGTATTAGATTTGGATGACTTGGTATTTTTAAGTCCAAGCAATTTAATCTTATGCTACATTTCTGAGGAACATCATCATGTCCTTGTAGACATCAAGACCTGGCCATATAGCATATTTTACTGTACTTATGAATGATTACAATAAAGCAGTTGTTACTTGACCAGCAAACTGGAATAATTTTTATTTTCGCCGACCAGCATAGATGTGCCCATGCGCGACTTTTTTTAGGGGTCCGTCTATAGAAATTGCGCAAGTGTGACTAGACGGACTCCGTATTATTTTTTCTGGATCCAGCTATAGATATTGCGCTTAACCCTATTCCTAAGCCTAACCCTAACCCTAGCCCCGAAAACAAAAAATATGCAATAATATACAGTACGAGTCCGTTTAGTCGCGCTTGTGCACATCTATTGCTGGTCGGCGGAAAAAAAAAATTATTCCACTTTGCTGGTCAGGTAACATTTGCGTTACAATGATGTCAATTAATGACTGGACTATGCTAATAAGCCCAGTATTAAGTAACTAATATTGAATATACAAAAATTGAATGAATATCAAAATATTTAGATACAAATCATATCAGTCTAATTATGACAACGGTACACTACAATTGCTGAATAAAAGGACTGGCTATATTTACAATAAATAACAAAATGGTATTCCTACCAGAATATTACATGTATGACCCCATAAAGAAGAGCACTTTGAAATGGGTTCTCCCAGACGAGAAGACTTTGTAATTTCATTAGAACAGGCTCGTAAGGCCCTAGAAAAAAGGTCAGGTCATTAGCTATTTTGCTAATTTGGCCATCCTCGTCATAAAGATTCGTCATGACAACATTTGAATTTTTATCAGTTATGTCAAAAAAAAAATGATCTTCCTACGATGATACGAACTTCTAACTTCCAATACAACAATATAAAACTTTATTGTTGTTTACATGATTCTTACAGTGCATTATGGGTAACATTTTGAGGTGCCAACTTGAAAGTAGTCACATGTTTAAACCTCATTACTTACATAATGATAGTTCTAAAAACACAAAAAAAAAATTAACAATCTCAATGTTTCTGCCCTAATCAATAACCCAATTAAGCGTCATTAGCCCTTAAAGACACAGTGGTCAAAAGCCTATCCTTTGTTAGCTTTACAGACAGACAGCTTAATGAGTTTATCCTACCAGGTAAAACAAAATAGTTCTAAGCTCTAGCCCACCAAGGTCAAGACTGACCTATTTTTATTTTATCTTGCCATTCTGCACCAGACACACATTTTATCAAAAGGTAAAAACAACAGCATAAGAACCACAGTGCTCGAAAGCCAATCATTTATTTAAGTAAAACAATCAACATAGTCATAGGAGCACCAGATACTACTCCATGTCTCTCAAATCGACAGACATTTCGCTTAACCCAAGATCAGGATGATCTATGAATAGGAGTATCAATAATATCGGATTAAATTCTATCTTAATTATTGTCCAAAAATATTTCGCCCTACAATCGCATGAATCACTATGTTAATTATGTTAGTGTATTTCATGTGAGACCGGAACTTGTGATAATTTATTCATCAACGAACTAAAATCGTCTAGTTGGCAGTCTATTTCTATTATGAACTAAAATTAAATGAAACCCATCTTTCTTCATTTGCCCATTAATAAATATATTTAAATTGAATAGTCATGTGTTTAATCTATAATGGCTTAACATTATGGACTGACAATTATATAAATTAGATTTTAAAATATAATCAATTTAGCAGAACACTTTCTGAAAGATTCATATTCAAATACATGTACATTGGGTTTTAAATAAATGTCACAAAATAAATTATTCCTAAAATGTCAATGGAATTCTAAAAAAAATCATCATCACTTACACACACATATATATAGTTTATAGGCTACGAAACAGTTAAAATGTCATTTGTTAATCATGTGTTAATAATTTTTTTTTTTTTATGTTAGAAAAGCTGGCTTGTTCATTTGATTTTATGAGATACAACACTTTGGAGCCTTAATTTCAATCATTGCTGTATCTATAGACGCTCGGTACTAAATTTTCCTAATATGCCCAGAGAGATAATCACTCTGCAATTAGGACAATGCGGCAACCAAAGTAGGATTTGGTTAAGATTTAATTCTAGTGTCTTTAGTTTGTTTGAATGAGCCAAATGTAGTAATTATATCGCAGTGTCTCCGGCACCAGCCCTAACCATTATATTAGGGTATAAGGAACATGGCATATATAAATTTTTATTTTTTTTCAGGATTAGGGATAGGGAGCAATATTATCTATGGCTGGTACCCGAAGTAAAAAAAATATGGGTTCGGTCGGACCGAACCGTAGCCAATGCGTAATTATATTTACTACAGTTATTTAGAATGGATCTCAAGCGACTTAATCCTAGCGCCAATTTGGGCATTAGTTTGGTTAGGTTTGACTTTGAGTCTCTAAGACAGTTAAGACATGATTTTGATGAACAGAAAAAAATGTCTGAAATATGGATGGACAGACAGATCGTCGAGTGGCGTAGAGCATTTGTCTGTCGACTTTTGAGTTGGAGCCCCGGGTTTGATCCTCGTTAGAACAAAGGGAACTATTCCAATTCATGTGGAAGTTCGTTATAAGTTCATCCAGCTTTAAACGGAACCTTACTTGAATTGGAGAAGTAACTCAGCTGGGCATTGTTCTAACCTTTCTCACCTCTTTTTAATGATGTGGTTACAGAAATAGACGAATTCTACACTTCATCAGTCTCAATGCCGCCAAACATCCCCAATGGTCCTTTATTAGGCTTTAGGGAACTCTACTTACTGATAATAAAAATATGAACTATTGCTACTTACAATTTCTGACTATTGGTATGGTTTAAATATTTGAAAAACTTCAAGAGAATATAAAAAATATATTACTTTTGGTAAATGTTAATAATAAATGGTTCTTTCATAATCATATCATTATATAATAATGAAACAAATGAACAAAAATGGATTGAAACAATACTCCCTAAAAGTCATGAGATACTTATTATTATTAGCAAGTAATTTTTTTGTTTATTTTGTTTGATTCACATATTTAAGAACCATTTATCTCAATGGCAGAAACAATTACCTTATTTTTTTATAAGCTTTTAATTGACTTCATTTTTTGTGGGTGGGTGCAGCCCCGTAGCCATGGGGGGGCCGTGCCCCCCGCTAAGTGTGGAGAGCCCACCCCCGCTTAAAAAAGAAAAAAAAGATGAAAAAATAAAGAAAAAGTAAAGGTGCCCCCTTGCTGGGTATTGGTGCCTCCCTGCTTACTTTGACCTGGCTACGGGCCTGGGTGGGTGACTGGTGTGTTTTCAAATCTTGTAACTCAATTTCAGACCTGTTCTAATTTATTGAGAAAGCTCATAATTGGCACACTGTAGATTCTGCATGACAGTACATTTTGATAATTCTGAGTCCATGAATTAACATCTTGTAGAACTATGAGGCTAATTACTTTTTAGTAATGTTTATAATATCATGGCAGTGTGAAAAATTTGCCTTGAGATTTTCATGTCATAGCTCAACATGTATTTACAAGATTTATATATAAAGATGGTTGGTTATTTAAGGATTTATCATGCTAAATTAGAAATAATTAATATTTCTATTTTTTGTTTGACAGTTGGTATGGAGTTTTGGAAACAGCTCTGTGCTGAACATGGCATAAGCCCTGGTAAGTCCAGCAAATTTTTTAGATTCTTATTATATTTCAGAAATGTTTTTACTCATACTAAAAGTATGCATGATTATTGCTTATTTTACATAATGAGGGTGTAGAAAAAACATCATAAACTTTCTTGTTTATACATTAAAGGCAAAATAGATTATGACTTCTAATTCAGTTGATTAAATAATCTACATGCAATTTATTTATTTTTTATTTCATACTATTTGAAAAAAATGCTTTTGCATTTCAGAGGGAATACTGGAAGATTTTGCCACAGAGGGCTCAGACAGAAAAGATGTCTTCTTCTATCAGGTTATAAAAACTCTCCATTTCCCTGAAGAATTACTTCTGTTTTTTTGTTTTTCTTTTTGTTATTAATAATTTTCTTTTTTAAGACTAGTTTTTTAGTTTAATACTTTTATCATTATCCAGTGAAAGCAAATGTGGCATTAGTCACTGTTGGTCTTGTTACTCTAATTATTGAGACTGTAAAGATTTTTTTTATGTCTTACAGGCTCACACCATCATCTCAGCTATTCAATTCAATCTTGAAGCTCACTGATAGCATCACTTGCATTTGAAGCTTTTTACTCAGTTACTTCCTTTCTCATTTTTTTTTATCCTGGGCTCTTTTAAATCATTATCATTAGTTTTCATTGATCACTGTAGAATTAGAAGAGCTTTATCAATAGATTCAAATCTAAACTCAACAGTTAAGTATGACAAAACATGAAACTCTCGCTGTGGTCAATGTGTTGTATACACTTTTTTTAAGGTCAGTGTGGCTGCCAGCGATTCTTGGGCCCTTAACGATCTCCACCAACTTGGGTCTCTAATTACACACTCCTATCAAATATTATCAAGTCCTTTTATAGCTGATTACTGTTCTCAATAGGAATTTTAGGGCAGGAGCCCCTGATATTTGATAGAGCTGCACAAGCTCTGCAGTAAGCCTGATTAAGTAGTAAAACTTTCATGCTGCACACCAGTTATGAGGCATAAAAACCATAGTGATTCCCAGAAATTTCAAACTGTTAAAAGAATGTTCAGACAGGAACAGGAAAAAATTATTCCTAGGCAGCTCCTTTTTGGAAAACAAGGATCGAAAAATGGGTCCAGCAAAACTCATTATATACGGATACAAAAAATAAAAAAATTGCTTATCTTATTATTTTTATTTCTTTTTATCACTGCAGTTAACTAATAGTTTTAATAAATGTTTTTTTTATACTTATTTATTCGTGTGGATTTTTCCCAATTCTAATTTTTCAGGCTGATGATGAACACTACATTCCAAGATCAGTACTTTTAGATTTAGAACCAAGAGTTATTAATACAATCATGAATTCCCCATATGCAAATCTCTACAACCCAGAAAATGTGTATTTGTCAAAGCATGGTGGAGGTGCTGGAAACAACTGGGCTAGTGGCTACTGTCAAGTGAGAATATAAATATTACATTATATTTTTTGTTCTGACTACTTAGAAGTTACAAATAAATGTCTTAATAACATTGAAATCTATCAGTTAACTCTTTATAGTTTTTGAAAGCACTGATTATTTTGTCGGTAATAATAATAAATGTAAAAAAAAATAATTATGACTTTCTTTAGACAACTAAACTACTTGTACATAAGTATCCCAGTATTTTACCTTTTGTAAGTAGAAAATTGAAGAATTATATGAATGTATTTGTACTACAATAATAAAAGACAATACACACTTTTGAAAACTTATTTTAGTTTTTCAGTCACCTTTAGAATATTTTTTATGACCCTTATACAGCTGTATTGTGTTTAAGTTTATCATTGGCTGAGTACAAATATGGCAAACAAATCATTTTGACCATTTAAAAAAAAAATAAGATCATTGATATGCTCTTGGTATAAAATTGTAAGATTGTATGCTTATAATTATTACTTTTTTTTCAGGCTGAAAAGTTATATGATGATATTTTTGATATCATTGACAGAGAAGCAGATGGAAGCGATAGTTTAGAGGTAAAATTTTGATTGCATTCTAAGAATTTTTTTTTCATTCTTGTCCATTGTACTTTTATTTATGAAAATACTTCTTTTTAAATGTATTGTTTTTTAATTGTCTGAAGCAGAGCTTATTTACCGTTCAGTTTTAAAATACATTTATAGAGCATATTTACCGTTTAGTTTGAACATACTTTTTTTTTAGTTGATAATATAAGTCTGCTAATTTAGAAGCATTCTTTTAGGGTTTTGTTGTCTGTCATTCCATAGCTGGAGGCACTGGATCAGGCATGGGGTCCTACATTTTAGAAAAACTTAATGACAGGTTAGTCAAATGCTAAAAAAATAAAAATTATGACTTATATTATACAAATACATGTACAAGTATTTATGTAAATTATCATTACTAAAAATTTAAGTGTGGGATGTATAGATTGCTCATTTATTACAGTTTATATACTAATGTAAAGACATTTAGCTAAATATATTGTATTCACCCACACTTTTAATTTAGTAATGATATTTTATATAAATATGTAAGAAATAATTTTTTTACTTTTTAATGCTTATTTTAAAGGTTTTATAGATACATTTTTTATTTATTCTTATTTTAGTTTAAAAAGAATGAAACTTTGGCCTAATTAGGCTTTCCTGTTTAAGACTGAAAAAAAGTTTCATAATTCTACAGTGTTAATTTATGGATTTGAAATTATTAAAGTTGTGTACTTCATGTGTGCAAAATTTTAGCTTTCTCACTAAATCCACAGAAAGTGAAACAAATGAAAAGCTTAGAAAAAAGTCTACACATGAACACTTACAAAATTTTTGTTTAATTCCACACTTTAATGATATTTTAAGGACTTGAAAATGTATTGCTAAATGGACTTGGGGTAGGAAAAACGTTAAAAACAAATTTTCATCAAACAGGATATGCTCGTATTAAATTAACTATCCAAATGAAATAATCAACAATATATATAATAAATGTGTCAATATATTAGGTAATATCTAACTTTAAAAAAAAACACAAGACATTATTATCTATTAAAAATGCTAATGAGGGACAGGTGGCAGAGTTGACCTGAGAGTCTTGGATTCGATCCTCTGTGAGAACCAAGGAATTTTTCCAGGTGAAATTTGTTTCAAACATGTCTCACAAGTCTACCCAGCTTTAAATGGGTACCTGACTTAAGTTGGGGAAGTAAAGGTGGCTGGGCGTTTTGCAAACCACACAATACCTTTAAATGTGGTATCAGTCAAAATTCATCTGTCCTGATGGCCCTTTAGGGCTAAGGGTACTTTACTTTTTTAACAATGCTTATACTCAGATTAAAAAATTAGCGCTTTTTAATTTTTACTTTCTAACTACATGTATTATACTGCAATTAACCACTTTTACATTTGTGTTTATTTTTAATAGATTTCCCAAGAAATTGATACAAACCTATTCTGTTTTCCCTAATGTTGATGAAATTTCTGATGTTGTGGTTCAGCCTTACAATTCTCTATTAACTTTAAAGAGATTAACACAGAATGCAGACTGTGTGGTGAGTATAAATGACATGATGTCACCTAAGTATTAAAGGTGTTCTTGAGGGCCGTACTTAATACATAATTAAAGACATTGTTAAAAAGAATTGTAAAATATTTGTATTACTTGTTTACAAATGGGTTAGCTGGCAACCAGGTTTATGAATGAAATGTGATGAATTAGCGAAAAAAAAATTAAATGGCAGAGAATAATTGTATTCATCAGCAACAAATTAATTGACATACATTGAATGTAATGTTTCAATGTCCATCAACCAATTAGATCAAAATATTTTGACAATCCTGTGTTAAGTCATATTTATTAAGAAACCTTTTTTAAATTTTTTTTTTTTCTGATTTATTGTTGTGACTTTCTTAAAAAAAAAAACTTATACTTTCTAAAGGTGATTAATTTAGCATCTGTTGTTTTCAAAATAATTTATACAAATATTAAACTTAAGCTCTTAAGAGTAATAAAATACAATACATTATAAAAAAAACAACTAATTTTCAGATGTTACTTTTATTTATCCTATCTATTTTGACATTTTTCTTGTTAGGTGATCAGTTCTAACTTTTATTTTTTACTTTTGTTACAATATGAATTTCTTTTAATTTTGGTATCAGTGAAAATTATTTAAAAATGTTAGACATTCATGCTCTGTTAATATGAGATGAAAAATTTAGGGAATATCACTTTACTATGTTTTCGCACTCTAAATTTTAATATTATAATTTTTCCAAATAACTTTGAAATATTTGCTTGACTTTCTTTTGTTTTTAAGGTAGTGCTTGACAATACCGCTTTAAACAGAATAGCAGCAGATCGGTTACACATAGATACACCTACATTTGCTCAAGTTAATCAACTTGTATGTATATTACAATTTATTTTTCTGATTTCTTTTTTGTTAGGATATTTTTTTATTTCAAAAAAATATCAAGATTGTTTAGTTATAAATATTGAACACATTTCAGCCTATTAATCATTTATTTATTGATTATCGGGAATGGATACAAATTTTGGATAAGGGTGCTACATCTATCATGAAGATCCTAGTCACAAATACTGAATTAGAGGTGGATTTATAGGAAATAGATAATGACCTATATATTCTAGTTCAGCGGTGGCCACACATGAGGTTGATGAGATCCACATTTCATTTCACTATTTTATTAAATATAATTTAAAGAGCACCATCATGGTCAATTTATCAAGATTTGTGACTGAAAGTAGTTAAATAAGAAAAAACTCATCCAATCGTTACATTTGGCTGCCCCTGTTCTTGTGTGCCAATTAAAAAAGAAAGACAAAAGATCTGTCGAATAATTGTAGCTTCTATCATTCGGGGTATACTCTGCCAGCAATATTTTAATGTCTTTAGTTGATCAAATTTTTGTCTAAAAACTGTTAACAATCATACAAATTATTAAAATAAAACGATACTCTCTCTGCTGAATCAAAAATAGTAATTTTTTTTTTTAAGTCTCATTATTTCTTATTTCTATTTTTTCCCTTCATTTTGGGTTCTTGTAACCAGATCTGGATTCATTTTGTTAAAGGTTTGCAATAAGCTGGTTATTTTATAAGAGCAGTGTAGCTAGTCAATTAATACGGTTACTTTATTTCGCTTGTTAAAGAACATTTACGTCAGAGCATTTTTTTCAAATTAACAAAACTTCTTTTATTTGTAAAACAGGTATCTACTGTTATGGCCACATCTACAACAACTTTGAGATACCCTGGTTACATGAACAATGACCTCATAGGATTGATAGCATCTCTCATTCCAACTCCTCGGCTTCACTTTTTGATGACTGGTTACACCCCTTTGACTACAGACTCTCAGGTTAATGTTATTGGTTGCTTAATTGTCATTTTAATTTACTTTTGAAATCATAATGTGTATTATTATACTGAGATTAATCTGGTAATCATTCTAAATGACAGGTAGCTAATGTTCGTAAGACAACTGTGTTAGATGTGATGAGAAGATTACTACAGCCCAAAAATATGATGGTATCTACCCCTGTCCAGAGACAAGGGAACAACCATTGTTACATCTCCATTTTAAACATCATACAGGGCGAGGTTGATCCCACTCAGGTTTGTCTATTAGCTAGCTAATTACCTGTTTTGAATGAGGATAGAAAACAAAATTAGTATTAGTAAAAGAAGAATTTTTTATACATCTGCTTAAAATAAGCCCTTATACATGTATATCTATTTTTAAATAACTCCGTGTTTTTTTTTTTTGTATAGTAAGATAGAACCCAAGTACCTAGAATATTCTTATTTCTCACATGCCAACAGTTTCTTGCTGAAATACATGCTAAATTTTCTGTCACTTCACTTATCCCATTTATTTACAGATTAATATGATCCTTATATACTGATGATATATATTGGCATGTATTCCCTGCCTTAGGCAAGGGTTTTTCTGTACATTAGTAAGCTACATGTATTAAAAAACTAATAATTTACATTATAAATTTCAATTATTTAAATAAATTTAATGTGTTAATGAATTTAACTACCAAAAGCCTTCCAGAATAGTATGAATGATATTTTATTAAGGTACCATATTGTTTTAATAAACCTTTTGTAAGATATGATTCATCATGACAACTATTTTAGAATTTATTTTCTGCAAATTTACTTGTGAATCAATTTTATTTAAAATTAATATTTGATTGCATTAATTGATAGGTACACAAAAGCCTTCAGAGAATCAGAGAACGCAAACTAGCACAGTTTATTCCTTGGGGTCCTGCCAGTATACAAGTAGCTCTATCCCGAAAGTCTCCTTATGTGCAAACTGCTCACAGAGTTAGTGGCCTTATGTTGGCTAATCACACCAACATTTCCCAAGTTAGTTCTCTATAGATTAGCAAGATTATTAAAAAAAAAGTATTAAAACCTTATATGAATAATTCATTAGTTTCAAAAATATTGTCCAATTTCCTATTCTAAAGTTTGATTTTTATGGCTAAAATATTTTTCTCTATTTTGTAATAATTTTCTGTATTTGTTGCTGGGGGTTCCTCTGGCCCAGGCACAATTCTTCAAAATTAGGACATTTTATTGTGGTAAAAATGTTTAATAAAAAGCTCAACTTTTTTCATAAGTTGTGTTTATATTTTTACTAAATTTCTAAATCTATCCCTTGCTAATCTATTAGGCACATGATGATGTTCCTTTTTTTTTTTTACAAATCGGTTAACTTAAGTGGTACCTTTGGGTTAGTAAAAATAGTTTTGAAATTGTCGAATTCCACTCTATATTGATGGATCAGTATATATTCAGATGATGGAGATGGGAGGAGGTCTGCTTGATTACATTGATTTGATTGATAATGTTGAAGAGTTTATTAATTTTAATGACATTTGGTAATTAGTTCATTGGGAGCTGCACAAAATACATCAAAGAGCTGCATTTAGTCACCCTGTTCTCTCTAAATTTGCTTAAATTTCAAGTTTAAAAAAAAAAAGATAATAGATGTCCTGTCAAATAATGTAGTTTCTATCATTTAGGAACTTTGCCTGTAATATTTTAATGACTTTTGTTAATCAAATTTTTTCTAAAAACTGTTTACAATTTCATAGCAAAATAAAAGTTTGTTTTTTTATACAGTTTTATTTAGCCTAAAACTTTCTTATGAACTGTTTACTTGACTTACAAAAAAGAACTTTAAAATTGGTGATGGATATATTTGGTTAGTCTGGTGACTGGCATTGAGCTAGTGTGCCTGATACATGTATATGTTATGGGCTTAAAAAAAATATTCTCTATAAAATGTATGCAAACACACTCATGTATATAAGAAACATCGTTTATTTTTCTGGAAACTATAATTATGAAATTCATTATAAATCTTGTTTTATCAAATGAGATTTTTCAAAAAGGAAACAAATTATTACTTATTATTTATTTTTGTTTCTTTTTTTATTATATAATCATAATACACATGTATATATTTTTTTTATCTACTTCTTTGTCTAGCTGTTTGACCGCATATTGAATCAATATGATAAGCTGATAAAAAGAAAAGCCTTTATTGAGCAGTTCATGAAAGAAGCAATTTTTAAAGACAGCTTAGATGAATTTGACAGCTCCAGAGAATCTTTACAGCATCTAATAGATGAATATAATGCAGCAACTAAACCAGATTACTTGACTTGGGGAATTCAGCAGGTATGCAGATTTTTTTTTTTTTAACTTCAATGTATTTTTTATAACAAAGTATTGTACAAGTAATAGTAAACGCGAGCTATATTTTAAAACTAATTTTTATAGTTGTAGTATTTTTCTTGCATTAGATATTACGTAAAAATGACTAGTGTACATTTTTTATATTAAAAAATAAAACACCCAATACATGAAAAAAGTGCTTTATAAGGTAGATAAATTCAATCAAAGAATTTATTTTTTCAGGCTGGTGCATTGTGAAAACCTACAATATTGAGACATTTTACTGGCTAACCTACAATATTGAGACATTTTACTGGCTAATTATGCTGTGTCAAGGGAGAAAAGAAACCACCAAATACTTTCATGCCCTTAGGCAAGATAATTGCATTTTATGTACATTCAAAAATGTGCATGACAGAACAAAAAATATATATTTATTCCCATGTTTTTAATTAACAATATAAATTTTATATCAACTTCAACCACATGTTTCTTTTTATTTCTTCATTAGTCAGTATTAAACAGTCATTTTTCATTTTTGTTTTCTTACACAGTAGTTTGCTAACTTAAACTACACCATTTTTTTTTACATTACTGAGTTCAACCTCAGTATTTAATTTTTTTCATGCTCCATAAAATAAACTTTTTAGGTAGTTGACACTGATCTAATATATTAAATAATTGTTTGTTCTAAACTAAGCCTATGAAATGCAAAATTGGTTAGTGTCCTATCCCTACTTATCATCTCTTGATTAGTAATTTGTATTATTCCTCTTTGGTTGTATGTTAGTTTGCCTATTGAATGTGATCTGTATGACCGGTAGAGCATGCCACTGATGGGTCAACGAACCTATAACACTGGAGAGGGTATTTTGATGATCAGTCTGAGCATGGTATACACACAGGACAGTTATTCTGAAGAGTCGTGAGGGCAGTTTCCCATCATAGTTTCATAAGGTAGTCTCGCAGATGAGGCATGAAGAAGGGATATGTCTCAAGGATAAGTAAAGATGTTTTTTGTGAGTGAAAGGGTGTTTTCATTTATGTATTGAGTTTATTGTATGACAGCTTGAGGACAATTTCATTGTATATATCATGCAATAAAGTTCATTTGTTATATTCATAAGGACTTTATAGTGTAATTATTCTGGAAATGAAATGGGATATGACAGTTTGATGCCCTGGAGATGATTAATTTTTTTAGTAGATTAATATCTTCAGTTAAAGGATTTTTCCCCTATCTTTATTTACTTCATCAAAACTCTTTATCTAAAAGAACACATGAGTAGAATCAGGTACCTGGTACTGTGTATAAATTCATTTTGTTCAGAGCTCTATAATTTGCTTGAAGTTGAACTGATAATTTTCTCTACTTTATCCATTTAATCCCATTATCATTGCAGATAAAATTTTGCCACTTTCATTTTTGTAACAATATTGATAATATCTGCAATAAAAAAAGTTACCAACTGCGTAGTTGTAAATGAGTAACATTCAATTGGCTGAGGCTTTTGTAAAAGAAATAATTGATAGAAGGCTATCATTTTTGCTACATTCATATACAAGCAAGCGTAATTTTAATGAGGTTGTGAACATTTTTTGTCATTAAATAAACATTTGACAAAATACTGTGATTATTTTATTGCTCCTGAAAATCTCAGAGATAGTACCAGGGGTATAAAAATTATACATTTCAGAAATGTAAGCAACACTGTATTAATTAATATTCAGTGGGAATAGTATTTGCCTTATATATATGGTATTAAAAAAAAAACTTTTTTTATGATAGATTGATCCTTTGCATTTAAGCTGTATTAAACATAACACAGAAACCAACAATCACCTAATAGGGACTAGATTGTTATATTAAAAATTCAAGAATCATAATCATTTTCAATGTTTATTTTGAAGTCCCATTTCTATGTAGCACAAAGTGGAAAAAAAGTTAAAAGTGAATAGATATAAATTTGGATATAAGTTAATGCATTAATTATATTACCAAATTGTATTCTGGGAAAGGTATTGAAGTACAATATATGGTATAAAAAAAACTTCTTTATGATAGATTGATCCTTTACATTTAAGCTTCTGCAGTAAGAAAAAAAAAGTTCCCTTAGCCCTTCAAGGGCCATCAGGGCAGATGAAGTGTAGAAATCATGTTTCTATAACATTAGCTTATAAAGAGATTGTGTGGTTAGCTCAATGCTCAGCTGCCTTTACTTCCCCAACTTAAGTCAGGTACCCATTTAAAGCTGGGTGGACTTGTGGGATTTAATCAAACTTTCACAAGGACCTGGAAAATTTTCCATGGTTCTCACAGAGGAGCGAACCCAGGACTACTCTCAGGCTGAGAACCGAGCAACTACAACACTCGGTCATCTGCCCCACTGAACTAAGAAGCTTGAACTTTTCCTTGCTCCAAATCTTCAACATAATAAAATTATTTCATGATTACCCAATATTGTTATGTCAATTTAGACCGATTTATAATATATAATTTACTTGTCTTATAGTGTTGACCCAGTGTAAGAAATTGGCTATTTTTTCACTTTGTTGATGAAACTCTTCCATGTATTATGCATGTAAATCATGAATAACAATCTATTTTAATGCATTAAAGTCATATCTGAAAGTTCAATGCTATCCAAAGTATAAAATGCTGCATGGTGAACAATTTACATTATACATAATAAAAATAACTGATATTGTTTAAACAAAGATAGACTGACTGACTGCCTTTAAGTTCAGTTAGTAATTAAATTCTCTAAATCTCAACTGAATCATGTTTAACTTTTAAAAAATTGAAAATTTAATTTTTATTATATTTAGCATACTGTGCTATCATTGTTAAATTAACAAAAAGAAAGCTAAAAATCTGCATATAATTAAACAGTACATAGAATCATGCAAAAATGAAAAAAAGTCCACTGCAAATTTTCATTTTTTATTTTTTATAAATACAAAATATAAATCTCAAATAAATGAAAGTCAATAAAATATTAGTGAAAGTCCTAAAGATAATAATAGCTCTAACAATATGTTAATTAATGAATGCAGCCAATTAATAATGTAAGATGTTGTAAAGTATTATAAATGAATAAGAAATACAAAATTTTCATTTATTGTATATACAGAAGGGAGAACAAACACATGATAGACAAAAGGAAAATACTGTACATTTATCAAAGGTAAAAATTTTTATGTACAAGAAGTCTTTGAATAATTTACACAAACTTATAGACCTAAACAGCTGATTGTTTTGTCCTGCATTTAAGTCTTGATGATCTTCTGGTACCACAAGGATTTAAGTTTTCAGTTTCTTCCTTCATGCTTGGAGTCAATTCAGACTCCTGAATATAAAAAACAGACAAATATGATTTTAATAAATGATTTTCAAATATTTATTAAATTAGAGATTATATGATAATCAGTCATAGGCTGAACAGTATAGACACAAGGGGAAATATAAAATGACTCAATCAAGTCTTAACTTGAACAAAAATGATTTACAAAAAATATATACATGTATAGAGGGAGTTGCGAATAAACATTTAGTAGTGAAATGATACAATATGATCAACACTTAATACTTGAGTACTAGTAAATAATAAGATAGCATGATTTAAGTGATATTCATATACAGAGCAAATGATACACATCTTCACAGTATGTCATAAGAGCTTGGCTCAACTGCTGTAAAAGGTAGTCACTACAATCCTTGGGGCCATGGTCATAAGATCAAAACCATTGTTTATTACATTAGGATTTTATCAGAAATTCCTTATCATGTGACCAGCTGTCAATCCTTGAAATTCTACGAAGTAGATTGCTTTCCCATGAATTTAGCAAAGGGTAATCACTTAAATTCTGATCGAGAATAGTCAGCCATAGTTGTGACATGATATTAAACAATAGGTGCTATTAAGTGTTAAAAAACATATGCATGTGTTTTCAATTACTTCAACTTTTAAATAATTGCACAACAATTATTTTCTTTTTTTTAAATGTTGAGCTCATTTGTGATTTCTATTGAAGTACATTAACTTGATTTTGTAACTATACACATGTTCCTCCTATAACACAGTTTTTAATAAAAATGTGTTGAGACTTTAAAAAATGAGGGGGGGGGGATAAAGAAAAAATTTCTAAAATTCAACCAAATTTTATTCCAATAAAAACATAAAAAAAAACAAGACTTTTTTTTTTTAATTTGAAATTATTTATGTTTAATAAATGGGGGGTTTGGGGGAGCGCAAGAATTTTTTTCAAGTGAAGTGTTTTTTCTGTTAATTTGAACATAAAATACAGAATTATGGGCACCCAACTAAGAAATTTCTAATGGTTAGACTAGAAACACATAGAACTTGGAGTTCATAAAAAATTCATGTTTTTTTTTTCGCATTTTGTATTGTTTCTGGAGGGAAAGTGGTGAATCTCTAAATGTGTTTGAGGGAAACCCTGTTGCAGGAGGGACAAGTGTATAATTACTCCAGTGTAGATTATTTTCAATAACCAGACATTATCTTTACAAATTAACAAAATATAATAATTGACACCTTTTAATTAAATTGTTCATAATTCTAACATGAGGCTATTGGGAATGCAATAAAATCTATCATTATGATGTTCCTCACTGTGCTTTTCTTAGGATAATAATTTATGTCAATTTGTTAAACATTATCACCTCTAAAAAAAACTTTACGTATGACAGAAAATTTGAGATCTTACTTTGCCTTTTACACATAATTAAAAATATACTATAAAAAAAAAGTTTCAAGTCAAAATATATGTTGTAGAAACCCAACCCTAAGATTTTCAATTATATAGGAGGGGGGGGCATAATTTTTTAAAGCCTGATCTTTTTAAATTTAAGTAATGCTCTTATTTTTAAAGGTAACAAAAATGTTTGTTTCATTAGTCCTAATTCTTATAACTTTTTTCTACTTACCGATGAAAGCAGTTTTTTCATTATCTTCTTAGATTCTTTGTCTTTTTTTCTTGCTAAAAAAAATTAAAACAAGTAAATTATTTGGTATTTATCTATAATTTAAAGCCTTTAAACTTTTATTAGTTTCAACTGGATACTTGTAAATGAATATTTAAGACAAGAACAATTAGGAGATATAATTTTACATAGTAAATTGAACTATAAAATTGGGCATTTAGATACAAAAAATAAATTAATGACTTGGATTTTTTTTTTAGTAAAAAAAAAAGCTAATGATATGAGCCTCTAGAAATCTTTAGCATTTCGTTCATTATAGTGTTTGTTATAGGTATAAATTAAATGTAATAATTAAAATATTTATTTAAAACATGATGCATTTAAATTACAATTTAAAAAAGGTTATAAGTAACAAAATAAAATATAAAAAAAAATGCTCCATTAGTGTGCAATGTGAAAGATATTTTAAGCATTAAACTCAAGCCAACTATTAAAAACATTTCAAATTTGGGAGAAAAATTAAGGCAAAAGGCTAATTTTTTTCACAATACAGAAAGTGAAATCTTTAGTGCTTTTTTTTTATAGCCAATTTATAAGGGAAGATATAAGAAATTTACAATACTGAATGATTCGGTACACTGGAGTTTGTAATAACATGTCACTGTAATTTCAAGGTGATAAACAAACTCCATATATAAAAATATAATTTCATGAATATAAAGCCTTTTACAGCATACTGAATACATATTTTAATAAAAAGCACTTTCATTAAAAATTACTTGTATATGTTTATACCTGATCTGGTTAATGGTGTTAGATTAGAAATTATCTCAGTGGCTATTTCTGCTACTTTTCCAGTTGCTGTACAAGGAGACATTTCATTTTCTTGTTCCTAAACAAAACACACACAATATTTTTCTAAATAGAAATCCTGTGGTTTAAATATAACATTTTCATCAATTCATTATATACCAAAGCATTTTTCTCATGGAAATCGCTATTTTTTTTAAAGAGATTTTATTAAACGGAAATTGGCATTACTCTTACTAAAATTTATTATGCATTTTAGCTTTAGAATAATGTAGTATGATGAAATGCAAAACAAATTACATGAATTGAAAAAAACAAAACAAAAGGAATTTGTATAATTCTTTGTCACTAAAGAAAATTTCAAATTTAAGAAAAGATTTACCTCAATTGTTTTAAGAGACTTTTTAATAGGTGTGAGAGACTATATGAAGGGAAAGAAAGAAAAATAATTATATTAAACAAGTTAAAATTAGCAATATTTTAATCTTTCTATTAATAGTACAAAATAAAATTAACATTTAGTTCTTTTTATTAAATGCAACACAAAAAATCTAGAAAAAACAACAATCAACCTACATCTGAATCTATTGAAGACAAAAGATTGTTTTGAAGCAACTTAAGGCTGCCATGTTTTTTAGTTTTTTTAGCTGCTATTGGTGGTGTTGCATCTACTTCAAGATGACCTGTTGTGTCAAGATCTTCAATAAATTCCCTTTTAGTCAAAAAGTTGCCTGGACTCATCATTACAGGAGGTGGAGAAATGCCCTAAATGAGAAAGCTTTTCTTATAATGATTTTAATGATAAACCCTTAAAATTTCACCTTCATAAAATAAAATGTGATGAAATGTGTAAACAAGGTACATAAAAATCATTCTATCAAATCAGTTTTAAACAGATTTTTTTTTCCATTTTTAAGAATTTTTTGCACCAAAAATACTTTTGAAAAAAAAAATCATAAAAAAATTATTTAAAATCTTATGGTTACAAAGAATCACAATTAGAGCAACAAATTGGACAAGGACAAAATTCATTAATATAAATCACAAAAAGAGATAATGAGAAAAAATAAGTTTTTATTGCCTATAAATAGGCATACTAACTTGCAATTTAGAAAGTTCAATAGACAAGGTGTTGTTAGATTTTTTCAAATCCGCAATGACTGCATCCTTCATACTTGTATTGCTTTCAATTTGTTTCACTAGAAGAGCATTATCAGCTTTCAACTGTTCAATCTGGTATTAAAAAAAATAACAATTAATGATACCTCATTCTGTCAAATTACATGTACATGTATTAAGTTTAGGCAGATAATAAAATTTTAATAAAGAAATATTAGAATTATTTTCATTCCCTAGAAATTTTAACGTCAAATTTTAATTTATATCATGACATAAAAAAGATTTCTATTTATTCACATTACCTCTTGACTGAGTGACTTATTTTCATTTTGCCTTTTATTGATGAGGAGTTCCAGCTGACTGACGCAGGTATCTTTTTCTTTCTTCCAGTTCTATTAGTTTATACCAAATCAAAAGTAAAGAAAAAAAAGGTAAATTGGATATTTATTTAAAAGAACTCTGTTTTTAAAACTCTACCTAAAGGTTATTTTACAGTATTATACTGTGAGGTCTTTTGTATGCAGGGGATAAATATGCAGAATAAAAAAAAGACTACATAAGCCTTGTAAAAATAGGATACATGTATATGTATTTTCCAAACTTTTCTCATAATTTCAAATTAAAAAGAGAAACAAAAACCACGTACTTTCAAATATGGATTTTAAAAATTTGCAGGACAAAAGACTTGTCAGTAAATTATTTCAAAATTTACAAAGCACGCACAATACCCTAAAAACTTTTGAGTGCCTTAACAACAAAAGCAATCAAATTTATCCAATAAATTACCTCCATTTCTTCTCTGTTTCTCTCATTGAGCCTGTGTAATTTCTGTACTTCTTTATTTAAATTCTAAAGGTAGTCAACACAGAATTCAAATAAAATGCATTAATGTATACATGTAATTAAAACAGTACAGAATTCAGATTTTTAAATTTGAAATGGCAATTTAAAAAATAAACAAGTTAACAACAAACCTGTTTTATTGTGTTCTCTTCTTTAAGCGTGTCTTGTTTAGCTATTTTGAAATTTGGGGAAGAAAAAAATTAGTTTCAATAAAAATCATAGAATTTTTTCCGAGGTTTGTAAAAAACCAAAATAAATTTTCTTTTTGTGCTATCTTACTGTTAATATCCTGGTGTAGTTTTTCAATCTCATCTCTGAGTTGTTTGTTGGTCTTCTCTAAATCTTCAATGATATTTCTCTGCTTACTGCTTTGCGAATTTTCGTTATTAGCCTGCAAAAACGTAACAACAAAGTAAATAAACAAAACCAGAACATATAGGATGCTATCTTGTCTTAATGAGTATATATGACGTTGACAACTAGCTTACTGACTAGATATGTTCACAAACTACCATTTCTAAATCGTTTAAATTATACATGTTGATCAGGGTCTTGCCAAAAAAAATTAGTTCCACAATTAAAATACTTTAAAAATAAATGTATGGTATATATATCATTCTAACCTTTAGTTTAGATAATCAAGCTAAAATTAATTACATGAAACTGCTTCATAATTGCCAGTGATGCCAGAATTATTAACAATTTTGATTTGATTCTTCCCTAAAAGTCAATTACTTTCGACTCCTGGTGTCACTTTCATTAAGATAGTCTACTATTAAAAGGAAAAATACTAACCCAAACACATTTACCTATTGACGTGAAAGACAAATTTATTGAAAGGAGATGCAAACAGACTTGCTGACATACAACATATACATTGACATACATATTGACAGTAAACACAAATCTGGTGAAAGGAGATATGCACAGACTTACTGACACACACTTACCTGTTGACAGGAAATACAAACATACTGACAATCACAATGGAATTCACTGAAAAACACATCTTTTGACAAAAAATACAAACATAAGAAATTGTCTAATAATATTAATACAAATCCATGTGCACAGGTCATACCAAACATTTCACCAAAATGATGTCATACAAATACCATAGATACAAATGATGTCACTGGACAAAATCCCATGTGGTTAGCTAAAGCAAGACACATCTCATTAGTACTACTTTCACATAACAAAGCAATTTGTACTGTTGTATATCATACTGTGCACAGATGTCATTTCATATTGTAATCATGGGCGTCGCTAGGAATTTTTCCAGAGGGGGGGCAAAAAAATATGTTTTTTTATTGTAACTGACAATGCCATACAGGTTTATTTCTTAATTAAATTCAAGTTAAGTATATCATTAATTGACATAAATAAATGTATCTGAAAATTCAGGCATTTTGACTACAAGCACAAGCATGTTCCGATTTTAATTATTTTTTTTTTGCATTCTGTAGCTTGATTTGTCCTTCAAAAATGTTTTTTGCATTCAGGTTTTTTTAAATCTGGCAACTATTGTTAGTTTATAATCGTCTGCCACTGAGTAAGATTTTAAATTTATCCTAAATTAATATGAAAATCGTTCAGGCTCAATAAAACGAAAAGTAGAGCAATCGCGGGATTTCGAAAAGCCGTTATTAGAAGATTTTAAGGCGTCTGCAGCATCTGAATTATCATATGCATTGGGGACAACAGTACAAGTTCAACAGCCAGACACAACTGAAGCAACTATTTCTTATTTGATTGTCGCTGTCACTTCTTCATTTCCTAAATTGGATATAGGAAGGTATGTCTCTACATACAAACTTTCAAATGAGTTGAAATTGCTGCTGATCCTTGATTGTTGGACCCCGGATAAAAAGTATGATTTTTAAAGCTGACAGTGGTGGAAAAAGAGGTTTTAGATATTCATGGTTATCAGACTATTTATCGTGGGTTGTACACTCGCAAATGTTAAAAGGTGCCTTTTGCAAATTTTACATCATGTTTCCACAAAAAGTAATTCCAGGAGTTTTGGGGGCATTTGTCATCAAACCATGCACACAATTTAAAGATTTCATCGAAGATGCACGTAGCCACATAAAGGCTCTTATTAAATAGTTTAGAATTACAATATTATTTCTGTATCAGTGCAATGTATAATTTTATACTCTATTTTATTAGTATAGTAACTGTTTGATACTGAAACCATTCTTTTGAAAATTACAATAATGCAATAAGTTATACTTGCAGGTATAATTCTTTTTTATGTTTGATATATGTACATGTTCTTCAATGTAATAAACTTTCAGGAAATTTTTCCAAAATATAGAAGGTAGGGGGGAGAGGCCAAATGCCCCCCCCCCCCCTGAATACACCCATGATTGTAATATGTCAATAAATATATTGATGTTAAAAGTAGTGTGCCCGGGTAACATTACACATTGTCCCAATACGAATACAGATATCATGTCAGACTGATAACACTGTATATACAAATATGAATACAGATGATGTCATGTCAAACAAATACAACGATGTATACAAATATGAATATGTATTGATGTCATACTAAATTTGAGGATGTGATAATGTTAGTGCACCACAATGTGCCTAGAAGCTGTCACACATTTCACCAATACAAAAAAGATGATGTTATATGTATAACAGGGTATATACAAATGACACCAGAAATCGAAAATAAGGTTGAAAATCCTTCTATTCCCTGCCCCATCACTAGATATTGCTAATTAAAATTATTTGATACCTCATTCTTGAACTGCAAAATCTCCGATTCGAGTCTAGAGATTTTCTCTGATGCCTGAGATTTCTCCTTGACCATAATTTCCAATTTCTCTTTAAGTAAATCATGTTCTTTAGAAACTCCTTTGAGATTTTCCTCTGCATTATTTTTCAGCTTCTCTGTCAATTCCAACTTCTTGTCTACATTTTCTTTTTCGCATTTTAACAGTTTTTCCAATGATTCAATTTTTTCTTCCAGTAAAAGTTTTTCTTTTTCAAGATTCTGAAACTTTTCTTTTAGAGCTCCCTTTTCCCAGCTCATTTTTTGCATTTGTTCTTGAGAAATTCTCTCCTTCTGCTCCACTTCAGGATGCCTTAACTCCTCTTCAAGATTTGATAGCTATCATAAAGGAAATTAAGAAAAAAAACATCAATTACATGTAAAAAGAAGTGTGTTATTTCATACTCCACTTAATTTATAATTAGCTGTAATACACAGATGTTGCTTTAGGTACTTAAACCTGATACATACATGTATGAACAAAAAAAAAAGATTTACATTTTTTAGTATATTATATAGTAGGGGAGGTCACCCCGACTGATAAAAAGAACACATTTCTACCTGTTTTTTAAGATGCAATATTTCCATATTATTAGAAAGTATTGTTTGTTCCAATTTTTCTTTTGTGTTACAAAGATTATCGATTTCTGAAAGAAAGAAAAATAGTATTACAAAATTATAAATACTTATGTTTGTACGCATAATGCATACATGTCCATTTTTATAAGACAAAGCTCTAAAGCATTAAATGATATTTTGATTACCTGCACTTAAGTTAGCAATGTCCTCATCCTGTTTACTTATTATTTGCTCAAGCTTCATCATTACGCCCTCTGCCTCTGATAACCCTTTTTTTAAGCAATCGTTTTGTTCAGTGAACTCTTAAAAAAATATATATACAAAATTGAGTTTTCAAAAAAAGTTGAAATAATTTAAATAATAAATTACTTCCACTATCTGAAGTAAAATTTAAACACCCAATGAGAAAAGGCCTAAGGGCAGACCAAGAAGCAGATGGTTAGAGGAAGTGGAAAAAGACCTTAAAGCCATAGGAATGAAAGGGTGAAGGAAGAAGACCATGGATCGGGAAAAGTGGAGAAGAGTAGTATGACAGGCTAGGGGCCTAATGAGCTGTAGAGCCAAAGTAAGAAGAAGTAAAATTTAACTTACGTTTCTTCATATTTTCTTTTTCCAAATTGAATTTTTCTTCTATTTCTTTGATTTTTAATCTGTGTTGTTCATCCTACAAAACAATTAGTAAATGAATATAATTGAATTTATAAAATATTCATGAAATTTTTTTAATTTCATTACAATATATTTTTAATAACATATTTTCTAAGAAACATAACATACAGACACAAAAATCAATACATTTTACACTGCTTTAAAAGTTTTTAAAACTGAAATAATTTTTAAAACTTATGAAATGAAAAGATTTTAAAATATTTTAAAACCAATAAGTATCAATCTCTAAATATCCTATAAAAATTTTTTTTGATGATTTTAAATACATAAATAAAATACTATTATTATTTACTCTTGTTTTAACTTTGTCTTTCTCTTCCTGAAGTTTCTTCAGCTCTTCATTTTTAGCTGCCAGTTCTTCTTTTAATGCAACAGCATTTTTTTTTAATGCAACAGCATCTTCTCTTTGTTTCTTTAAAGTTCTAGATGCATCCTTTAGCTGCTCATGCAGCTGTTCTTCTAGCTATTATAAATTAAAAAAAAACATTTATGAGTAGATTGGTTTACAAGTGCTTTGCTAGATAAGCAACATTTTTTAATAGAATTTGCCTTGATCTAAGAGCAATGCCTTGCAAGAAAGGCATACATTTTCAGTAAGAGATAGTAGTTGCTATTTCTGTAGTTTTATGTAATAACTACAGATCAGATTTTTTTTCTCTCATGATCCATGTGTGCCTGAAGTCTCTTAGTTCCTATAAACCACTAAATGGATTATTTTTTTTTGGTGCCCTCCCTTTCATCCCCAGCATCTCTGCAGCAAATAAAACTCATAAATCAAGGTTTGAATGTACTTTTAATATCTATATAAAAATTTTGTTGTTTTTTAAAGCCAAATTTAGGTACTTGACTAAAAACAATTTTACCTGCTTCATTTTCTCTAGACCCTGACATTTTATTCTACATTCCTCTTCTTTTTCTTTAGCTTCTGTTGCCTTTCTCTCTGCCAATCTTTTTTCCCTTTCCATAGCTAAAAGTTTCTGAGCCACTTCTGCAGTTTCTTCTTGATAGTTACCTTTTAAAGTCTCAATCTTCAAGTAAATTGAAAAATTATTTGTAATAAAGTTAAAAGGATTTATGGTTAAAATACACAGCTTAAAATATATTTTAAAATTTCAACATAGCTGAAATATAGATATTGTACATATTACATTTTTTATAATACAGACAACTTACCTCTTTATTTTTTGATAACAATTCTAGCTTTGCATCTCCAACCTGTTTTTCCAGATTTGAGATTATGTCAAATAGGGATTTCTTTTCATTTGAACTTTCTTCCTGTTGATTTTGCAGGCAATCAGACTGCTTTTCTAGCCTTTTTATTTGTTCTTCTTTATTGGCCAGTGAAGTTTTCAGTTCAGTTAATTCTTTTTCTATGTCATCTCTAGAGACCTGCATGATGTTTAATTTTTCCTTAGTCTCTTTTAATGACTGCTCAGTATCAAGAAGTTTTCTGTTATCTGCATTTAGCTCATCAATAACATTTTGTAATTCTTGATGTTTTAATTTATTTTCCTCTATTTGTTCTATTAATAAACTATTTTCTTCCTTTGTTTTATGAAGAAGAATCCTGGTGTTTTTCTCATCCTCAATGAGTAATTTCCACTTAGTTTCTGTTTCACTGTTCACTGATTGTGATTTTTCCAAATCATTTTGCATTTGGCTAATCAACAGTTTGTGTTTATCTTCTAACTCTTTGGAAGAAGTTGTTAAATTATCCAACTGAGTTTGAAGCTCACTGCACAAGTTCTTTTCTTTTTCTAACAGCTTTTCAGCCTCTTCTTTATCAATGATTATAATTTGAAATGCATTCTGTTGTTCAATCAATTTTTCAATTTCTAATTTGTTTTTTTCAAGACATTCTTTACATTCCATTAGTTGCATATTCAGTGAGGTTTTTTCCACTTCAAGTTTTTTATTGGTTTCTTCTAAACATCTTTTTTGTTCCTCTAAATGTTCTTTTTTTTCAATAGATATAACTTTTTCATGATTAAGAGCTTTGTTACATTCCTTTATTTCTTGCTCTTGTTGATTAATTTTCATTTTTAAATCCTCCATTTTAATTACATATTCTTCGATTTCGAACTGCAGCAGACTGTCAGCCACATTTTCTTCTGATCTAAAAATACCAAATGTGGAAGGACGACTTTTAGGAGTACCAAGCACTACATCTTGTATAAATGCATTGGATTTTTTCCCTCTTGTTTTTACACTTTGAAGTGTTCTATAGGCAGCATTTAAAGATTGTAACTGTATGTAAACATTAGAAAGTTCATCAGATAAAACAGCAGATGAATGTTTATCTGTATCAAAATGTTCATCATCCTTATTTACAATATCAATACCACTTTCATTGCTGTCACACAATGATTCTGAAGCCAGTGAACAAACACTAACATCTGTGCCTGCAGCTTTTCTTTTACCTCTTAAAGACCTTATTCTGGGCATGTCTGTTTTAGACTTTAACTTGGCTAATTCATACTTCAGTGTGTCTATTTCAGCTGTGTACCCATGAATAAGAGCTTGTTCTCGCTGAAAGAAATCATCCTCTTCTTTTTTAAGTTTACTACGTAGTGCATTATTTGCTAATTCCGCATTTTTTAATTTCTGAAGTAATTCTGTATTTCTTTCAGCAGGCCATTCTTTTATTTTACCCACTGACTTGTTAACGCCAGAAACAGATAATTTTGTTTCTATAGATGGTGTCCCCTCTAACTGTCTAACCATATCTGTGATATTTACTTCTGATAATGTATTATTTACTGTCATATCGCTGTTTTGTTGATCAGGGTTTTCATTTGCATTACTGGGTAATTCATGCTGTTTCTTTAGCTCCTTATTAGCAGTTTTAAGCAGATCAATTTCATTTAGCAAATTGGTGTTCTCTTTTTTGAGTATTTCCATATTTTCACTAAATGTTTTATCATTTTTGGTCAAAATCTCATTCTCCAATATGAGTGCTTTTATTTTTTCTTGATGTTCTGTATTTACTTTTGTCAAATTACACAGCTCATCATCTTTGTCATTGCAGGCTTTCATTAATAATTCTGCTTTTTGTTCTAAGGCAACAGAGTTCACTTCTTGCACTTCAGATTCTATATTTTTTAAAGATTTGAAATGCTCGCTACAGTAGCCTGTGCTCTTTGATTTTTCAGAGAACAATGATGATTCTAATTCACTTTTATTATGCTTGCTCTGTTCATCAATCAGACTCATTTGATCTTGTAGCTTTTCAATTTCATCTTTATAAAAAAATGAAATACATGTACAAATGATAATATCAAATAACACTAATTAAAATTGCATGACTAATCTTACACTAATTTTTTAAAATGATTACTTACTCATGTACATGTATTAACTTTAACTAATTTTTAAAGGACAAACCTAATCAGAGGGTTAGCTATTATTATTAAACCCATTCTAACTTCCGTAAAAAAAAAAAAAGAAAAGATAGAAGAATAAAAAAACTTTAAATACAACACTCAAATTACCATGCATTTCTTTTATTTCCTCTTCTAGTGAAGCTATTGTTGAGTCTTTCACTCTAATTTTCTTCAACAAGTCATCTTCTAGTGATTTCAGTTCTTTTTCTTTACTTTGCATTGTTCTAACAAGCTCATCTTTTTCAAACAATTTTTTACTAATATCTTCAACTTCAGAAATCTAAAAGGAAAACAGATTTAATTGATTTAAAAATAATACAGAAACCAACAATCACCTAATAGGGACTAGATTGTTATATTAAAAATTCAAGAAGCATAACCATTTTCAATGTTGTTTTTGTAGTAACATGTTTTTATGTAGCACAAAGTGGAAAAAAAGTTAAAAGTAAATAGATATAAATTTAGATATGAGTTAATGCATTAATTATATTGCCAACTTTTATTCTGGGAAAGGTATAGAAGTACACTACTTCTTGACTTTCAAATCAATAAAGTCAAAATGTTGAACTTCAAATATTACAAACAAATGGGGATGCATACTGTATATCAAATCAGTAAAATGATTTAACATTTTCTGAATAATTGTTCTTAAACTTTTTCCAATTGATACTTAATTCAATAGTTTATTGAAAGTTCAAAATATTGCTGGCTTATCCATAAAAGTATATTCTTAAAGAGTATTAAAACAATAATGTAAAGAAAAATGTTCTTAGTACATCCATATGTAGTGATGCTATCATCTAATTTTCTACAGTAATTCTACACTTCTTGCAATAAGAGAGAAAATTAAATTGAAACATTAGATTATTCAGATATACATATATATCACAGATGCATAAAAGTTTTTGGCAGTAAAATATTTTCACAACAAAAGTGCAAACTGAAAAAAAAATCAGGAGAATGGGCTTAATTTTAAAAACTAAAAAGATTTTTGCCCTTGAAACTATTCATATTTAGAATAAATGTATAATACATAAGTTCTATTACACAGCATCTCCAATTGGAAGGAGACATAAACAATTAATTTTTAAATTTTTAATACATTGTACATGGGAGCATCAGTAGTTGACAACCATTTTAGGTATTCAATTTAAATATCTATATATATATTGTTCATTTCCAGAGTGCATTAAATCGAAAGCGAAAAACAAGAATTCAAAATGGCGTCTTTAACTGTGTCTCGATTCAAAAGTTCTTTTTGAAAAATATAGTTTTAAATAGTTTCTGTGGTTTTTATTATGAAATTTAAAAGTCCCCAATATTAAAAATTAATAATTAACATATAATATCATTCAAATTATTGTAGTTTTATTACAACAGAGCATTTTAACATTGTCAAACGTAAACAATAGTAATAATTGAAAATCTCCGACATCAGCGACGATAAGACTAGTGGCCGCGTTTTTTGTATCTAATTTCGTAAATAAAGTTCTTTTTTAAAAGTCGATATAATATATACAAAAAAAAGAAATTCTGCAAATTTCTATTCAAATTAAGTTCTCAGCTTTTATAATATTTAATTTTTTTAAATAATAAAAAAATAATTTTAAATTACAAAATAAAAATATAGGCCTAAAACTAGGTCAAAGGTAAGTGAAAACATAACCGAGCAAATTTTTTTTCAATAGTACATTAAAATTGTAGCTTAGTTTGTGTGGCGTGCTGGCAGAATGGGTTACCCGCTTGGCCATGACTCATTTTTATGCTGACTATATCCAGGTTTGATTCCTCTCAGAGACATTTTTTTTTACTGTTTTTTTTTTTCAGAATGTATCCTTTTAGTTGTTTTAATGAAAAGTAACTAATTAGATATCTTTGACATTTTTTTTTAATTAAAATAATTTATCCTTTAGGACAGAGGTTTTCAACCTGTGGTCCGCGGACCCCCAGGGGTCCGCGAGGACCTTTAAAGGGGTCTGTGGGCAATTGAAGGAAACTAGTTATTTTTCTTGAGTATTGCTTGGTTTGGTTGATTGGTTAGGTTTAGCTAAACAAAAAATACTAGCTATGCCAATGTTTTAGGCACAAACAACAATGTGCAGAATTGAAAACTTTGATGGTATTTCCTTATATTTTTGTCTGAAGTCTGAACTAGACTGCATACTTCATGAACTTGTGCGCTGAGTTTTTGAGTTTTGAGTCATGTCATCTTGGCAATATTTCTTACTTACTGAGCTCTGACATCACTGTTAAAACATCCAGATCTGCGCAAGCGTGTGTATTGTTGATAAATAGTCTGTTTAATCAGTGGTTATAATTATTATATGCCTAGATTGGCCTAGAAATAATCTTAGACAAACGTTTTTGATTTGATATCAAATTGCTGGTATACACTTCGTTTGCATGTTAATTTAAAATGACACACACAGATGAAACGGTGCGAAATTCTAGCGATGAACCTATTATGCTGTTCTGTTGTCAAGTGAATTGCTTATGTGACAAATACTTTTTAAAAATGTTAGTAAAAAATTCAAAATATTTGATAAGATTTGTAATTGTTTTATGATAGTATTATAACGAGACGAGCTCATTTTTCTAAACCAGCTTAAGCTAATCGAGGGCACATTTCTTTACAGACGAGACATTGGTTGCCTTTCTAGCTTATCTTGCAGACATTTTTAACAGTTTGAACAGTTTAAATGTGTCATTGTAAAGACCTAAAAACAAAGTCGATGACTTCCAGAAGAAACTTCGCATATGGGGGGGAAGATGTGAAGAAGCCACCGAACGGTTTCTGTAGTTGGATGACTTTCTTACAATGAACAACATTCGACAGGCGTTATTGCAGGCACCGTTTTGATCCACCTACAGAAGCTGTCGTAATACTTTCATCAGTATTTCGGTGACGACGATATCAGCGCATTTGATTGGATTCGAAATCCCTTTGAATTTGATCTAACCAATTTAACTGGTCTCGAACAATTGTTCGAATTGTCTTCTGACAGGACAATGTGCTTGCAGTTCAGCAGACTGCCACTGTTGCCGTTCTGTCTAGCATATTTCCAGGAGTACTCGATGCTGTCAGACAAAGCCATCAATGGTCTGTTACCATTTTCTACGACGTACTTGTGCGAAACTGCATTCTCTGCTGTTACTGTTACCAAGTACAGATCCAGACTGGACACTGAACATAAAATATCTCGCATGCCACCATGCTTGGACAAACTCTGTAGTGCAAAAAAGGCACAGCCTTACCACTGAACAGAAAACTGTGTAACAGACATACCAGCAAAATAAATACACAGTGATTGTTTCATTTTTTGAATAGATAGCTATTTCTGTATGTGAAACAACTCTATAACATGTTCTGATTGGCCAACCATTTAGCAGAATTTAATTAGATTGCATCTGCAAACTTAATAAGACATTCTGGGACAACCTGAGGACGAAAATTTAAGGCAAGGGGGACTTGGACTATGGGGTCCGCCACCCGAGCTTGAAATGCCTGTGGGGTCCGCAGCATAAAAAAGGTTGAAAACCTCTGCTTTAGGATGTTGTAATAAAAAGAAGCAACAACTAATTAGATTTTTAATTATTTCATAACTTAAAAAAAAAAAAATAATTTTGAAAATATGTATCAAAGCTGAACTCAGAGGCGTTACAAAGGGGGAGGGGGGGTTGTCCCAAAATCGAAAAAACCTGTGCCGCCTGGCTCCAGCTTGAGGAGAGCCCCCAAAATTATTTTTTACATTAAATATTAAGTACATAAGCTCATGTCATGGTATCGAAAGTCAAAATGCAAGGCCCCCAAATCCTAGGTTCGGCAACGGCTTTACAATAGTCTATCTTCCTGCAAAGGCTTTGCAGGGTACAGCTAGTAAGTATATAAAACAGATATTAATGAGTAATATGAGAATAAGCATGTCATAATGTCTAAAACAGATTACATTGAAGTTTTTTTATACAAAGAAGTCTTCTAAATAAGGTAACAAATGCAAATAAAAATTACACTGAAGTTACCTTTTGCTCTAACAATTTCTTTTGCTGATCAATTGTTTCTTTCAGCTGTGAAATTTCAGTAACATGTTTGCCGTAATCCTCTCCAGCCTCAGCTATCAATGATTCCAGTTCATTTATTTTTTCATCCTATGTAATGGTCATGAATAGTTGGAGACATGAAGGAAGAAACAAGCTGTGACTATTCAGAAATATTCAAACAAGCCAAGAACCTAATATTTTATTCAAATTCAGAAGCTTTTTTACATATTTTCTTTATAGTTCAATATTTTTTAGTAATTTAACTATAAATTTACTATCTACAAATATTTCTGCAATACAAAAGACATTTCTATACTAAATGGTCTAGATGTTATTATCTACATCTTTCTGATAAGTATTATGCACAGCAAAAAAAAAAAAAAAAAGTTTTAACTATCATACCTTCATTTTACAGTTATCCAAACTATCTTGCAATTTTAAACTTAATGTTTCAATCAGGACAGAGTTTCCTAATTCCATTGAACTATGATCACACTACAAATATGTCAAGATACAGAATGATTAACATAAATTTCTTCATCTCAAATACATTTTTATTAAGAATTTATTATAACACAAAAAAAATATAATTAAACTAATTTTGTCAATTTAATCTTTCATACCGATTTCTTGGATTTTAATTCCTTTTGTAATCGCAATATCTCTTTTTGAAGTTCATTAATTTTTGCTTCTCTCTCCTAAAAATACCAAATGATCAGATTTTTATGAAAATAAAATTTTAAACATTTATCATACAATCAAAATTCCTGAAAAATAAAAATAATACCTGGACTTGAATTTTTTCCTGATGATATAAAAGACTTGAAACCCATTCATCATCCTCATCAACTTTTTTCTGTATTCGTTCCAGTTTTTCTTCATAGACTGCCATAATGCCCCGGACACGCTCATCTGCAAGTTCTTGACCTTCTTCTCTGGTTTCTTTTAACATTGTACTTAAAAAATAGTTTCATATTATAATTTTTATTCATTAATTAACAATTTCACATGAATTTAAACAAAAATTCCCACTCCAACTCAAAGGAGAGAATAAAAAAAAGACACCCTCCTTCGCAAAACCAGGGAACATTGTCTGTAAAAGAGATGGAAGTAGTTAAAATCCGAATCAACAAAACTAATGTTATAGATGTCTTCCTATATATTTTTTAAATATACATGTATACAATTACATTACAAATGTCTATTTAAAAATTGATATCACCACCCTTTATTGAAGTGAAGGGGGCATAAAAATATTATCAATAAGAAATGTGGCAGGCAAGACGAGTTCCCATCAGACTAAAAAATATAAAGAGCATGGAGAAGGATGGTCACATACTGCAAAACCCTACTAACAATATCACAAGACTGTTACTAGATGGAGACAGACATGGACAGATAGAGAAGATCAGTCAGAAAATCACACAAAAAAGGATGTGGACACATCTAAAGTTGACTGCACAAAACTGTGTCTACTGTAGAATTGTATTGCTGTTTATTTTTGTTTCATTTTCTCCTCTCTTATTTAGAAACTAAATTAGGACGAAGGGCAGAGTAGTGTAGATACTTGAATGTCGATCTGTAAGTCCTGGGTTCAATCCTCTGTGAGATCAATGGAACTTTTTTCCATGTTAAATTTAGTGCAAAGTCATCCCAGCTTTAAATGGGTACATGACTTGAGTTGGGGGAAGTAAAGGCAGTCGGATGTTGAGCTAACCACACAAACCCTCCATATGCTGAGGTTATAGAAACAGATAATTCTACACTTCATCTTCCCAGATGGCCAATTAGGGCTAAGGGAACTTTACTTTTTATTCAGAAACTATGAGTACTACTAACCTGTAGGTTTCTTCTATGTTCACAACCTGTTTCATTAATGCTTGAGTAACTTCCTTCCTAACTCTATTCTCTAGCTCATCCGAAGCATTAATTTCTTCTTCTAGAAGCTCTACTAGTTTTTCATTTCTAGTTTCTATAGCCTGAGTAAATGTAGATAAATTGTATGTACTTCCACAATACAAAATAACCCACACAATGTAATTTAATTGTATGATTTTTTATCTATCTATACTAATAACATGTCTCTTCTGATTGGAATATAAAGCATCAAGGACATTATTAAATAAAGATTACAAGTGAACAAAGTTAAATGTAAGTAAAACAAAGACAGCGGATAAAACATCATTTGATTACTTTAATTTAAAAGACATTTAATAAAACCATTTCATCCTTTAAAAATAAATTATACTAAAAACTGCATCAGTTTGTATCTCAAAAATGTTCTTATTATTTATGTTAAGTTATTTTACTTAAGTGAAGGTTATAATTATTTTACAAACATTAAAAAAATTAAAATAATGAACACACAATTACCTTTATATAAGCTGTCAGATGTTTTATTTGAATGGAGTCTCCCTGATTTTCTTCAGAGTCTTCATCCTCATCCTCTTCATCATTTTCAGTCATCAAATCAATCTGAGATTCTTGATAAGCTTTTTCTGTCAGAAAAAATATCAATTATTTGACATCCACGATTTAACATTACTAAATTAATTTTTGTTCTAATTAGGCTTTTTATTTTCTTTTAAAACAACTACCCGGTGATTCCCATGGTATGGATCCTCTTTCACCAGATGGAATTTTCTTTTCCTTAGTAACTTTAGCAGTTTCAATAATGGGCTGCTCTACATACTTCACTTGCTTTGCAATAGCAGAAAATTGAAAAACATGCAGAGTATCATCAAACATTTGAGGACACTGACTGACATTAACTATCATTGCAGCCCTGCCACTGCCATTGAAAAAATTCTGCAGCAGTCTCGTGAGTTTACTTTCTCTAAATGGAACCAGTCTAGGTTTGTCCCTAAGGAAGAACAAAGATAAATGTATACAGAGACATTATTATTTAAATAATTTTACATGTACAAGTACAAATCTAGGGGGGGGGGGGGGGGGGGAAAAAAAGGAAAAAAGGGGGTGGGGGGGGGGGGGGGGGGGGGGGGGGGGGGGGGGGGGGGGGGGGGGGGGCTGTCACAATACTAAACTCGTCTGCGTCAGAAGTTGATAAAAAAATATCTACACTATGCAAAGAAAATCAGTAACAATCATAAATCCACTGATGTAAGATGGTGTGATAGTATAACATGACAAAGAAATACCTTTATTAGTTTGTCAAAATTAAGTTCTTTTTTTTTAAATATGTAAATACATTTAAACTCCGGTTTACAAGTAACTTGGTTAACAAGTGTTTTGCAAGTTGCTAATATCATCTGTGACAAAGAATTAAGGATTGGTGTATTCCTACCCACAAATTTCTTGCTTAGCACAAACCCATCCTTATAAGATTCACACAAATTTACAACCAACCCTGTGGAATCCCAGTGAATGGTAGTTCCATCTCTGCAGGAGACCCGCAAAACCCATCCCTGTGCGACTCTCTACATTAAAAACAGTACCAAAAAAGTGGCCTTAGATCACAAGTGCTAGTATTACAGAGTCTTAGCAGTTAACATTTTAAAAAGTGTATTTCTATTTAATATTGTATGTAATAGGTTACTACATGTGTTATGTTACGCTTGACAATTTTTTAATCATTATGTAGCTAGAGACATTGAAGGCTTCTGTAAAACTGTAGCATATTTTTAGACTCAAACAAAACAAGGAATTTGAAACAGTACATTTTGAGTTACGGATACTTGTGCTCTGAAACATCCATATGTAAAGTTTTGGTCTTTGTGGACACTTATCTTAATACTGTCAGATTATGGAGTTTCTTTTTATAGAAGTTTACATTTTACAAACAGATATACATTGTTTTTTTTAAATTAAGCTCACACAAAAAAAATGATTCAATGTATAATCAAAGCTCAGTCCATTTTGTTCCACATTTTTTTAAACAAAAGGATTATGCTCAAATACAGCATTTATACAAAATTTAAAAGTAATTTTGTATGTGTTAATTTGAAAATTATAGAACAAATAATTTTTTTAAGGCAAACAGGCTATTCCACTTACAGAACAGGACTCAACCTTATTTATAATAAATTTTCATTTCAATTTTAAATTCCTGAAAAATAAAGCTATAAGCTCTTAAATCAATTAAGTCTTTTGAGTAATAATGTTTGAAATTAAAGAGCAGATTCTGAGTCACTGCACCTTTGTTAAAATGTAACTTAATGTTTTACTTAAAACAATACCTGTGCATCTGATTGTGTCTTAATGTTTCAATACATCTGCTTAGAGTCATGAGTGATGAATTAATATTTCCAGCTTCTTTTAGTCTATCACCAGTGGCTAGAGTTTTTGAATATCTTTCTGAGCCAGCTAAATCACACAAAGATAGCCTATTAGAGAAGAAAATTATTTATTATTTAACTTTTCTTCTACAAAATATAATAAATGAATAGATTTTACAAGTAAATACATGTATCAATAAGGAAAATAAGAATTTATTAGACACACTACATGTAAATTAATTCAAAAGCTGAGCTTCATTTAACTTTTATATCATTATGACAGATATAATTAATATAATTAACAAGCAGTAAGACTGGGAGCTCATACAATTGTAGTGAACCAAACTTTTAAGACGCTATGGTTGTATTTATGATCCTCCGATGAACCACTAATAATATATGCTGTATACAGCATAGACAGAAAACTACATAGTATAATAACAAAAAAAATGACTTCTGGAATTTAAATAAGCTTCCTAGGTGGCAAACTACAAGCAAAGAAGTTTGTAATCAATATCACAAATAGGTTTTTTAAAGACACTGTGACAGGACACAAATATTATAGAGATATGTTAATCTCTTAAGTTGGCACTCAAGGACATGAGTTCGTTAACAAAGTGTATGTGCGATCAATTGACCCAGTTGAACAAGTCAATAGTCAATAACAGACTCTCCAGCAACAAAACTCTTTAACTGTTTGTGAACTCATCTGCTTGCTGTCTGTGGTATTCACTCTGAGTCTATCCCTCTTCTCAGGAATGTGTGTCTCCCTCTCATATGTGCGTCTCACTGTGTCCTCTCTGTGTGCTCCAGCCCACTGGTACTCATCTGACCTCTCAAATCACAGCATGGTCCCCCATTTTTAAAGCAGAACATGCCTGCTTATGGTACCAGCAGTTTTACCACCAAAACTACAGCATGGGTGAGCGTAGGAGACGAACGTCACTATTTCATCACTCAAATCAAAAGAGGGGTGATTGAATGGAACTAAACAGCATGTAGGCATTGTTTACAGGTGTAGGTATGTATTGCCCAAATTTCATAATTCTACATTGCATAATTTACCGCCGGGGGGGGGTCATAACAAAAACATTCAATCTGACTATTCTTGTCATTTTTTTTCATAAAATGACAGCAATGCACTACCTTAATTTTCTTAATTTATTTTATTTTAATTTTGCTGAACTATCTTGAAGTATGAGTATAGATGTAAAAACATTACAGCAAAAAAAAAAAAAAAAATCCTCCTGAAATACTTACATATTTACTCTAGCAATGTGGGGATAATCTTTATCTGTAATTCGGACAACTTTAATATTAAAAATGCAGTGGCTGAAAGAAAAATGTTGTAAAAAAAAATTATAAACGCAAGAATATGCTTTGTTATAGAATGTGTCAATATCAAAATATGGGCTGTATTATTACAATGATTTTCTACTTAAATACCCAGTAATTTGGCACTCAATGTCAATGATTGCACATAACAAAACCTTTTCAGTAACACAACTGGTTTTTTTTTTTTTTGAAAGTCAAGCAATGTAATTTAACCAACCAATATTTGTGGCTACAGCCCTTACTTTTCACAAATAATAACAGAGACTTGAAGCCAAAACTTTCTGGTCAAAGCCCTTCATTCTACTACATCACCAACCTATTCCCATATTTCGATACGGTATGCCTAATGATATTTTGTTTTTCCTATCTGCCTTTATTTTACATATAAAGTCCACTGATTAATTTTATAACACATACCAAGGTAATTAGAAAGGAATACTTTACAGCAAAAATAGAAAAATAGATGTACCCCTTTAAAGAAACCTAAATCATGAATAAGTGAACAGATATTTTACAGCGCTACATTACATACTCATTCTCATAGAGAGCATTTCAACTGCAGTTGAATAATAACATCCTTTACTCACTCCTTATTCTGTTTTCTCTCACCTTTACTATTCTATCTCATTCTCCCGATTTTGTATTCTCTCACCTATTTTTATTGTGAAGCCTTCATTTTTGTTTTCTCTCCCCCTTTGGGGATCATGATCAAATCAAGTTTGGCAGAGAAAATGTAATATTCACGCAAAAAATTTGGTTCATGCACCAGTTTGAATTTTTTTAAAAACGTTACATCACATTCTGTTTGTGGATACTTTATGTTTATACACATGCTTATAAATATATACATGTATAATATATACACACTTGTACAAAAACATATGAATGAAATATTAGTTCCAAAAAAAAAAAACATTACCTTCTAGATGAGCAATGGTTGAGTTTTGTACAAGCAGTCTGTAAATTGCGCTGGCCAATTGTTAAAAGCTTATATGCTTCATCTGCTGACTCTACATTGATCTCTTTCAAGCCTAAGCAAACCATTTAGTAGAATTTAAATATCTTGAAAAATTAATTTATAATAGTAAAATAAATTATTGGTACATTACATATTGTTCTCAGAGTATCCATATTATGGTTACCTTTGATATAAGGATTTCCATTTTTATCATCACAGATTTTCAAGCCCTGGCGTTTTGCATTTTTCTTAGAAGGCATGGGTTCCAGAAGATCAAAAATATTTTCATTGTAAATTTCAGCAAAGCTAACCCACACACCAAACAAAATCTTCCCCTGGTCCTCTACTTCAACTCTGATCAACTCTCTGGCACGATTTTCAACATCTTTTAAGATTTCCTCTCCGCAGTCATGAGCACTTTCAGACATACCTAACAGAAACAAAAATTGTATCTTACTATATATTTAAAATATCACTTACCAATAGATATAGATATTATGTTTAAAGCTATAAAACAACAAAGATGTGTGTATACACACACGTATATTTAATATGTGCATATCTATATATATCTACAAATGTCTTTATTACGAACACAAGCATAACACATTTTTCAGTATTGCAATTTTTAGCCATCCATTCCCCTTTGTTTATATATTAAAAAACGCAGTGATGCATTTCTTATTTTCAGTCAGGGACAAGGCGTAGGTGTTGCTGATCATAGTCATATTTATAGATAATACTATTTTATGGTACAGTGTTTAAGGAATGTGGTTAGCAAAATTATTCATAAAAAAATTACTACCAGTTTAAATATATATAACATTCATTTATAATTATACAGTATGAGTTGATACCTTAATTATTTACACAAATATATACATTTCTTTGTTTGTGCTTATGTATATAGTATAAAAAACATCAAATACTAAATTTTTCTTCTTAGAGTTATAATCTGCAACAATCACGCCTCGTCCCAGTTTTCCAGTATTACAAAAAAAAAAGGCCTTTTGCTGATTTTTTTCCCAATTGAAAATATTCTTAAATGTCAGCTTGAGTTCTGCATGCAAAAAACATAATGAACATGGTACATGGGAGTGGGGAGATTTAATGCTAGAAATCGTCAACAGGAAGTTCAGCAGGGAAAAAATTAATATTTTTACATACAGTGTGGGAATGACCTTAAATAAGCTGATAGGCAGCTTTCACTACAGGGGAGAGACAGGGTGTGGGGAAAGTATCTTACCTACCATATGTTGCATGGGGAAAAAAATCAATAAAGGACTCATTCACTTATTAGGTAATGCCAAAGTGTTGAAACACAGCTCAGGAATGGTTAAAAAAAAGCCTTCCAAGGAGATGGGAATGATGGGAAAAATTGTTACGTCTGTACCAAAATTATGTTACTTGACTAAACTGAGCAGCATGATGCCTGTGGAGTGGAAGGGTTGACCTTTAAAATTACTAGCTCAGTATTGTGTTATATGGGGAGTCTTTTTGTGTTTGATGGTCATTATAGAGCTTTAATAAAATGAGATTGTACCAGTATTGTTTGAGGTAAGGACTTAATGGAAACTGATGATGCATTTTGCAAAGATCTTAATGAGCAGTATAGTGTAATAAATGGTAGTATTTTAGTTTGGCTTAGGAAAACTATTTATCATAATTTGCAAAGAAGGTATTTGAATATCTAATCAGAAATGCTCAAAGAGAAGAATAACCAGGAAGTATGCATTTATTTTGAAAATTTGCAACTTATATTTATAAAGAATCATGTTTAAAAATTATTATTACTAGTACATGTATTTAATAAGTTAGACGGTATTTGCAATACACCTATGAAATTTCAGTGTAACAAAATTACAGGATAAGGTATACATTTTTAGTTCCCGTCAATTTCGTTAAAGCAATACATAAACATAAATAAATAAATTATGGCCCAGTTACTTGAAAGAGCTGTATCTGACAATGCTGATTCCATTTCTTCACCAAGAAGTGTTTTAACAGCTGTATCCTAAAAAGAAAAATTAATAAATAATGTCAGTAAAAAATATATAAAGAAAGCTTCACTAAGGAAAATAACAAACGTAAAATCAATCATATTAAATTTGAAAAGATATGTAGGCCTTTTTAATGCTCGCAAAAATAAGGGTTAAGAACACATGTTTGTAAATCATAAATATTTCAAAAAGAGATAAACAATAAAAGTGTAGGTCATATACATATTAAGCACTGAAACTAGAAAGGCAAATGCAAAAAAAATTTATAGAAGAATATAAAAATATATGTTCTATTCCAGAGTTGCAGCAATTATTTTGGTAAAGATTGTGATTGCTAACACATTTTTTTATTTTGTTGACCACCAGTATAATGCAATATATTTTTTTTTCAATATAATCTGTATGTAGAGGTTGCCTCCGTTCACTTCACAACCACAAATTTCTTTTTTTTTTTTTCAATATTTTTACTATCTGTTTTCAATTACAACCCATTGTTTGTTTAATGGTCAGTGAGACACACATCCACACACTCCTGGTCTGCAGGTCAGTTAACCCCTGATTTCACTCACCATACCAATCATACTGCAGTTCAGTCAAGTATACCACAAAATACATAGTCAATGTGTGACACAAACTATTAATCTAACAGCTGTTCAATTTTCTTAATTAGCTGCTTTAGAAATTAACATTTTGTTTTTATTTGATATTTATGCATATCATAGAATTCACATTTTACCTTTTAGATTTGATATATTCTCTTAGAAGGAAGTAGTGTAATTTTTCTAAACAGAGTTTGTTTGTATTACATATCTCCCCATTCCTATTCTGTATTCCTATTCTCCCTGCCCTTTATTGTATAATTTTCCACCATTGTCTATTTTGTATTCTCTAACCTTCTTATTCTATAACATATCTCTACTTATTCTGTTTTCTTCCCCCCTTCCCTATTAGCTATTCTTTCGCATTATTCTGTTGACTTTTCTACCTTACTTCTTAATCTTTTCACATTTTTACCTACACTCAGTTCACATATGATGTTATCAGTAAAAAGGATAGTTAAATGAAATTTCTAAATTTGAAGTCTTAAAGTAATTAGCCAAGAACATTCTAAGGAAAGGCATGCCAAATTCGGTGATATTAAAAAATAAATATTTTTAAGTATAATTTCTATACGATCCATTCATGTACTTTTCAGTTAAGTAGTGTAATCGTATTAGTGTTAATGAATCTATTTATGGCAACAGTTATACATTAGTTTGCCCTTAGGGCATTTGGTGTTGCAAGATAGACAAAATTTTTAGGGGGAAAAATAAAGAAAAAAATTAAGCCAATTTTAATTACCTCACTTGCACTGAGCCTCAATGTTTTATCCTTAATCCTTTTTTCCAATGCCATTTCTTCTGGTGAGAGTCTAACCACATCTGTGAACATTTTTGGCTTTAGTGTCAATGATGGTATCTGCTTACCATTTATAGAATTAAATATGACATCAAGACATCTTGGAAGTATACCAGCATCCTGTGGTTGTCCTAAAATTCACCAGAGCAGAATATTACAAAAGTAACTTAAGTAATACGGGAAACATTTCACACATAAAAATGCTTAATAAATTATGAGTAACACATGATGTATTAAAGTTTTATACATTATTAATATATTATTATAAAAAAGCCCTAGAAAATACCTTGAATTGTGTACGTTTTTCCTGATGAAGTGACCCCATATGTAAACACTAGAGAATTTTGTCCAGCAATAAAATCTTTAGTCATATCCAGCATTGTTTCGTTAAAAAATTGTGTCTGACTGGTATCTTCATTAAAAATTTTTGAAAATGTAAACTTCTGAGAGGATTTTCCAACACCTCTTTTCATAGATTTATGAGCATGGCTAGATGAGGGAGCAGTAGCTAATACAGTATTTTCATCAGGAAATACAGCAAAACATTTCTGTATAAAAAAATTTAAATAATAATTTTCAATGTAAAAAATGTCTGCTGTTATTCATCTAAAGTAAGTAAATTCATATAGAAGATAGCCTTGGGTAAATAGCTCAAAATAAATAATAATGGTTGTGTATTAGCAAGTATTACTTTTAGAATCAATTTGTAACTGTAATTGTAGAGAAAAACTAACTTATAGACTCGTAGCTATACTCACTTTAGACCTAAGCAGATCACCTAAGTCAGAGTAAATGTTCAGAGACATTAGACAGGATCAGATAAGTTGTCAGACTTATTCTTAACTGCTTTAGGGCAATTTAGGCTAACTAAAGTGTAGTAAAAATTCACTTTTTTTATAAGTGATTTTCCTCATAATGAGGAATTATTATAATTTATATTGATAGAAATACAAGTGAATGCAAATATTCATATTTTTTTGGTTGAGTTTTCAAACAACACTCCTTTCACCCCTGCCCCATTCATTGTTTTTATTGGGTCAATGCCTCAAAAAAAATCTGAAATTTCTTTGTAAGAAGTCAAAGTCAAATTACCTGGCTAGAGTCTTCATTGGCTGTAAATGGTTTGATTCTGAGATAAATCTTCATACGATCTTCTGGTTGTTTTAATAAACATACTGATGCTCTGTTGAAAAGATCCACTAATTTTGTTCTTAATTTCTTTTTCACAGGAGGTTCTTCGAAATCATTTTCCTCTGATCTTTGAGCTGCATTAAGAACTGAATAACTCCTCTTAGAAATTATACTCTGGGCTTCCATTTCAGATTTCTAGAGAAAAGCATAATACAAGAAACTTAAATTTAATTATTTGTAGCTTCGATAATATAGTTTAAAAATGATGCTGTAAACATTATATTGCATTTAGATGAAAGATGAGCTTTCAACTTTCCTGCATTCGCCGTTAGGATAATAGGAATAGTAATAGTATTATTTGGTGTAACACGTAATTAATAACAATTAAAATTGTATTAAGATTAGTACCTTTCAAAAGAAGAGTAATTAGCACTATTCCAATGTAGAATATTTACATATCCTAAATTTTAAAAAAATCAACGTAAAAATTAACTTTCAAAAATTTCTAGACTGACTTTGCATGGAATTTCGAGCGAATGTTTGAAATCGTAAACAAACCAATCAAAATAAAGCTTTGCTGTTTCCGACACTGAACTATATAAGCGCGAAAACTAGTTTAAAATCAAGATAGACCATGGATCAAACACAAACATATATCAAGATTAAACAAGTTTTTAGAGTGCAAAAATTTATTTATTTTTAATATAAGCCCAGCGTGATACTTTCAAAAACCTTTTTGATCGACAATACAAACAAACCAAGTACACTATTATTAGTTTAACTTCTCCCTGTGGCTCTTTTTCTTATGCACCAAATATAAAATGTGTAATGCAAATGCCAGCTGTCGATCCCCGTAATCACTCCAGTCAGCTTTATTTTTTTTAAATAGTGGTTACAAAACTAATAAAAAGATTTAAATCAGTTACCAAAAACATTCAGCATTATTTATTCTCATTGTGAAGTTTGTTTTAATTTGTAAAAAAAAAAAATGACGCCCCTAAAATAGTTCAAAAGTTGGAGAAGGGGCGCCAAAAAATTAGTCAAACATGTTGCAAGTTGCAACAATAGCTAGCTACGACCCTGCGGATAGTGTGGTGAGCGTATAATCAGTGCCGAACCTAGGGATTTGGGGTCCCGGGAGCTTGGCCTCTTTGGGGGCCCCTGCATTTTGACATTCGACATCATGACATGAGCTAATGTACTTAAAATTTAATGTAAAAAAATGTTTGGGGCCCCCCTCAAGCTGGGGCCCGGGGAGAACTTTTGAATTTGAACCCCCCCCCCACACACACACACACCCTAGGTACGCCTCTGCGTACAATTGCGAACTGGATAGATAAACAAATTTCATTGAAGAGCCACAAACTATTCCAGTTTTTTTATATAGGCCTATAGGCTATGTCACAGAGTGGCTGTGTATGTGTGTGGATGGGGTGCGTACAGGCAGTACGGGCTTGTGTGAATGAGATTATTGTGCAGACACGGCTGCATGATAGTAAGAATGGTCAGGGGAGAGAATTAGTGGTTGACTAGTGATAGAATGAGATCAAGGAACACGTGCGTGGGTGCGTGTGTAGTGAACGTGGTTGGTTCACCCGGTGCGGAAAATTCAGAGTGTCACCTATCAAGACTTCCACTTCTTCCACCATGAACAATTGGACATATTCCGAATTTTCCTGCACTTGAGTGACTAGACCAAAGAAAATGTCCTGAAATTGTAATGTTTGTAAATACGTCCAATCGGACCAATTATTGGTCCAAAAGTTGATGTGTTTTAACGAACAAATAAGATTTTTAAAAAATTACGCAATATAATTTTACTTTACTAAACTGCGTTTGTAAATTACGTCTCCAGTGTCATAAAATCACGTGACTACGTGCGTCATTTTTTTTAGCGCGTTTGCAAATAACTCCAAATTGATCGGAGCAGATTTGAATTTTATTAGCGGGCGAGTTTCATGTTTATAATTGAGAGGGGGGGTTTTATATTTATACTTTTTTTTTTCGTTTTTTAGGCCTATAAGTTTGTATTTTAGACCAAAGGCATAAAGGTCCTAATTCGCTTGCTGCTCTTTGCTGATGACGCAGCCTTGACATCACACACCGAAGACGGACTGCAGTAGCTTGTCACCCGCCTCTCCCACGCATGTAAGGAGTTTTGACTGAATATCAGCCTGAAAAAGACAAATGTCATGGAACAGGGTACAAATACCCCCCCCCCAAACATTGACATCGATGGGTACACCCGAGAGGTCGTCGAGAACTTCCCATACCTTGGGTCCACCATCTCCAGCTCGCTATCCATAGACCCGGAGATCAACTGCAAAATCGCTAAGGCAGCCACAGTCATTGCGAGACTAAATCAACGTGTGTGGAACAACCCCAGCCTCACTGAGAACACCAGACTGCGCATCTGCCAGGCCTGCATACTCAGCACCCTCCTCTGTGGATGCGAGACGTGGACCACTTACGCGAGGCACGAAAGAAAACTCAACAACTTCCACATGAGGTGCCTGCGGCGTATACTGCAGATCAAGTGGCAGGACAAGATCCCCAACACTGGGGTGCTGGTGAGGGCCAACATGAGTAGCTTGTTCGCAGTTCTTAGCGAGAGACGCCTCAGATGGCTTGGTCATGTCAAGAGAATGGACGCAGGCCGCATCCTGAAGGACCTACTCTATGGCGAGCTAGTTACAGGTCAGAGGAAAACAGGGCGCCCTAAAATGCGCTTCAAAGATACCTCAAAAAGGACATGAAACAGTGATCCATAACCCCAACTCCTGGGAGTGTCAAGCAGCTGACCGCCAGTCCTGGAGGCTCGCTGTCCGGCAGGGTTCATCGCGTGCAGAGGCTGAGCGACACGAAAATGCCGCCCTGAAAAGATCAAGGCGGAAGCAGCAAAAACAACAGCTACAACAACCATCTACAATCTACATTCAAGTGCGACAAGTGCGGCAGGGATTGCCACTCCCGAGTCGGACTGCACAGCCATTCTCTGCGATGCGTGTAGACTCAAATTAGCTACACCATCGTCTCTCGAGACGGACGGATGCCGACGACAGATTTTAGGGATGGACATACTTTTACTACAGGGGGTCACAGAAAATGTGGCAATTGTTGACACGGGGGGGGGGGGGTCTAAAAAGTGCTAAAATTTGTTGACGTAATTAATGCACAGCACAGTGGCGTCACTAGCGGTGCGAGGGTGTGGGCCGCACCGGGTGACACCAGTGGCGTAGCGAGCTTAACTCGCGCCTGGGCAGCCTCGTAGCGTGAAAATTCTACAGCAGGGGCCAGGCATTCTACAGCAGGGGCCAGGCAATAGCAGGGGGGCAGGCAATACATTTTACTAAGTAGAGCAAATAAGCTGAGGGGGCCAGACAAAACGCAGGGGGCCGGCCCCCTGCCGCCCCCGCACGCTACGGGCCTGCGCCCGGGGCACAATACATTTTTAGCGCCTACCCCATTCGAAAACAATATAATATTATATGTAAAATATACCATTTGTCGCCCCTTTGTGAGTAGCGCCCGGGGCATAATGCCCCCTTGCTCCACCCTCACTACGCCACTGGGTGACACCTAAATAGGGGTGACACAAAAATGAACAGTGCTAAATTTCACATCAGAAAGTCCGTCTAGTCGGTTGTATAATCGATCATAGTTAAAAACATGAGCAGTAGCACACGGTGACTCACGGTGCAGCTATGCAGAGCATTAGCACAGGGTGCCACCATGCAAATCAGTAGCCTAGTTCGCCACCATGCAGGGCAGTAGCACATGGTGCCATTATGTAGATCAGTAGCACAGGGTGCCATCATGTAGAGCGTCTGCAGCTTAGGTAAATGAATACAATTCTTGAGATGGTTGAGATGCTTTCAGCATTTAAAAATCACCTAATGAGATTAAAGAGGACAATCTACTTATACACCAAGACATCCGTATCTTATTTATCATATGTAACTCATGATGAGTCGGTATAGTCGGTATTTGATGTTTTGAAATTCATTGCTGAATGGGGCTTTCTAGAATCAATGCCTAACTTTCACTGAGCCTGCAATAATTTATCATTATATGTGTATCGGTAGCTTTTCAAAAATGAAACTGATAAAAAAATTACCTGCCATCTAAGGAGCGACCGATAATCGGATCGCTATCGGTATCGGAGCGATATTGGCACTATCGGTTAATATCGGATCGGCCGATTGTTCTAGGGAGCGACCGATAGTCGAACCGATATTGGCACTATGGGTTAACTGTCGGACCTGCCGTTTTTTGCCGATACATTGTTTTTTTTTTTTTACAACAGAGTTGCAGAAAAGAAAATCAGTAAATAACCCAATTCTATAACTAGATCAGACAAGATTTAAAAAAGGAAAAAAAAAACCCGTACACAGAAATTGTCACGTATACATCAGAGATACGACCTTGAAACAATAAGATTGGCATTTCTTAATTCTAATGTATGATTGTGAATGATACAATTAGTGAACATCTGTATAGTATTTTTTGTTGGGATGGGAAGTTGGGGGAGGGGGGAACAAGACAAAAAATCATAAAAAAAAATAAAAAAATAGGGAAAAATAAAAATAGGAGAATAAAAAAAAAAGAAAGGAATTTTGGCTCCCCCCCCTGCCATCCACTATGGGACAGTTCATGCTTTCAGATCCTACTCTGTTATCTATTGAAAGTCACATGGTGAAAGATATTGATATCTGATTGACAGATTTGCAGCTTTGAAGACCAGGAAAGGAAAATTAAAAAAAAAAAAAAGTTTATTGTCAAAATAACAATAATTTGACTTTGCTTCACTGGTTGTTGCAGTTCTTAAATGCTTTCACGTTAAATTATATTGTGTAATTTGTTTTTTTTATCTTATATAATTAAAACTCATCAACTCTTGGACCACTTGTACCTATTTCACAAACATTACAATTACATGCGGTTCTCTAAGACTCTAAGGTCTATGTTCCATTGTTAAAAGTTTAAGTCTTGGGCGGGGGGGGGGGGAGGCGGTGACACCTTTAATTTTCCGCACCGGGTAACACCAACCATAGTGACGCCACTGGCACCAACCAAAGTGACGCCACTGGTACAACACATTATAGTATTTGTTTATAACACATTATAGTATTTGTTTATAACATATTATAGTATTTGTGTTTGGTGTTGGAAATTGAGGTGTCTGTCTACCTTAAACAGAAAACTATGTAGTTTATAGTTTTATCTGCAGAACCTGTGTTTTTTTTTGTAACAGTTTTTTGTTTATTCCTTATGACGTGTACGACCCTATTTTAGACCTAAATAATCATAACTTCGGTTTTAAATGACAAAGAATACTAGGTGTGGTGTCACTGGAAAGCTTGCAACCAGCTCTATTTAATTAAACAAATAAACTTTAATATTACTGTTTTGAATTCTCATAGAAGTACCTACCCTTAGCTGCGGGAGGCAATTAGCCAGAGCTCTTTATTCATATTAAGCAATATTTTCAGCATTTGGCCTTATGAATTTACCAGAAATTTTCTCTCTCTTTCTTAAAAATTCAATTTTTACATCCCTAGGCTCATCACAATATAGGCCTAATACAAACTGACTTTTTCACACCATACTCACACAGGGGTTTTTTTGCCATGTAGCGCGCCGGATCTGCGATCCGGCACCTCTGAAATGCAACCCGGCACCTCTTATAGTTTTCTTCATTTGGTAAAAAGTTAAAAACTTCAGAGACCCACCACCTCTTATTGAAGAGACCCACCACCTCTTATTGAGCAAAAAAAACCCTGTACTCACATGAAATAATACCAAATCTTCTTTTAAAATTTGTGCCATACCTTTTTAATCATTCTTCCCCAGTGTTAAATATATTCTCATTTTCTGAAGTCTAATCATCCCTAACTTTACTAGGTTGACTAAGTTCAATAAACATTTTGGTAATATCTATTAGCTCTAAATAATCTACTTGTGACGTAACTATGCAAGTTTTCCGCAGCATACAAATCATATTTATTAAAAGGTCATATTCCACTAGTGTGAAAGCCAGAAATGATATTAGCTGGTGTGGTAGCTGTGACAAATGCCCCCCCCCCCACCAAGCTAAGCTTACTGATAAATTTCGATTGACCTTCCAAGGTTTTGCAACATACAAGCATAGGCATTAGCACAGCTTTAAATGCAGTTTTCAAGGGTTCAGATTCTTTTCTATTTAGAGGTTGTGTCTTATGAGATGTATGGGAGGGGTGAAGGCAGTGGCTCTTGCTAATGAGGTAAGATTCTTTCTGGCTTTGGGCAAGCCAATTGCGGATTTTGTCTTCTAAATCCCATTAGCTATTCTTATCTTGTTGGGATGGATGGCCGATTGGCGTAGATGCTCGAATGTATCCTGAGAATCATGGGTTTGATCATCGGGGAGAACCAAGGGAACATTTTTCAGGTCCTAGTGAAAGATGGTCAAAGTCTTACAAGTTCTACCATCTTCAAAGGAATACCTGACTAAAGTTGGGAAAAAAAAGATAAATTTTAGACTTTGTGGGCTAAGAGAGCTTAACTTTTTTATATTTACTTCAGTGCCCAGGTCCTCAACCGACCTAAATCTGCGTCTGATGGTATCGGCAATACAATTAACCCTATATGGGACGGTGTTGCAATTCTGCTACAGCAAGTATTTTCCATTTTAAAAACGTAAATCTTCGGATTCCACATTTTACTGAAGGCCGATTGGCTGTATATGGAAAGTGTGCACAGCTTAGCTATAAAGGACAAACTCATATATGAAGATATAAATGCAAATTAAAAGCTTTGTAGACGTTCAACTAACTTTCACCAGGGCCTATACTAATTCTCACAGAGGATAAAACCCTCAGGTCAACAGTCAAGCATTCTACACTGCCCGTCCATCTGTCTGCCCAGAAGTAAATAGGCCAGGTGTGGGCAAACTTTTTCTATGGAGGGCCACATTGAAAACATGATTGTTACTGGCGGGCCGCATGTACATTTTATCTACTTTAATTACAATTTACAACGTATGAAACCTGTATTTGTCCTTTTATTTCACATTCACGCTGTATTACACATGCACATTCAATTTTAATATACGAACATATACGTGCATAAGGGCCGCACAATATATGTGCCTACTCAGACGGACTGCAGTTTGCCCACTCCTGAAATAGGCTATAAAGCCCCTTAAAAACAAAGACAGGGGAAAAAAATAAAAGTGTCTAGAACAGTTTGTTTGGTCCTTTAGAAGTCAGGGCCCAGAGTGCATGCCAGGGCACCCACTGTTTAATCTGCCTCTAAATACGGTATTAGCATTTCTCACATTCATTGACAAAACCCAATCTGAAAAAGAGTAGTGCATTATTTTTTTAAACCACCATATCTGAGAAAAAATACAATGCCCTGCTCAGCGGCCTTAGACCGGCTTTGGAGACCAGATAGTCACAATTCAACGACTCCTTGGAAGTTTGTGACAACAAACTGTGCCTGATATAATATTTGACCATACTTTTGTTATTAAGACCATTCATCTTTTTCTTTGCTTTTGATAGGAATATCTCAGGAAGAAGAATACTCAATAATACCATTTCTGTTGTCGAGATACAACTGAGACACAAAGCAACCATGTACAAAATTCATTAACCTACTTCAGTTTATTTCCAGATTGACATTCCTTAAATCTCGCAAGCCCCTTTACATTATTTGGTTCATTTTTACTCCCAGTAACAAGCAGTATATACCATGATTCACACCTTTATGAACCATTAGACTTATAATAAGGCTGAGTAATGAACTTACAGTTCATTTCCATTTTATAAATTCATTAATCTAATTAGGATATAACTGTATTATTTTTAAAGTAATTCTCATGACAAACAACCACTCCTCAAAATAAAACAAACATGCACTGTGTTAAAACAATCACAACACTAACTTATTACAACATATTTCTAGAAATATCAATCGATGCATTTCTTCCCTTCTTGATTAAGGTTCTAGGACCACATCTTTTACTATACTTATTTTAACAGATAACTCATAAAAACGGATATTTTTAAAAGACAGCACAATGTAAAAAACAACACATTACTGGGAAGATTTTTTTTTTAATAGTACAAGAGAAAAAGGTTTTTAAAGGGAATGTAATTGTTTTTATGATTATAGAAATGGCACAGGCAACAATTGGATTTTCCTTGTCAATAAAATGACTGGATTTAGAAAAAATGGTAGATATGTTATCCATAAAAATTGAGCAATATAAATTTACATTTTGTCATTTCTAAAACTGTTACAAATGTAAAACACCAAAGTAAGGGGATTTCATGGGCTAAATATACAAGTGAAAACAAACGCTGACCTGCATATTGCATAAAATAGGAAATATTCTCATAAAGGAAAGGTGAGAGACTTTCAATATTGTAAACAAAGCTTTTTTTTTTGTGAACAAATAACTTAAATGATGCAGATCAATGAGTATCCTCATTCCAAGAATTTTTTCTGTAAACAAGCAAAAAAAAAAAAATTTTGAGCCACAGTAATAAATTGTATAAAACCTTTCCCCTTGCTAACTACTGAAAGATTAAAAAATTGCAAACAAATCTTTTTTTCTTGTCAAAAAAATACTCAAATGATATTCTAAGAATTTTTTCTTGTAAATAAACTAAAAAAAAAAAAACACAATTCAAATATTGAAAAAGCATCCATTTAGGTCAATGTACATTTTTTTTTCATGCATAGAAAAATGCTTGTGCATGTACATATATTACAACATGTGAATTTCAAAGTGACTTTTTCAAAATATAAATGTCAGATATTTTCCATAGTACAGTTTTTATTATACATACTTTATAGATGGAACTAATAAAAGAAAATATATGCTTCAATCAATTTTAAATTAGGGCTACTGGTAATTTAAATTCAGGCCACAACAATGTTGAGAAAATATATATCTCAATAAAATAACAAAAAATTTTCATACATTTTTGGTTTACAATAAATATTTGATAAAAATTTGATATGTTGATGATAATCAAAATAATACACAACAAAACTGAAAACATGGTAAAAAATCTTATAAAGTATTGACACCAGGTAAAATAAAATCACTTTTTGTCCATCACAAATATTGAACAGCAAATGTCAGATTAAAATATAAGTTGATATAACAGTTGTCATCAATACTAACAACGTTAACAATTGGCACTAAATGTAACACATGTAATTAGAAACATTGGAATGGAATACTTCTATTTATAAAAAAAAAAAACAAATGAAAAAAAAACAACAATAAGAGCTTTAAACTAACTAATCAAAAACTAATATTCTATTAACTAATTTAAATGAATTCATGTTTGAGTGATTATAATCAATTACTCAAAAATTATTAACAAAATACTGGAACATATAATTTTACACATATTTTCTAGATATTCGTTTTAACCATTTTTAATACTAACTTTGCATATGGTATCTTAAATATAACAGACAATTATATTTTCTTATTATTTCATTAAAAAAAAAATAGTTGTTGGTCTAAACTGAAGAGTTATTTTTCACATTTCAGATTTTTTTTTATGCATTTATTAAAATTAATTCACATTTTTATTGGAAAATAAATTTTAAACTGTAGGCTTATACAGTGTATACAGTTATTCTTGTGTTATAAAAATTTACCAATATTCCCTTCTTAGAAAAAAAAAAAACAGCAAAAGTTCAAAAGCCTATTATCAAGTCACCATACAATAGCATAAAATCAGGGAATTAGAACCTTTTATTTTTGTTCATGGATCACCACATACATTAAAATGCCATAGACTTAACAAATACACGAAAAAAAAAATCATATACATGTATGCAGTAAGTTTTTGTTGGCCATGTGAAATAATAAAAAAAAAAAGATTTAATATGTTGACCAATCAGGATTAGTATTCTGATGTATACATGAGTGATGTAATAAATCTCAATAGAGTGTAACAAGCTACAGGTACATGTATTTAATGCAAAAATATGACTTCTTTCTAGGAAGAGAAACAAATGTCTCCCAACAGCTTCAAGAGACAATGAGATTTTCTTAGGGTTGAACTTTTTTTTTTATTTTTCCTTATAAAGTGGATGCAGTCTATAAGGTGTTGAAAGTGTTTCTTCCATACCAGGTAGCTTATTATAGTAGTAGTGGTAAAGGAGGTCTTCTACATTTTGAAATGATGGTCCAGTAGTGGAAGATAAAGTAAGCTGCCCATTTACCTAAAAGATATTTGTAACATTTTATTATACTCAATGAATCTAAGTGAAAATATCAAGCACATCATCAAATAAATTATTCACAACCTTTGAAAGATTTCTTTTTTGTTAAAAGCTATGATGTATAAATTCTCCACATAAAATGATGACAATTTTTGAGACAAAAACTTTTATATTTTTTGATGCCTTCATTATTGTAAAAAATGTTGCTGAACAGCAATGTTCTAGCCAGGACTTCCGACAGCTATAAATTATTTAGCTATAAAAACATATTTAAAACTGTAAATACCTTTTGAATTATTTTAAATTTTCTGGGAGAATCTTTAGAGTAGAACACTAATACGTTCTGTAGCAAAAAAAAATATTGTGTTAGTTAACATTATGCTTATTATAGTTTAAACACACATATAATCTGTATTAACGTTAAAAAATACATATAGCTTAAATTAAATTTTAACATTTTCCTATAGTTATTATTAAAAGTATATTACTTACTGAACCATCTTCACTTTTACGGATGAGGTAAACTCCATTCTCACCAATGGAATTAATTATTCTGAAAAAAAAAAAAAAGAATTCAAATAAACGATTTAGCTAATATGTAACATTATAATCCCATTAGATCAACCCTATAGTAATAAAATGTCATTAAGATAAACATTATTAGAAGATAAGTGACAGATACATGTATTATAATAAAAAATACATATACATGTATTTGAGAAGATTTTGATAAACTGTTGCAAAATGAACTGTGATTTCAACATTTTAGAAGTCCTCTTGTCTGGGCCTAAACAATAACTGCAAGACTCAATAAAAAATTGTCAACTATATAAAGATGTGCCCTTTATAAATAAAAAAAAACTGACACTTAAAGTGATCAATTTTGTGGAAAATATCATTACACCATAATGTGAAATGGTGATTACCTTATAAAAATACCTATTTTACAAATTATTACTTATTCTCTACTCTTTTACAAGAGCTACAAACTGCTACATTTGTACCATTTTAAAGAAGAAAATCTGTATACATGTAATTTACAAGTTTTTATGACTTGTTGAAGGTCTTAAAAAAAAATAGGCTTAAATAATTAGATTCCAGATTTTAATGAGTGATTTTTATTGTCATTCAGCTTACGAAAACATGCAATAGGCTTTAATAGTTGGATAAAATAAAAATAAAAAATATTTATAACTTATGATCTATGAAAAGAAAAACTGGCTGTTAACAATCTTAAAATTTATCTTTCGAGAGTATCCTTAATTATTTTTTTACTGTAGGGGGAACTCAGACAATAAATGCCAAATGATTAGTTATTTCATTATTTCCAAATCAAGGGTTAAGGCAAACATTCACATGGGATATCAATGCCTTGAGCATGTCTTCATTTTTTTTGGATATTTCAATTCAATAATCAGCATTAAAAAGAAACACATATGTATGAATCTATTCAGTCTGGCACCCCTGTAATTTCTTGAAACATACATCTCACTGTATGTCGTAACTTACTCTAACTGTTAGCTCTCTTTAAGTTGATTTTCAAACTAATAATTTTCTTCTAAATACTTCGATTAAAAAAAGCTACTCTATTATGTACAGATTTTTTAATGCTGTAGTTTTACAATTTAAAAAAACAAACAAACAAAAAAAACTGGTTTTATATTTACTGTGCAGCTGTTCCTCTATCTCCACTAAAATGAACACTTGACCAGTAATCTGATTTGTCTTTTGTCTCCTAAAATAAATAAAAAAAACAACCCAGTAAAATATCTTTCTAATTAAAGACAAATGCTAATATTCTTCTTTATGGTGAATGTTTTTTTAATTATTTTTTTTATATCCCAAAAAAACAAACAAACAACAACAAAACAAGCAGCTATAAAATATTATTTCTATAAAACTGACATTAATTATGTGTTTGATTTTAATAATTTAATCTCTGCCACACCATACAATATAGGCTGCATAATATTACTTAACACTTACAGATGATATTTTTTGTAAACTGTAAACAGGAGCTGAAGCTGAATAATAATAAAAAAAAACAAGTCTGGCAATGTACATGTGTATTATTTTACAGAAAATCAGATTAAATGGTTTGTAAGAGGTCAAATAAAAGAAAATAAACACATGAATAACTTTTGGTAGAGAGGTATTCAAAAAAGCTGTGAAAAGGCTAAATTAAGTATACATAATAAGCAACAATGGCTAAATTTAAAACAAATTTTTGGACGTATTTTCTTCTTAATCGAAAATATACTCATGAAAAACTAAATCAGGAAATGATTGAAAATCTTGATTTTTATTTTGGTATTATTGGATATAAAAAAATTCAGCAGGAAAGAGAGAAGTTTCATTTTGATAAAAAAAAAAGCAATATATTTTCTAGAAACGTCAGTTTACAAAATTGTACACAAATATGAGTTTTGGAATTAAAATTGCATTTTCTGTCATCTTTATAAGGTTTATAAAATTTACAACCACATAGATATTGAAGACAAAAAATAAAAAGGTTATAACTCCTGCTAAAGAGATCCTCAGAACTTATGTCTGTACTACGTCTATCCACTGGACTAAAGGCTAATAGATTCTCTTGGGGCTTGATTACATTCTTTATGACCACATTCAACGTGGTCTTGATTGTCACTAAATTAATATGGCGATTCTCATACATTATTGTCTTCCAACACATGCATTTTGTATTATGGAGTGTAATGTCCAATGTCTGTGGCAAATTAATTTTTGTAAGCAATGGTCTTAAAAGGAATTTAAAATTCCAGTCTCAACAGTCAAAATGTGGTGTAAGCAATTGTGCTTTATCTAAATAGTGAACATCAAAATGTGCCCTGGTATAAACTTTCATTGGTGCATTATGTATTATTATTTTGTTGTTGACCTTTTTTAAAATTAACTCATCAGATGTAGATTTTATTGACTAACATAAACCGAACATTGAGTTAAGAACACCTTTCCCATCTTTTTTATGGTGCATCCCCTTTAATTAAATTGATGTGGTACTAAAACTGCGACAAATGTTTAATAAAAAAAATGGGGTATGATTTGAGGAATAGCAGAAAATAGATTAATTTGTGAAATATTGCAAAAATTAAAAAGAGCATATATAGGCCAAAAAATTGTGATGCCAAAAAAAAAAATTAAAATTTCTTAATTACTAATAACTTAAAATTAAGTTTCTAGCTTAGCTGGTAAAAAGACATTTTAAATTGTTATCAAATTACCCTTGCTAAATGGTGGTCTCTGTGGTAAGGCAGGAGCTGCATCTTCTTCAGTTTGGTAAGAACTGTGATCATCACTTTCATCAAAATGATCATCTAGTTTTTTTTTTACATAGATAATATTAGTTAACTTTAAGTATATTTACAAAAAGACAAGGATAAAAAAGTTAACGGCAGACCAAGAAGCAAATGGATAGATGAAGTTGAAAAAGACCTATAAGTCAATGGAGTGAGAAAGTGGAGGAAAGTGACCAAGGAAGGGGAAAAGTGGTGATGAGTAATATAGCAGGCCAGATCTTACATAAGTTATAGAGCCAAAGGAAGAATGTTGTATAAATATTTTAGAAATAAAATTAATAGATTTAAAAATAAATATATAACCAACCTCCTTCACTGCTAATTGGCACAGCATCTGAGTAAAATGATTGCCTATTCTTACATTCATCAGCTCCTGTGTATATACCCCCTTCTAAATCATTGTAGTCTGAAGAGTCCCAAGAAAAATCTGACGCTACAGAGACAGTGTCTGACAAGGCCTTGGTTATTTGTCTCATATTCATGCTGGGTAGCCTGTATTTATAATTAACATTTTTTAAAGTTATGGGCTCTATTGTATGGTTATGGACAGGGTACTAGCATAGTATATTTAACTTTTTGCAAAAAAAAACAACAACAAAAGTCATCCAAATAGACTTTGAAAATGCACTATTTATTGCTGTATGCCATTCACTTTATCTGGAATGTTTTCCATTACAATATTGGTAAGACATCATGTTTTTGAGTAACAAAATATTATTGAAAAAATTTGCTTTAGTAGTATAGAATAGTCATAAGATATTTCAATTCACAAGTTCATGTACTGAAATTGGTTTTAACAATTATATCTGTGATGTAACAAACATTAAATATTAATATTAAAACAAATTTTAACCCTTTTGTTAAAAACAGTGGTTTTAAGACAGCTGAGTTAATAAGAAATACTCTGTTTAAAACCAAATGAAAATTGATAAAAAAAAGTGTAGGTCAGGTCTTAGGAAAACTAATATGTGTCACTTTATGGAAAGTATGTGAGCATGGTTCAGTACAAAAAAAACAATAATATTTTCAAAATTAAATGACAGTGTTGCATTATCTAAAATTAGGTCTGCACATTTAATTAACTTTTTGATAATATATGCTTATTAAAAAGCTATTAAAATTATGTTATATTCAATAAAAGGTGAAATATATCACACAGGTCTTATTATTGGCATGATTACATTAAATATATTAACTTTTGGTAAAAAAAAAAAACAAAGCGCTGGATCACGTTAGATTTCACATGTATAAGTGTTACCATAGAAACAAGAATGGGTAGCACATTATTTGAAACAAGTACTACAGCTTATCAAGGCTTTAATAATGAAACTGGAGTAAAATGAGAAGAGTCAAGACAAAAAAAATGTAAAAAAATCAAAGGAAAAAAAAATGAAGGTTGACATAAATTAGAGGATGTAGATGAACTGTCCTAGAGATAGAATACCTGTACAAGTTATTTCTTGTGGGAAGCTAATGCCATGCTTCAAATATAAGCAGATGAAATCAGCTAATTATTAAACCAAAATCAGTAAAACTAAATATGCATGCCTAAATTTTGTAATCCAGTTATTAATTAGCTCAAGTACTATTAAGGAATAATGGCAAAAATGCAGCATACAGATATACAAAAACAGATAGTAAAAAAAAAATATTAATTTGAGTAAATTTGAAGGCAGCTTTTAATTAATTTATAATATTTGAATATTCTACAGTTAAAAGGAGGATAGAAAAATACCTGGAGCTGACATTGTTGGCCTTAAGCATTTCACTTTTTATTGATTTCATCCATAGCTGCAACAAAAAATACGCAGTAAATGTATTTCTTATAAATGAAAAAAAAAATGTATACAGTGAAACGTTGTTATTTTACCAACTCAAGTGTCACGAATTATTATTATAGAATATTTATTGAGGGACGGATGGCCGAATGTGGTAGACGCTTGACTGTTGACTTGAGAATCTTGGGTTCGATTCTTGAACATGGGGAAGTAAAGGTAACTACGCAATCCCTTTATATGCAGAGGTTATAGAAACAGATGAACTCTACACTTCATCTTCCCAGATGGTCTTTTAGGGCTAATTTTTTTTTTATAATGTTTATTACCCCTGAAAAAGATTCAAAATATTGATGAAAATGACCTATTAAATTTACTTATTTATGTATGCAGTTAATTAGAATTCTGCGATGTACAACCCTTTTTCTAAATGTAATTAATAATGCATCATGTTTTAAGTGAATATTTGAAATATTACATTGTTTAATAGATTTGATAGTATGAAAGCCACTTTCAGTACACATACACAATTCTTATGCAAGGGGGTAATAGTTCAGACATGAAAAACATAAATGCCATAATTCCATTCATTCAATTAATGTTGATTTTATACCACAAATTTAAATTATTTCATTAAATACAAATACAGTTTAATTTAAACATTTATAAGATTATTTCTGACAGTTTTGGTGAAATTACTAAAATATCATTGCATTCATACCTGTAATTAAAAAATTTTACAAGATAGAAACTGCCCCATCTCAGCGCCATAGCAAAATTTCACTGTATATACATGTGTATGTATATATTTATATATATATATTATGAAGAATGTAAGTCTCAAAGGTTTTTAACACCTGTGAAGTACATCATAAATAAATCGCAAGCTTCTAACTGTGGATGTTGACAGGCAAAATGTTTTAAGAAAAGACGTATCAAGAGGCACACGATATTAAATTCAGTGGAAAAATGAGAAACTGGCAGATTCAGGAGCATTGAACATGAGATGAGAACCATTTATGAACAGAGTTGTAGAATGTTTTAATTCCGCTAGAAAAAATTAATCTGCCGAATCAATCAGCCCTAAAAATTCCAGTATCTTAATGAAGTACAGGGAGGAAACTCTCATTTGCTATCTGTAAGTTATCCACGCCCTAAGGGTCAGGGGCTAATCTGTAGAATGACTGAATGGAAACTGCTAAGCCACCCAGTTGCAGGATGTGTGTCCCAGTGTAGTTGATACTGTTTACAAATACTGGCGTTGCATTAGCTAGTATCTTGATGGGAGGTCAGGGTTTTGAAGAGGAAGCAACACCAAGCTTACTCTCATTTTATGGCGATTAGCGGTCCAGCTTGGGCCATAAATGAATCACTGTAGGAGAGGCCGCTGAGCTGTTCTGCTTACCTGTCACACCACCCAATTCATCTCCAGGGCACAAATGATAAAAGTCAGAAACAAATTAATGTGGGTCGTCAATGGATAATTAGGAGGCAGAAGGATCACTATCACCTATGCTACTATTTGCCCTGGAACCACATCTTTTGGATGAAAAGTCTGGTACCATAATAAATGTGACTTTCTGTACAACTCAAGAGCTGCAAAAGGTTGTGACACCACAGTTCTAATTAGTGGTAAATAGCACAGGCAGTTCCTCTAGAGACCAGGGCTCGATTTACCGCCGGGGATAATCCCGGCACTGAGACCTGTCATCCCCGGCTCTGCTTTAGCTAATATATCCCAGCCGGGGATGAACTCATAGGCATTTATCCCCGGCTCTGCAGAAATTTTGTTTCATCACTGGTTTTTTCTTAAATCAAGCACTGCTAGAGACCCAGCCTCGTCCAAGCAATAGCTGACGGCTTCCAGAAAGCTAGGAGTCAGCAGCGG
>JAGDYQ010000036.1:1174110-1204228 GCA_021962125.1 Bulinus truncatus | reverse complement strand
TAGAGAGAAGCAAATGGAGAGATAGTGTGTGTGTGTGTGTGTGTGTGTGTGTGAGAGAGAGAGAGTGAGAGAGAGAGAGAGAGAGAGAGAGAGAGAGAGAAAGCCCCTGTGTTACTTTTATCAAATACTTAATAAAGGCTAGTGTTGAATCTAATAACATTATTTCTTCAGCCTTTTCTAAGATGTTGTTTGATTGACTTTGTTTGCACTTGAACTAATGAAACATAAGAAACGGTTTTTAATCAGTTGCTAATAGATCATGGGCGAGTGTGTATCGATATATGAACGTTATTGATCTAGATGTAGCAATTACAGTAGGATTGAACATGTTTATTATGAAGGAGGATATCACTTAATCGGACGTGGTCAAGAATAGTGGCGTTAATTCTGGGGCACCAACCAGGGAAAATTCTTTTTTTGGGAGCGCCTCCTAAAACATCAGCTGCGAGGGCACACACGTTTTTAATGACTCCATTATTCACTGTATATAACACATTGACTGCAGTATTCACTGTATATAACACATTGACTGAAGTGTTCACTGTATATAACACATTGACTGCAGTATTCACTGTATATAACACATTGACTGCAGTATTCACTGTATATAACACATTGACTGCAGTATTCACTGTATATAACACATTGACTGCAGTATTCACTGTATATAACACATTGACTGCAGTATTCACTGTATATAACACATTGACTGAAGTGTTCACTGTATATAACACATTGACTGCAGTATTCACTGTATATAACACATTGACTGCAGTATTCACTGTATATAACACATTGACTCCAGTATTCACTGTATATAACACATTGACTCCAGTATTCACTGTATATAACACATTGACTGCAGTATTCACTGTATATAACACATTGACTGCAGTATTCACTGTATCTAACACATTGACTGAAGTGTTCACTGTATATAACACTTTGACTGCAGTTATCACTGTATATAACACATTGACTGAAGTGTTCACTGTATATAGCACATTGACTGAAGTGTTCACTGTATATAACACATTGACTACAGTATTCATTGTTTGTAGTAACTACCATTTAAATTAAAGTGTAATCTGTTTTATTATTGCGACGAATAAAGTAATTATTTACGTTAGTAGTTTTTTTTTTTACAAATTAGAAAAAATTCATTCATGGAGGGAGGATGGGTTTGGGCCTTTGTTATATAACTGGGGTAGGGAGGAGGAGGAGGGGGCTAGTCAGCACCGTACTATGGATCAAAAGGGTGCAAAACACCTGGCGATTTTTGCGTTACATAATATGGTGGAACAGGCCTTTAACCCTACAGTTCCCCATGATTCATATATGAATCAACCATATTTTCTCATTATTATAATCTTATTATTAACTTTGGCCTAAAAAGGTGAATTTATTTATTCATGTTAACTCAGAGGGATGTAAAATTACCGGAAAAGCATTCAAAATCAACTTTCGCTTTTTTTATTTCCCATCTGATGTTAATAATAGTACAAACACTATCTATCCATCCATCCATTCGTCCGTCCACCCATCCATCCGTCCGTTCGTCCGTCCGTCCGTCCGTCCGTCCGTCCGTCCGTCTGTCTGTCTGTCTGTCTGTCTGTCTGTCTGTCTGTCTATCTATCTATCTATCTATCTATCCACAGGTACACTGTGGTGAACAAGTTTCCTTACTCTCCTGTCCGGTAGACACCTGTGCGTACCTGTGACTATTGACCACACCCTCACAGCTGTAAAGTCTCATCAGCTCGGTGTCTCTGAAAAGTTTTCATCTCCATTACTGTTGACCTATTAGCACTGGATACCTATAGACATGCACTTAGTTAATGTTGAATAAATCTTTCAGTCCCCCTCCCCCCCACTTAGGAAAAGTGCAAATCGGCCACCCACTTTGCCTATCTCTATCCATAATTCCGGTTCCGTTCATCTGAACGTTTGGCCAGTGCAAATTTCGCTATATTCACTGAGAATGATATATTATTGCCCTTGAACTTTAAAAATAAACTTAAAAGTTGAACTTCCATTAACACGTAGGTGACATTTTTTTCTCTTCAAATGCGATGAAAATAATAAATATAATTTCTGCCAGCTGTGTGTTAAAATTGTTTGTTTACATCCTGTATTTATAAAAACAAATGGTGTTTATAACCAGAAACTTATTTTGTTTAACATTTCAGTGCGCCATTTTAGTCGCATATTTAAAAATCCAAAGCAGAGCATACGATTTAAAAATTGACAGCTGGAGCTTTTTTTTTGTTCAAATATTGAAACTGTAATTTTATTAGTTCGTTGATTTTATAGTTAATACTCTATATTCTTAACTGTAGATTTTGCTCAATACAATGGATGGTATATTTAGTTCAGTACAATGGTATATTTAGCTCAGTACAATGGTATATTTAGTTCAATACAATGGTATATTTAGTTCAGTACCTTGGTATATTTAGTTCAGTACCTTGGTATATTTAGTTCACTACAATGGTATATTTAGCTCAGTACGATGGTATATTAAGTTCAGCAGTTATTTCATAGGCCTTCGGCCCTGCATCTAACTCTCGCATTAGGCCGCGCAAATCACAAACTCGCTCTGTCTCTCCACCTAATCTCGGCCAATGGCTACTCGTGCGGCTAAATCAGAATTGGTGAAATAGAATCTGAAATAAGCAGACGTTAAAACTTTTATCGTATTCTAAAACACTTTACGGACAAAAATGTTAGAAAACGTGTGTTATTATAAGCAAAAGTAGACAAAAAATGTGACACATGTATGGCAGAGTGTTGCTTTATTTATTTAAATTCTAAAAAAAAAATGTTTAGGAGACTCCTAATAAATTTTGATTTTGCACACGATTACAATTGTCTAGCATTTATCCATTTCTGTCACCTAAATATTTGATGTGATGGTCATGTTTTGTTAATTGTATTTTGTTTTCAATGATGTGAAAAAATAACATGTATTGTTTATCAGCTAGCTTTATAGTATGAAAAATACATTTACATCAGATGTCACAAAATGTGCCATTGGAAATAAAATTTAATAATGCTTGTTATAGTCAGTCAGCTTAAAAATGTGACACAATTTTTTTTATTTTAATTTGGACGAGCCTCGACCTGGGAGGACCACCTTATTGATCATGTTTTTTTTTTTACGCCGCCATTGCCAGCATGATAGGGTGTAGTGTGCCTACCGCACCAGCATTGTTGGCGGCGCTAATACATGTCAGCCACATGTCTACAGAGCGGCGGGGTAAGTTTGCCAGCTAACATCTGCCGGGATGGCAGAAAGAAGGGTTTTTTAGACCTGCCAATACTGGCCAGTCCAGCAGGGGGGTGTACTGCTGATCGGCCGGAATGGCAAGGCAAGGGGTTTTTCCTGCCGCTCGAAAAGAGAGGAGGGTTAATTTGCCCAAACCCCTAGCCCGAAACGGCAGGCTGCGAAGGTGTGCTTGAGTGGGACAGAGTGGAAGGGTGTTGTGTGCTGACCACATCCGTCACCAGCGCCAGCTGTGAATACTACGGTCTCAGATAGTCCTCATTGACCATAGTACCACCACAAGGTTTCGCAAAAAGTTTTTTTTTTTACTGACTAGAGAACCCCAATGATCTTTTCCCCGTAGACCATGGTATGTCTCCCAGACCAGGATAGCCTGGCAAAGGAGATACATTGATGAAAGATGTTGCAAAAATAAATAAATAGTTATTCTAGGATTGCTTATAAATATTTTTTTTTAAATTCATATTTTCATGTCACTAATACAATCTTATTTTAGGTGTTTTATATATTATTTGTGTTAATTGAGTTCAATAAAATAATAAAATGTAGATTACGTCTGTTTATTCATTTTTATTATTGTTATTGTTTTTTTTTAGAACTCATTTCGATTTGTTTCTAGTCCACCTAATAAATGTATATCTTATTATAGACTTTTTAAAAGTCATTTTAATGACAGAAAGTCATTTTAATGACATACAGTACTAGCTTACGAGCTCCTTATACCGCCCCTGAATATCCTAATGACATACAGTACTAGCTTACGAGCTCCCTGTACCGCCCCTGAATATCCTAATGACATACAGTACTAGCTTACGAGCTCCTTGTACCGCCCCTGAATATCCTAATGACATACAGTACTAGCTTACGAGCTCCTTGTACCGCCCCTGAATATCCTAATGACATACAGTACTAGCTTACGAGCTCCTTGTACCGCCCCTGAATATCCTAATGACATACAGTACTAGCTTACGAGCTCCTTGTACCGCCCCTGAATATCCTAATGACATACAGTACTAGCTTACGAGCTCCTTGTACCGCCCCTGAATATCCTAATGACATACAGTACTAGCTTACGAGCTCCTTGTACCACCCCTGAATATCCTAATGACATACAGTACTAGCTTACGAGCTCCTTGTACCGCCCCTGAATATCCAAAAGGCCGACCTGTTTGTTTGCCTGTCTGTCTGTATGTTTGTCTGTATGCATTTATGTTTTTCTTTCTTTCTGTCTGTCTATCTACACCGATCTAAATAGCAGGACCGTCACAAGGGGCGCCACCAGACTATCAATGACCCTTAGGCCCTGTTGGTCCATTGACTTCTCCATTATCTGTTAAATAACGAATATTGGTAGATTATGTCAGGGACTCCAGGGTGTGAAGGCTTTCTGTAAACGAATTCAGACAATGCTAGTTGAGATTTTTTTTTTATAAATTTATTATGTTAGACGCAGTGGCACCGAGAGCCAACGCGGGCCCCAGGGCAGGACATCATTGCGGGCCCCTTAATAAACAATGAGTCGTGAAAAAATTGACATGGTCGGGGCTGCCGGGCCCCCTTTATGCCCCCTTACAGATGCGGGCCCCCTGGCAATGACCCCCTGCCCCTCCCTCTCGGCGGCCCTGGTTAGACGTGATTGACGTGTTTGCGCTTTCCCATTTTACCTTATGGCAAGTTTTACTGGGACCTGAAATATACCGATTCCCTCAGAAAGAATCGAGCCCGCGGTATTCGGGTCAATAGTCAAGCGACTACTTTGCTCGACCATTCCACAAACCCAGGTCAGTTCTTTGATTTGTTTATTTCCATATCATAAAAAAGTCTCTTTTAAACTTTTTTCATATTATTGCGAAATCTTTTGGGATGTTTTTATTTTTTTTCAGTATTTTGTTTCCGCTTGATTTCACCGTTAAATTCCGCTTATTGTCCGCACATTTTACACTGAAGTCAGCCCCGTAGCGTGAAAATTCTACAGCAGGGGCCAGGCAATAGCAGGGGGGCAGGCAATACATTTTACTAAGTAGAACAAATAAGCAGAGGGGGCCAGACAAAACGCAGGGGGGGCCCGGCCCCTGGCCCTCCGCCCGCTACGGGCCTGACTGAAGATAATAAGTCTGTTTATATGAGAGAGTTTATTTCATCCTACTTGTTGACCTTATAAGGGAGATACGTTATTTTGATAACTATATACAGGTGTAGATGTTTATAAGTGTGACTGATATGAAATTTAATAACATAATTCATATTGACAGGGAACAACGAAATAACGAAAAGCTTCATTGATACCAGGTGATCGTGACTTTTCCAGTAGTCCAGTGATGGCTTCAAGGTACAATAATAAACAATAACAAACTAGCCCAACTATGTACATTCACTTAACGTTCTACATTTTAATGTTAGATTTTGTATTAATATAAATGAACAAGGGCTCCCCCAAGAGATTGTAAGTTCTCTCCCCTGATGTAATTTAAAGGGCAAAAATATTTACACTTATTTGTTAAATTTTTTTTTTGTACAATTTTAGTTTAAAAAAAAATGTGTAGTAGTAATTTTGCTTCAAACATTATCAACTTGATTTATATCTGAACCACAAATCATTCGGACAAAAAAATCAATATACTTTAATAGTAATTAAATGAGTTATGATCAATTTTAAATACAAAATTTGTACGGATGTCTTTTTTTAAAGCAGTTGTTCCGACTAACAAAATAAATTCCTCAGTAAAAGTCATAGGATTGAAAGAAATAGCCTGTTATATTTTTAAAAGATCGCACTCAGTGCCTCTGTTAAGTTAAAGCCGGCCTCGCCATCATCATTTAAATCAGCAATGATAATTTTCAAGTAAATGAAGGGGTACTTGAATGTATCTCGAAATAATGTTCCAATGTTCCCAATGAGATTTTATTGGCGAAATACACTTGAATTCCAATAAATGCATTCAAAATAAATAATTAATTACCATTCAAACCATAACCAAGACAAAAAAAAAAAAAAAGAAATGGTTAATCTATTAAATATCGCTTTAGAGATTAATCATTTGTTCCGTTACAGAAAAAACGGTTATTTTTAAATAGCCATCCTCAAGTTTGAGAGCAACAAGGATGTGTTATTAAATGATTTTATTTATGAGCAATCAAACCCACGATTTAATGTCGTGCGTGGAGTCACGTAGACCTGAAAATTATCATCTGTATGAGTTTCCCCCGTTCTAGTTTTGGATGAATGACTGAATGATTGAATGACTGAATGGTGGTCATTCTTTTATTCAATATAGTCTCCCACCCTCTAAAAACAACAACAACAATAACAACAATAACAACAATAACAATAACAAACTAAATGAAACACAAATAAACATGTTACTTAACACAAATAGCTGCACTTAAGGGCAAAAAGAAAAAAAATACCATTATGTATTAGTTTATTTATATATTATTTAAAAATAGATTTCAAGCTTTTTAGCTTTTGAAGGTGTCGAAATTATACGAAAATAGTATCGGAGTTCTTATTTTAGAATAGTTAGTCTTTCTTATGTATGTAAAATTTGAATAACACACACACACACACACACACACACACACACACACACATATATATATATATATATCTATACTTATAAGAGGCATTTGCTGTCTGTCTGTCTGTCTGTCTGTTCCCTTGTAGCTCAAGATCCAGATAATCAAATAACGTGAAATTTGTTACACATACACATAATTACATGGGGAAGGTTATTATAGGACAGGTTTCGTTTCATCTTGATGGGTAGTTTAATTGTAATTAATTTTTTTTATTTTAGTATTTTACTATATTAAAGTAATCTCGACGGCGCCATAAATAAAATTCCTCTGTGACGTCATTTTCCGATGATCGAATAGAACTTGCGCGCTGGTGCTGTATAGTTCCTTTGTGCTGCGAAAATTGTTGTTGTTTTTTCATGCTCCCTGATATGAACAGTTTGAGGAAGGTAAAGAAAGGATTGAAGAAGGATTTTAGAAGAAGTGTGAAGCCATAATAATAAGTATATATATATATATATATATATATATATATATATATATATACAGTCGATTCCACTTATTGGGACACATCGGGACCGAGGCTTTTTGTCCCAAATTAAGTTGCTGTCCCAATTAAAATACAAATTTACTATTGGCTTCTGGTTTGCTCTTCTTGAGACTGGTCCCAAATAAGCGGCTGTCCCAACCAAACAGTCCTACTAAGCGGAATCCACTGTATATATATATATATATATATATATATATATATATATACTATAAGAGGTGCATCTGATGTTCTATTCTGTTTGTCTGTCTGTCTGTCTGTTCTTATAACTCAAGATCCAGATAACCAAATAATGTGAAATTTTTTTAATACACTAGTTATCAAAGGCCCGGTACCTGACCGGGCGAGGTGGGCATACAATAGTTAAAAATGGTGATATATATATTAGCTCGTTAACAATTGTGTCTATATGCTGGCAGTGGTTCCGTAAGGATATGAACAGATTATTGTAGCCAAAATACATTTGAGAATAGGGACACCTAATAATACATCAAATAAAGTTCATATGCCAAATAAGTCTCCCAAAGAAAATAATCCCCACGCAAAGGGTAAATATAAACAACTCTTGAAATCATATTCTCTCATAGAACATTTTAATGACCTATTTCCAAACAGTTATTCATTTAATGTTTTACATGTTCAACATGGCGTATTTGAAAAAATAGAGAGACGTATGCTTGTGTTAAGCAAAACGCTACATGTTTAGCAGGTGGTTTATTTACTGTTATACACATTGTAGCATAGTACTAATTAACAGAAAATGTTGACCTTATACTAGTAGAACTGTAGGATTTAGGGGCCTAGACTTGGATCATTTCAAATGCCCCGTATTTTGACATTATGATATTCTTTTGACGCTTCATTAATCTAGAGAAGAAAGAATCGTTGTGTATTTTTATATTGACCTTTCAATTAAAAACATAGTATTTCATCATTGCAGTTGAGAGCCGCAGACGCAGAAAACATTAGCCTCCTAAAAAAATAGTCAATCAAAGCTAAATTATTATAGTTCTGTAGCTTTACCGATTAACCAGCTTGATTTAGGCATCTTCGAGCTACTAAACATATCATGAGATAATGTACTTGTTGATGAATTTATTTGTGCGTCCTTCTCAACTGGGCCCTCCATACACCAGTGAAGCCCCATCATAAAACAAGAAAGAATGGTACTGTAAACGTTTTAAATGGCGCTTCTCAAACTTCAACTCATTCAATTCATTCAAGTACGCAATAGCATAAAAAAATGAAAAAAAAATGTGACGTATTTTAGGTTGGTAATAAAGGAAACAATTGAACATTAGAAATAGGTTATATTTTAGAAATAAAAACAATTTAAACAATATAAATATTACATTATATTGAGGTATCCAAATTTTGTTTAAAATTATAATTAAACAGAACATAATACACAATATTAATTGAACTGATTTCTAAAATAGCCTTTTTATGATCGCTCATTTAATAACAAATTGAACACCATAGATTTATTACGATATCAGGGGATATACAGAGGCCTATAATTATGTGTTTAATATTAAATTCATTTAGAAGAGGACCAAAATATTGGCAAAATTTTGCGTGACTTTCCCAAGATCAGTTTAATTGTTGCCCTTTGGTAATAATTGCAAGTAGTCGAAAACAGTATTACATCGCGAGTGGCCATTTGGTAATTCATGATCTTACCTGCCGTATTTTAGTGTACGGGTGTTTTGTCACCCTCGGCGAACCTAAACATGAAAACAGTCTATCCAATGTCATTTCTGGCGAGCCAAAAGCATCAGGAGTTGATTCTTACTCGGCTGGCCAGTTGGTAGCCGGATGTTGCATGCAACAGAAGAAAACAGTAAATGTTTCCCGCTATCTTTGAATTAACCTTATGCCGCCATGTTGGATGTAATAGATGAAGTCGCGATGACAGACGGAAGTCAGCGATGGGACGAGACGGATAGTAGCGATAGACTAGACGAACCGGAACATATAGATGTAAAATTTGTATTATAGATACCTCGTAATTGTCATGTGAAGTGTTATAGGACAGGTTTCGTTTCATCTTCGATGGGCAGTTCAATTGTTATCAATTTTTTTTTATTTTAGTATTTTACTGGTAATTAAAGTAACTCGACGGCGCTTTAAATAAAATTCCTCTAAAGACGTCATTCCCCGAATGATTCAATAGAACCGAAAGCTTGCGCTGATGTTGTAATGCAGCCTTTTGTGATGTAAAGAATTGTTGATGTTTTTTTCATGCTTCCCAGATTTGTGTACAGTTTGAGGAAGGTAAATGAAAATTATATGATTTTAGGAGAAGTGTGAAGCTATTAATAATAGAGGTGGTATATATATACATATATATTATATATATGTATATATATATATATATATATATATATATATATATATATATATATATACTTATAAGAGGCATTTTGATGTCTGTTTGTCTGTCTGTATGTCTGTCTGTCTGTTCCCATATAACTCAAGATCCAGATAACCAAATAATGTGAAATTCTTAGCCATACATATTCCATAATTACACATAGGGGGTGCAGAAGGGTTATAGTTATGTTACGTTTTATCTCGATGGGTAGTTTAATTGTTATTAATTTTTTTATTTTAGTATTTTACTATATTAAAGTAATCTCGACGGCGCCATAAATAAAATTCCTCTGTGACGTCATTCCTCGATGATCGAATAGGAACTTACGCGTGGTGCTATACTGTGCCTTTGTATGCAAAAGAATTGTTGATGTTTTTTCATGCTTCCCGATTTGTACAGTTTGAGGGGAAGGTAAATGGAATGAGGAAGGATTTTAGAAGGAAGTGTGAAGCCATAATATGTGTATATATATATATATATATATATATATATATATATATATATATATATAGGAGGAGAGAGAGAGAGAGAGAGAGAGAGGAGGGAGAGAGATAAAGCGAGAGAGGGATGGAGGGGGGAGAGAGGGAAAGGGTGGTTTGAGGGAGGAGGGGTGGGAGGGGGAGGGAGGAGGAAGGGGGAGGAGGGAGGGGGAGAGGGGGAGAGGGGAGAGGGTAGGGGTGAGGGAGAGAAAAAGGGAGGGGAAGGAAAAAGAAAGGAAGGGAGGGAGAGGGGGAGGGGTAGGAAGGGAGATAAAGCGGAGGGAGAGGAGAGAGAGAGTGTGGAGAGAGGGAGGGATAGAGATAAAAGAGAGGGGGCGGGGAGGGAGAGAGAGGAAACTAGGGGTGGAAGGAAGGAAGGGGGGAGGAGGGGGAGGGAGAGAGGGGAATGGGAGAGGAGGGATAGAGAAGAAAGAAGGAGAGGAAGGAGGGAGGATGGGGAGAAATGGGAGGGATGAGAGTAAAGAGTGAGAGGGGGCAGGGAGGGAGAGAGATGGAAGGAGGAAGGGAGGGGAAGGGAGAGAGAGGGAAGGAGAGGGATGGAAAGGGGTGAGAGAAGGGGGTGGAGAGAGGGAGAGAAGGAGATGGGAGAGGGGGGGGAGGGAGGGAAAGGGAGAGAGAGGGAGGGAGGGAGAGAGAGAGAGGAGGAGAGAGGGGGTAGGGAGAAAACAAAGGTAAACAGAAAACCTTATTTTAAACCTGGGTAAAGCCGGGTACTTGCAATATATATATATATATATATATATATATATATATATATAGAGAGAGAGAGAGAGAGAGAGAGAGGGAGAGAGGAGGGGAGGGAGGAGGGAGAGAGATAAAGAGAGGGAGACTGGGCAGGGGGAGAGAAGAAAGGAGGGTAGGAGGGAGGGAGAGGGGGAGAAGGGAGGGAAGGTGGTGGACAGGGGGGAGAGAAGGAGGGGGAGAGAGGGAGATGGGAGCAGGGGGGGAGACGGAGGAGAAAAGAAGGGAGGGAGAGAGGGGGTAGGGAGAGAGGGAGAGAGAGAAAGAGTGAGAGGGCAGGGAGGGAGAGAGGGAATGAGGGAGGGATGAAGAGAGAGAGAGATGGGAGAGAGGGATGGAGAGGGAGGGAGGGAGAAAGAGAGGGAGGGAAAGGGGGAGAGGGGGGAGGAGGGAGAGAGAGAGGAAGAGGGGGAGAGAGGGAGACGGGAGAGGGAGGGAGGGAGAAAGGAGGGAGGTTGGGAGAGGAGGGAGGGAGGGAGGGAGAGAGGATGGGAGAAATGGGAGAGGGAGTGAGAGATAAAGAGAGAGAGGGGGCAGGGAGGGAGAGAGGGGGGAGGAGGAAGGGAGGAAGGTGGAGGAGAGGGGGGACGGGGGTGAGAGAGAAGGGAGGGAGTTAGCGAGAGAGAGGGAAGGAGAGGGAGGGAGGGAGAAAGGAGGGAGGGGAGGAGAGAAAGGAGAGAGGGGGTAAGGAGGGGAGAGGGAGGGGGGAAGGGAGGAAGAGGGGGGGGGAGAAAAATAATGGTAAACAGAAAACCTTATTTTAAACCCGGGCAAAGCCGGGTACTTGTAACTAGTATATATATATATCTATACTTATAAGAGGCATCTGTTGTCTGTCTGTCTGTCTGTTCCCTTATAACTTAAGATCCAGATAACCAAATAATGTGAAATTTGTTACACATACACATAATTACATAGGGAAGGTTATAGGACAAGTTTCGTTTCATATCGATGGGTAGTTTAATTGTAATTAATTATTTTAGTATTTTACTATATTAAAGTAATCTCGACGGCGCCATAGATAAAATTCCTGTGACGTCATTTCCCTATCATACATATTTAAAAGAGGGGTAACTCCCGGAAACTCCAATTGTAAACATGATGAAATCAATAGTCATATCTATTTACCTATCGTTTTATGTATTCGGAAGATTAAAATTAAAGGTGCACTTTAATAAACCGAAATACGTTAATTAAAATGTTTCTGTGACATTATTAATATTATTAATACAATCTCAATCCGTAGTTTAATTGTAATTAATTATTTTAGTATTTTACTATATTAAAGTATTCACGGTATGGGATCGCCTTCACTATAAATAAAAAAATCGCGCACCAAGTGAATGTGTAATTGAACGAACGGTGAAGAAAGGGCTAGGGACGGGAAAAAAAAATATTGTTATTTTTTTTTTCATGCTGCAAGTACCCGACTTTGCCCGGGATTAAAATAAGGTTTTCTGTTTATTTAAGAAGCGTAATTTGACGTTTAATTGTACAGAGAGAGGGGGGGGGGAGAGTGATAAAGAGAGAGGGGGCAGGGAGGGAGAGGGAAGGAGGGGGCAGAGAGGGGGGGAGAAGGAGGGAGGGAGGAGGAGAGGTGGTAGGGAGGGAGATTAAGGGGTAGGGGAGGGAGAGGGAGAGAGAGGATGGGAGAAATGGGGAGGGAGTGAGAGATAAAGAGAGGGAGGGGGGGCAGGGAGGGAGAGAGGGGTGAGGAGGAAGGGAGGAATGTGGAGAGAGGGGGGACGGGGGAGAGAGAAGGAGGGAGGGATATAGGAAGAGAGAGGGAGATAGGAGAGTTAGGGAGGGAGGGAGAAAGTGAGGGAGGGAAAGAGAAAGGGAGAGAGGGGGTAAGGAGGGAGAGAGAGGGGAGGGAGGGAGAGAGGGGGTAGGGAGAAAACAAAAGGTAAACAGAAAACCTTATTTTAAACCCGGGCAAAGCCGGGTACTTGCAACTAGTATATATACATATATAAGATTTATATGTTTTACAATATAAATATGTATCCCATAAACTTGGAGACGAGAGATGGAAATGATTATATGATAAACAGAATTTGATATAACATACAATTTCGTCATAAAAATAAACATACTTGTGTGACACCCCACCCCCCCCTCCTTTTAACGTATCCCCATACAAATAATATTTGTCAAATTTTTTTTTTACTGCATGAGAAAAAAAGTGTTTTTCTATAAATTTGACATTTGACTTTAAAATGACGCCAATATACCACCCACGCTTGATGTTTTTTTGTTTTGTTAGTCCTAACTATTAGCCAACAAATCTCATGACCTCACGCAGCTCTTTAACGGTGGAAATACAACATGAAAATAATAATACTAATCATAAATGTACACATCGCCAGTCAAATCAGGTGTATCTGATACAATAGAATTGAAATGAAGAATAATGTCGACACGGTTGAGTGAACTTAAAAGTGCGCCGGACTATCCCCCAACTGTACGAGAAGATGAAAACAGTCTATTTACTTTCATGTCAATCTTGTGCCCCCCCCCCCCCCAATGCGATCATCTGGACAATGGTACATTCTAGAAAGATGTGTGATAGCGGAATGCTTTATGGTTTTTGTTTTTTTGAGTGGGGGGGGGGTAGGGGGGTGGGGGGGGGTTCCGTATATCCGGCTGAATAAAATAAAAAAGTTTTTTTGTCAACTTTTGTGTGTGAAAAAAACTAGACAACAATTTAAGGACGGAGTTAAGGTATTTAAAAGGTCCAAATAAGGAGAGAAGTTTCAGTTTCTGAGCATCAAACAAAAAGAAAACATAAGAAAAGTTGTAACGAAGACGTGTGACGTTTTGGTAGTGGAGGTTTTTGTCGAGTGGAGTTAAACAAAAAGTGAAGGAATCATACAGTGAATATTGCCATGTTACTTAAACTTTATTAATGATGCAGGCCTTTACAGTTGTTACCTTATAAGCCATTTTGATTACGTACCAGAAAGTCACTAAAAAAAAAGATTATTTTATTCCGGGACTCTTCATACTTGAATTTCGAAAAAAGAAAAGATTTTTTTTACAGAAAATTCACTCCATTTTACGGCTGAATGTAAAAGATTTGAGTGGTTCTTTGGCCAAGTTGTTATAATTTTGAAAATAAATAACCACTAACAAAAGTTTAAATAAGTTTTATTTTTTATTTCGAGACAAATTCAAAATTTCTCGAGATGCTTTGAAACAGCGAACAAAATGAATCATCAATAGTGCACCATGCTTTCAAATTCCGAATTATAATTGTGAAAAATAATTTTCGGATTTCCACCTGTTCTAAATTCTGGGAATTCGGATGCAGAGCTATTTCTGTATGTAAACAAACAGGCGGGGTATCCTAGGCACAGCTCAAAATGTTGACCGAAAACCGTGTCAGCAGGCACGATACTGTTGAAACCCTTCGAAAGCTTGGGCCCTAGGCACGACCATTCTTAAATCCTCCTCAGAAATGACCGATTAACCTCATTATTAGCATATTTAAAAAAAAAAACACCCACACAACACTAGCTATTATAATTGGTTTAAAAAAGCACCCACACAACACTGGCTATTATAATTGGTTTAAAAAACCACCCACACATCACTGGCTATTATAATTGGTTTACAAAACCACCCACACAACACTGGCTATTATAATTGGTTTAAAAAACCACCCACACAACACTGGCTTTAGAATTGGTTTACAAAACCACCCACATACACTGGCTATTATAATTGGTTTACAAAACCACCATTACAACACTGGCTTTAGAATTGTTACAAATCCACCCAAGCACAACATCTGGCTATTATAATTGGTTTACAAAACCTTACACAACATATTCGCATTATAATGGTTTATAAACCACCCACACAACACTGGCTATTATAATTGGTTTACAAAACCACCCACACAACACTGGCTATTATAATTGGTTTATAAAACCACCCACACAACACTGGCTTTAGAATTGTTTACAAAACCACCCACACAACACTGGCTATTATAATTGGTTTATAAAACCACCCACACAACACTGGCTATTATAATTGGTTTATAAAACCACCCACACAACACTGGCTAGGCAGTTATAATTGGTATAACGAAATTTGTTTTGTTTTCATTGACACCATAACCCTGGGCCTTGATTTATTTTTATTTGAAGATAAATAACTTACTAACAAACTCTGTATACATATATATTTTATAAATAACTTACTAACAAACTCTGTATACACATGTATTTTATAAATAACTTACTAACAAACTCTGTTTACACATGCATTTTATAATTTCATATCTTCAAGTCCTCTGAATCTTTGTAATTCTAATTTATATCCAAACAATCGACAAAGATTCTTTCATTATTTGTAAATTATAATTTTTTTTATTTATAACTTATCGTTATCATTTGTTTCATTTCATCTTAGGTTTCTTAGCATAAATATCAAATGTTGCTTTCCAGAGTGAAGGTGTCATCAGTTTAACTAGTTTATGATTTTATCACTAATGCCGGTGTATACTGGGGTTGGTGGCTTCTCAAGAAAACGGTGAATATGGCAGAGAAATAATCAATAAAAATACAGATGAGAGTACTACACAAAGTAAAGCACAAAATACAGCACAGAGTAAAGCACAAAGTACAGAACAAAGTAAGACACAAAATACAGCGCAGAGTAAAGCACAAAGTACAGAACAGAGTATGACAGAAAGTACAGAACAGAGTACAACACAGAGCACAACAGAGAGTATACCTGAAAGAGATCAGGTGTGTATTGACATATTAGTTTTATGTGTAGTATTAGAAGAATTACATCATTAACAAATAAAACTATCAATCCGAAAAGATACAATTTAAAAAAAGCTTAAAAAAACGCTTCAAGTAATTTGATCATTTTATGTGGTGAGCTGAAATATTTTTAGTGTACCATTTGATACCAGACGAACACCTGCTAAATATTAAGAAATAAATCACGTGAATAATTTAATACACACTTGTATCACGCATAAACACATTTAATGAAATTATCATTTGTATAACAAAGTAACAAACACTTTAATAACACAAAATTGTAGTACAAATAAACACTTTATCGCGAATAAACACATGCATATGAAGTGATGCTAATAGCATAATATTTTTCATTGACATTTGAAAAAGTTTACTATTCAATACTAATTTATGTCGAAGTAAAGTTCCCTTTGCCTTAAAGGGCCATCGGGGAAGATATAGTGTAGAATTCATCTGTTTCTGTAACCTCGGAAACTTAAAGCTGGGTGGACTTGTGGGTGGACCTTGTGGGTGGACCTTGTGGGTGGACCTTGTGGGTGGACCTTGTGGGTGGACCTTGTGGGTGGACCTTGTGGGTGGACCTTGTGGGACTTTAAACAGCTTTCACCAGGATCTGGAAATATTTCCTTGTTTCTCACCGTGGATTTAATCGAGGACTCTCAGGTCGACAGTCGAACATCTGCACCACTCGGCCATACGTCCAAACAATGAATGTCGAAAGAGACGTTTTACGTTCTGTGATTATGAACACAACCGGTCAAAACAAAACATTGTACTGAAGTATTAGTTATAAGAACACTAGTTGAAATAAACATACTATGTGTGATATTTTTTACACTACATGACAAAAAAGTGTTTTTATATAAATTTGACATTTGACTCAAAATGACGCCCAATATACCACACACACTTGACGTTTTTTGTTTTTTTTTCGCTTTAACTAAAATCGTTTTAATAAAAAAATTCAATTTCTTCCATTAGATGTCACCCGAAGAAAGACTGGCCAACAATCGCAATGTCCGTCTGCCACATTCTGACATGATTACATTTGACGATTCAAAATGGAGCGATGAGGAGTTAGAGGCCATCGTGAAAGCGGTGGAGCGCAAACGTATCAGGGAGGACATGAGGAGGCGGGAGAGGATGCATGCACTGAATCGGATCAGAGAGAGGAGCGGCAGGCGCAACGTCGACCTGAGGGACTGGCTGGATGAACTGGCCGCCAGCTCTGGGAGGGAGGCGGAGATTAAAGGTTACCTGCAGCTGAGAGAGGTAACTTTGAGCCGCTGGTCACTTCATCTTCCAGGAGATCGGGAGAGAACAGGCCCCACTGGGGTTCAGGATGTGGATGGACGAAATGATCTCCACGTTCCGGGAGAGAGTTTGACCTGCTAAAGTGCTTTGGCACCAAGGAGGTATGGTGGGAACCCCTGGTGTCCTTGATCTTCGGCAGCGAAGAGTTGGAAAATCGTGAACCAGTGCGAGACGAGTGGTGGTACCCCGCAAGTCGGGAAATACGACCAAATAACCAACAGTCCGATGAAGAACCGGACAGTGAGTCAGGAATACGACCCAGTAACCAACAGTCCGATGCTGAACAAGAACCAGGCGATGATTCAGAAAGACGACCTAATAGTAGACAGTCAAATCTAGAAAGAGAACCGGGAAATGAGTCTGAAAGACGACCTAATAGTAGACAGTCCAATCTAGAAAGAGAACCGGGAAATGAGTCTGAAAGACGACCTAATAGTAGACAGTCCAATCTAGAAAGAGAACCGGGAAATGAGTATGAAAGACGACGTAATAATAGACAACCTGATACAGAAGAACAACTGTTCAGTGACTCAGAGCGTAGACCGTACCCTGTCAATCGAGAAAGACGACCTAATGGCAGACAGACAAGAGGAGAAGTAGAACCAGACAATGTGGCAGCAAATACACAATACCCCGCAGGCCGGGAAAGACGAGCTAATTTAAGGGATTTCAATATGGAGCTAGAACCGGAATCAGAATATAGGCCGTATCCTATCAGTCGGCAAAGGCGACCTTATGTTAGACAGTTCAGAGGAGCACAGCTGGACAATGAAGCATAACTTTCACAGTACAGAAACAACTAATGTAATAGCCAGGCTTGGCTTAATATTCAATAAATTAACATAGCTGTTTTAAGCTTTATTGTTTCAATTGTTATATGTACATAGCTATATTTGTATCAATAAAAAGGATTTACAGATATATCTTTTATTATTATTTTTTTGTTGAATTAGAGGCATTCTCAAACGGTAATATATATGAATCTAGATATATGTCTGTTTTTATGACTGTCCATTGTTCTGTGTATCTTTATATACCAGTGGAGCTTTAATAGTGCGCCAGATCTACGTAATGCGTTAGTCACTCGCGGTACTTTGGCCACAGTGGGGATGTACAAGAAGAGAGGGGGGTCACAAAAGTATTTCAAAGTCACGGTTCGTTGAAGATAATTGGATTTGATTTTCATCCTTGCAGAAATATACTTTTGGTCAGTCAGAAAGTCCTTTGATTACATAAAAATAAATACTTCACTATGCCTGGTCTCTTCTATCGGTGTTCAGATATCTAAAATATATATAAAAGCGATTTGGGTTCTGTGTTGAATCGAAAGTAAAGAACTAATACAACAGTATTCCAGTTTAAAATACATTCATGAAAAAATCGGATTTGTCCGAAACCAAAAATAACCTAGCCTGCCGATCAAGCCTAAGGGGATATAACTCTATGCAAAGGTTTTGCAGGGTACAGCTAGTAAATACATAATACATTTTACATTTTAGAACAGTGTCAGTATAAAGTTACTTCGGAAGTGAAAATCAATAATAAATAGATACATTGATACCAACTGTTCTCAACCGATGGTACGCGTACCTCCAGGAGTAGGAGTACGGGAAAGGTTATGCAGGGGTACACAACGACAAATAATTTTCGTTTATAACAACCAAGAGTTTGAAAAAAAGGTCTCCAATTTTCTTAGTGACTCATCACGAAATCACGTGCCCAAATATAACATGAGAAAGGCAATCATGACCCATTATGAAAATCAGTACATTTATTCACGAACTTGGGTTTGACATACTTCTGCATCCTTGGGGTACAATGGCGAATAATGTTGAGAACCGCCGATGTATAATGAAACTAGTGGTAAACAGTACCAAGACACAACATCAAGTAATTTAAACAAAAATAGCCCCAGTCACAGATAGCAGGTCTATTGCTAAACAGTGTGCTGATGAAATGATGAATCTATCTATCTATCTATCTATCTATCTATCTATCTATCTATCTATCTATCTATCTATCTATCTATCTATCTATCTATCTATCTATCTATCTATCTATCTATCTATCTATCTATCTGTCTATCTGTCTATCTGTCTGTCTGTCTGTCTGTCTGTCTGCCTGTCTATCTATCTATCTATCTATCTATCTATCTATCTATCTATCTATCTATCTATCTATCTATCTATCTATCTATCTATCTATCTATCTATCTATCTATCTATCTATCTATCTATCTATCTATCTATCTATCTATCTATCTATCTATCTATCTATCTATCTGTCTGTCTGTCTATCTATCTATCTATCTATCTATCTATCTATCTATCTATCTATCTATCTATCTATCTATCTATCTATCTATCTATCTATCTATCTATCTATCTATCTATCTATCTGTCTATCTATCTATCTATCTATCTAGTTGATTATCGGATCTAAGAGATCTCATTCGTATATAGACTTAATGATGACTCAATTGCACTGTGGTTGCCTGCTGTGGATATGGGTACAAAGTCCACAGAGTCCAGCCACCTAACTATGTCCTCCGTGGTGCCTACGTAGCCATTGCACTCTCGGCTACGTTGGGGGCACTACAATATCGTCTTATTAGTGATTAATAGCATCAAGATATTAACATCTCATACTTATTTTGATAATAATTTACTAGTCGCTGTAATCATGAAGAAGTTAATTTTAGAATTAGATAAAACACATCTAGTTACATTATTTTTGTAACAAGGTAAACACTACCAACAGAAGAGCTTTAGAAATCAAACACTGCCATAGACATGATTGCTGATTGGACTGAAAGATACTAGAGCCTGCTAGCTCTTGTGTTTGCTTTTGATATTTTCAATGTCTTGTTAATGGTAACACTGAGTGCAGTGTAACTCAAGGAAAATACGTTTAACATTGTTAGAATTGGTAACCTTGTTACCTAGGCAGTGGTATTTTAAATGTTTTATTATTAAATAAATCCACAAAAAAGTAAGCCTAGATAATTAGGTCAACATTTTCACCAGTCGAGTCAGGCTGTGAGGTAGGACCCCCCAAAGTAAACGGAAGCGGCACGACCTTGAAACTAAGACCTCCAAGAATCAGTTTGAGAGGATGTTTCACGGTAGCGGTCTCTGGAGATCTATGGATGATGACCTATACTCCGACAGAGATCTTTGGTGATCTGTAGATGACCACCCATACCCTGACAGAGATCTTTGTAGATCTGTGGATGGTGACCCATACTCCGACACAGGTCTCCGGAGATCTATAGATGGTGGCCCATACTCCGACAGAGGTCTCTGTAGATCTATAGATGGTGGCCCATACTCCGACAGAGATCTCTGTAGATCTGTGGATGGTGCCAAAACTCCAACACAGGTCTCTGGAGATGTATAGATGGTGGCCCATACTCCGACAGAGATCTCTGTAGATCTGTGGATGGTTGCCCAATGTCCGAAAGGGGTGACGGACATGTTAATAATAATTCAATAAATCCAGTAAATAAATAAATAAATCAAGCAAAAATAAAAACTGAATACCAATTCTCTTCGTATTGTTAATAAAAAAAAATTCATTCAATAAATCAAAAAATATATTTTATATCGATGTAGCAGTTATTTAATAATTATATTTAAAAAATAAGGTTTACAACAGTAACACTAACAAAACAAAATGTATAGCTTAAGGGCTACAAGAGAATGAAATAAAGCCATTGAAGACTAATTAATAGAAAAATCAAACGTTAAAAACATATTAACCAATCCTAATTGATTGATTGGATATGAAATTGTAGTAGAGGGGGGCCCCATGAACAGATGGATGGTGGGTCTATGCAAACAAATATCAATTCAATGTCCTTAAAATAAATTTGCGGACCTGATATAACAGTCATACGGGGCGTTATTTGCCCATGTCTGGTACATTGAACATCCTCGTTTTGATTGGCACTTCCGTCTGCCGCCATATTTTTATTTTTTCATTCAATGGGACCAAAAAAAAAAAATAAAAACTAATAAAATAAAAGCGATTGGGGTTCTGCGTTAAATCGAAAGTAAAGATTTAATACAACTGTATTACAGTTTAAAATACAATCATGAAAAAATCGGATCTGCCCGAAACCAAAAATAACTTAGACTACTGATCCAGCCTAAAGGGATATAGCTCTATGCAAAAGTTTTGCAGGGTACAGCTATTAAAATTATAAAGTCAAAATATCTTTGTTGAGCTTAATTAAACCAATGTTTTAAGCACTCTCCAAACCTCCCCCCCCCCATAAATTCATTAAAAAATATTACTGATTAGTTTATTTCTAAGGCCGGATCTAAATTTTCTTTTGCCCTCAATCATTTAGTTTTTAACAAGGCATTTTATTGTCGACTAAGTTGTTTTAGAATTTTTCGCTTTTTATTAAGTCAATCTGTCAGAATTACACATGATTCATATGACACTAATTTGTGTATGCTGTTAGTATTCAGATCAGTTATATAAATGATTTAACTCATTAAAAAAAACATCTCAATACATGAACTTATGAATTAAAAAAAAAACAACAACACATTTTAGCTTTTTATATCTTTAAATGCAAATTTAAGAATCAGTGCTTCATAGGATTAAAAAAAAAACATAATTGTGTGTACGATTGAACTAAACTTATATATCTTAATCATCACGAAACTTGTACAGTTTGTGATTAAAGACATACCATTTATTCCTTTTGAGTGTCAATACAAATTTATATTAAGTAACAGAATCAGAGCGGCTGTCTTGTACCACTGGATTAGTCTTCTAAGTTTTATTTCCAATTCGTCAAGTCGGTAAAACAGGATCTATAGTTCTATTTGAAAGTTAAAGAAAATCTTTTAGTAAGTTTGTCTGACTGTACTAACGGCTATAGATATAAAGATACTAACGGACAAAGATATAAAGATACTAACGGCCATAGTTATAAAGATACGAACGGCCATCCGGATGATGGTTATCTAGAAACCGTAAGGGTTATATCCATCCTTTCTCGGAATTTTGTATGAAGGAAATGTCAACATATTTTTGTAGCCATCACCTCTAAATGTATTCAAAAGGATATACGTGAATTACGTCATGAAATTGTGTGCATTGAACTTCAACCTCGGCGTGAAGACAATTACCATAGAGAAATAATTTGCATTTAGGGTATAAATATTGGGTTAGTTTGAGTCTGGTGGAAATATTGGGTTAGTGTGAGTCTAGTTAAAATGTTAGGTTAGTGTTAGTACGTGGGAGGGGGGGTGGGCTAAAATTAATGTGTGTTTGTGTGTTTGTTTAGCATTCTGCTGTCACCAATCATAACTAATCGAATTTCTTGATCAATCTCTTTAAATATAGAAAAAAATGTACATTCTTATTGCTTAAAGACGCATACACACGCTCGGGCGCACAGACATGGATAAAAAACGACATGATACTACCACTTGCCAATCTGTTAGACTTAAGAATACTAAATAAATAATAAAAAAAATACAGGCAAACCTCTCATAAGAGGTGTGTGGCACAATATGGCCTACTTGCAATTATAGAACAACAGAAAATCTTACTTTACTTTTTAATATTAATCTAACATTATCAAGATTAAATGAAGGTTATTAGGGCATCCCATCTCATTATTAAATCAAATCTTCAAAGTGACCACCAAGGATTGGTTAAGAAAGCATTGTACATATCATCATACCATCTCTGCCTAGCCATCATCCAACACACATTTGCATTCAACACAGAAATAACTTTCAAAGCTCAGATTTCATTTATTATCTTTACTTTATTTCATTTCTAGTTCAAACATTTCTAAAAATATCTTATTTTTGAAAAAGGACATTTGTTATTTTAAGACCAAATAAATAAAAGTCAAGTCCTGGAGGCAGCCGTGTTACAGTTTTATTTTCATCAGCACATGAAAGTGTCTGTTGATGCATTCCCAGTAGTTCAAGAGATTAACTGGATGAAAGAAATGAGTCTACTGTCATATATCTGGTCTGGGACATTGAAATATTTCCAAGCAACTAGTCACCTGTAACAGTGTAGTTTCTATAACTATGTTGCCAATTAAGCACTTTTTTCGGTCGACATCCTAGTTCTAAACAAACGTACGCCAAAAAAATGTGGGTTCAGTACAGTTACGCTAACCACACTATTCCTTTATATGCCGTGGTAACAGAAACCGAGGAATTCTACACTTCATCTGCCCAATGGTCAATTAGGTTGAAGAAACTTTACTTTTTTATACCATATGTTTTAGACAATAAGGGAATTATAGGGTGTCACATAACGTGAATAAAACTTACTCGCCATAGGTCAGTTCTTCCGTCATTAGAATCACTTCTTCCATCATTAGATCATTTCTTCCGTCATTAGAGTCATTTCTTCCGTCAATAGTCATTTCTTCCGTCATTAGATCATTTCTTCCGTCATTAGAGTCATTTCTTCCATCATTATATCATTTCTTCCGTCATTAGAGTCATTTCTTCCGTCTTTAGAGTCATTTCTTCCGTCATTAGAGTCATTTCTTCCGTAATTAGAGTAATTTCTTCCGTTGTTAGAGTCATTTCTTCCGTCATTAGAGTCATTTCTTCCATCATTAGATCATTTCTTCCGTCATTAGAGTCATTTCTTCCGTCATTAGAGTAATTTCTTCCGTCATTAGAGTCCAGACTTTGTCTGATCAACAGCTTGAATAAAAGAAAATCATCTCAATGGTACAATCGTCGTACGAGGTACTATTGTACATGTTTTGTGTACATTAAAATAAAACAACAGCAACACACTCACAAACTTAACTATCTTATGAAGAGCATGACATTTGCTATAAAAAAATAATTTAGAAACACGTTGGTTACATTTTCATAGATAATACATCCATCTGTTTCTATAAATAGAAACCACGTGGCAGTCAATGTTATGAAAGATTTTATTGCTGTTTTTTCTACGTGTTTTTTTTTTTCTCGGTCAACTATAATACAATCTGTCGATCAAAATGGCCATTTCTTTTTTAAAGCACAGTTTCTACTATTGGTATTACTGGGAGGACGAGCTTTAAGTCAACTGAAATAATCAGTGTTGCCAACTTTTTAAAATTCCTAATTCACTATTAGTTCCACCTATATCCACCTACACTATTGACGTCTTGTTGATGTTTTATTTTGTAAATTTTAATCAAAAACAAAATACGGACAAAAATAATGATGACTTATATTCATATTGTGTTGATCTCATGAAACATCAAATATCATAATAATAAATGTTATGGCTGTTTTTGAAAAACTAGTCTCAGTTATTGTTGGTGCTGATAAAAAATTCATTTAAAAATCCTTCGTATCCTGGAATAGGCATCAATATTTATTGATTTCAATACAGTTTTTGTACGTATGACGATTTGCCATGAAAGTAAAAACATGTCCTCCTCTTAAATGGTAGATGTCTGTCAAAGTCTTGTGTGTTAAGTCAAATAGCCGTTAGAAAAAAATGATATATAGAATTGAGACACGCAAGCGGAAAATGCCATTTGGTCACGCCCTCTAACCCGCTGATTGGTTAACGGTTTTTTTTGTTTTATTCGCAATTTTTATATATTACAGAATACATTTAAAAAAAAAAATTCTTCATAGGCTGTTCGGATTCGATATATATTACATTTTAGAAGTATATTTTTCGATGTATTACATTGATTTTTTTTATTCAAATTATTTGATGGCGTAAGGTAAATGTTCTAGTAAGGTCAAAGTGTTTTCGGAAAGGATCCTTTCAATTAAATTGAAAATATTTTATTATAATACCTTTGTTACACATTCATGGGCGTATTCATGGGGGGGGAGGGACAAGGAGGCGGCATTTGCCTGCTCTTACATCTTGAAAATAGCCATATAAGATGGGGGCATTTGCCCCCCCCCTTACATTTAAAAAAAAATGTCATAAAGTTGTTATTTGCCCCCCCCCCTGGAAAATTTTTGCCCCTCCCCCCATCCGGAAAAATTCCTAGCGACGCCCATGTACACAATATTATTATACTAGCTGTACCCTGCAAAGCTTTTGCATTGAGATAGACTATTGTTCAGCCTAGATACATATTTTCAAAATGATTTTTTTTTTTAAAGTTATGAACGAAATTTTAAATCTAATTAGTTGCTGTTTCTTTTCCTAACAATATCCTTAAGGATAAATTATTTCAATAAAAAAATTGTCAAAGAGATCTAAATTAGTAGTTGTTACTTTTCATTTAAACAACCAAAAGGATAAATAATAAAAAATAAAAATAAAAATAAAACATAATGTCCGTTAGAGGAATCGAACCTGAATAGCCAGCATAAAAAAAAAAGAAGAAGCGAAAGTTGCTTAACCATTCAACCACCACGTCATATTTTTAAGAAATTTTATTGTATAATATGAAAGATCACTCGATTTTTTTGCGATTCCACTTGACTTATATAATCTTATTTTGTAATTTAAAAATAAATGAGAGCACTATTTATTAAAAAAAAAATGAAATATTGTAATAACTGAGAACTTAATTTGTATAGACAATAGCAGCATTTCTTTTTTTTAAGTATTATTTCGACTTTTAAAAAGAAATTTATTTAGGAAATTAGTTTCGACGAACGCCCTTGCTATTCTCATACCTCGGAGAATTTTCGATTATTACTTTTGTTCACGTTTGACTATTTTAAAATGCTATCTGTTGTAATAAAAACAACAATAGTTTGAATGATATTATTACTAGCTGTACCCTGCAAAACCTTTGCATAGAGTTATATCCCCTTATGCTTGATCGGTAGGCTTGGTTATTTTTTGGTTTCGGGCAGATCCGATTTTTTTCATGGTTGTATTTTAAACTGGAAAACTGTTGTACATGTATTAATTCTTTACTTTCGATTTAACGCACACTGGAAATGAGTATTATTATATATGATTACTTTTTAATGATTACTTAGGTGCGGTAGGGAATGAATGTCTTGGTGATGTAGGGAATGATTGTTCAGGTGCGATAGGGAATGATTGTTTAGGTGCGATAGGAAATGATTGTTTAGGTGTGATAGGGAATGTTTGTTTAGGTGATATAGGGAATGATCGTTTAGGTGCGGTACGGAATGATTGTTTAGGTGAGATAGAGAATGATTGTTTAGGTGATATAGGGAATGATTGTTTAGGTGAGATAGGGAATAATTGTTTAAAGCAGGCTATACGTTGCTGACCTCTCCACGACTGGACACCTTGATTTTTATAGTTATAAAAGCGGGTAAAGAATCGAATATAACTTTTTTTTACTAAACAAAATTTAGAGTAATCGCCCACTATAAAACACAAGAACACTGGAGCTTAAATACAACACTTTGTTCTGGATACCTCATAATTAATAAAAACAAGTACTATTGTAGTGTTCACCCATTACGTCTAAGGGACATAGTGAATTATCTGCTGTCAGGGGCGGATCCCACTAGATCCCACATAAATAAAGTAAAGTTCCCTTGATCCTAAATGGCCATGGGGGCAGATGAAGTGTATATTTCTATGAAGGTATATCCTTAAACTTATATTAAATGATATTGATAAAGTACAAACAAAAAGAACAAAATCAAAACGATATTTGAATACAGAAGTAAAATGCAAGGGTAGAATTTATGTATGGATCTGCTGAGACATACCATTTAAAAAGCTCATTTATTACCGGAACAATTAATTATCCGCACATTGGGGCATTGTTCTATAAGTTATTGTTCTATAAGTCATTCTTCTATAAGTTATTGTTCTATAAGTTATTGTTCTATAGGTCATTGTTCTATAAGTCATTGCTTTATAAGTCATTGCTCTATAAGTCATTGCTCTATAAGTCATTGTTCTATAAGTCATTGTTCTATAAGTCATTGTTCTATGCCCGATATTTATTTCGGGCCTTGTCAGTGTCCAGAGGCTCATCTTCACGCTATTCTTTGTTACCTCCCCTCCCTCTTTTCCGGGTAGTGACCCTGTGAGAGAGAGCTTAGCCACTAACGGTACTAGTTCCGCTCCTGTCCGCCAACACAATAAGATGAGTGTCCGACTCAAGACTGTCATCTTCCAGATGTAGCCATCTATCTTTGTAAGTGTCCAGTTTTTCTACCTTTTACCTGTTGAAAAGCTAGTTAATTTATTTTTCGCGCTCGATTTTGTCCAGTGTTTGCCTCTCTCATTCTGGTCACTATTGACATGCAGTGTTTGCCTCTCTCCTTCTGGTCACCAGTGACATCCAGTGTTTGCCTCTCTCCTTCTGGTCACCATTGACATCCAGTGTTTGCCTCTCTCCTTCTGGTCACCATTGACATTCAGTGTTTGCCTCTCTCCTTCTGGTCACCACTGACATCCAGTGTTTGCCTCTCTCCTTCTGGTCACCACAGACATAGAGTGTTTGCCTCTCTCCTTCTGGTCACCACTGACATCCAGTGTTTGCCTCTCTCATTCTGGTCACTATTGACATGCAGTGTTTGCCTCTCTCCTTCTGGTCACCACAGACATAGAGTGTTTGCCTCTCTCCTTCTGGTCACCATTGACATCCAGTGTTTGCCTCTCTTCTTCTGGTCACCATTGACATTCAGTGTTTGCCTCTCTCCTTCTGGTCACTATTGACATGCAGTGTTTGCCCTCTCCTTCCTGTCTATCACTGACATCCAGGTTACCTCCTCCTTCTGGTCACCATTGACATTAAGTGTTTGCCTCTCTCCTTCTGGTCACCATTGACATCCAGTGTTTGCCTCTCTCCTTCTGGTCACCATTGACATCCAGTGTTTGCCTCTCTCCTTCTGGTCACCAGTGACATCCAGTGTTTGCCTCTTTCCTTCTGGTCACCCATTGACATTCAGTGTTTGCCTCTCTCCTTCTGGTCACCATTGACATTCAGTGTTTGCCTCTCTCCTTCTGGTCACCATTGACATCCAGTGTTTGCCTCTCTCCTTCTGGTCACCATTGACATTCAGTGTTTGCCTCTCTCCTTCTGGTCACCATTGACATCCAGTGTTTGCCTCTCTCCTTCTGGTCACCATTGACATTCAGTGTTTGCCTCTCTCCTTCTGGTCACCATTGACATTCAGTGTTTGCCTCTCTCCTTCTGGTCACCATTGACATTCAGTGTTTGCCTCTTCAGATTAGTGTATTCAGTCATTCAAGGTTTCCTCGTCATTAATGTGAGCCCAGACAACAATATTACTTTGACCAATAATAGTTTTATCACCACCAACATCAACATTGACGATATCAACACCAACATTGTCATCACAAACGTTGCCATTGTCTCCATCAATATCCAGTGGCGTAGTGAGGGGAGGCAAGGGGCCATTATGCCCCGGGCGATACTCACAAAGGGGCGCCAAATGGTATATTTTACATTTAACATTATATGGTTTTCGAATTGGGGGGGCGATAAAAAGGTATTTTGCCCTAGGCGCGAGTTTAAGCTCGCTACGCCACTGCCAACATCAGCATTGTCATCACCAACTACAACATTGTCATCACCAACTACAACATTGTCATTACCAACATCAACATTATCGTCATCAACATCTACATTGTAATCACAAACATTATCATTATCACCACCAACATTACCATTGTCGCCACCAACATCAGCATTATCGTTATCGACATCTACATCACAAATATTACCAGTATCACCACCAACATCAACATTGTCACCAACATTACCATTGTCATTACAAACAGTAAATACTTCAACACCAATATTACCAGCTTCTAATTTTAATAGTGATAATTCTTCTTTACCTTTATTCCTCACGTCGTATGTCTCACTAACGTTATTACCTCTGTAGTGAACGGTGCTGTCAGATAAGACTGCTGTAGACAAATTCACCTGCATCATTCTACCGTCAGGCAGACTTATAAAACACCATGCCCAGATATACTCGTTGTATAATCTCTGACCATTATAAAACACCATGCCCAGATATACTCGTTGTATAATCTCTGACCATTATAAAACACCATGCACAGATATACTCGTTGTATAATCTCTGACCATTATGTCTTTTGTTTAATATTATAGGAGGCACGGGAATTCGGATTTTAACCAGCGATTTGTTTAACAGAAGTTTTCATAATAACTTTGTTTTATATAATGACGAAGTCAGTAGGGTCAACAACATATGTGTCACCCGAGGCAGACCCTAAAAATGCCACTCCCCCTCCTTTGCGAAATCCGAATAGTCAAACAACTTGGAAACCGAACGAAATATATTGAAAATTTAAATACCTTAGAATAAGAACATTTTTAGAAATTTGAATGTTCGGGTGTTATTTCTTTCCTTTTGTCCAATACCTCTACAATACTCTACATCAGGGGTGGGCAAACTTTTTCAACGGAGGGCCACATTGAAAACTTGATTGTTATCGGCGGGTCGCATATATATTTTAATTACAATTTACAACGTATGAAAATATGAAAGATAATAACCAAGTACTTGTCACTTTATTTCACGTTCACACTCTATAAGATATGCACATTACATTTTAAAATAGGAACCAAATCAAATCAGTGCTAATTTGGTAATAAGACTTTACTATTCATAATTATTTCATCAAAAGTTTTTTGTTACCGGTCATAAATTTATGAAGACAATGGATCTTACTTTAGATACAAGCTGACCACAGAGTATAAATATAATTAATGAGAAGTATGTGACTGTTCACCATTTCGGATAATGTTTTTAACTGTGGAACCAGTTTACTGGTTGTGATTCGCATGATTGCATTTAAAGTGCAGTCAGTCAACATCGATCTATTATTAGACTTGTTTAATTTCATACAAGAAAACGTTTGCTCACAAATGTATGTGGAACCAGATAGTGACAAAAGCTTGGCAGCAGAGTGTTTTAGGTCTGGAAATGCCGTTGCTGGCAAACATCCATAAAACTCCAGAAGAAAAACTCGCCTGAACTTCTCATTCAGGTCATAACTTACTAGTAGGTCAAGCAGCTTTAACCGTATATCCTCTGGGGCTGAGTCAGCTTCTGCACTAAATAGCAAACTAAGGATATTGAGTTC
>JAGDYQ010000036.1:1151643-1173610 GCA_021962125.1 Bulinus truncatus | reverse complement strand
GTCTGTCTATCTACACTGATCTAAATAACAGGACCGTCACAAGGGGGCACCACCAAACTATCAAAGACCCTTAGGCCTTGTTGGTCCCTTCACGTCTCCATTATCTGTTTAATAACGGATATTTGTAGATTATGTCAGGGACACTAGGGCGTGAAGGCTTTCTGTAACTGAATGTAGACCAGGCTAGTTGAGTTCTTTTTTTTTTTTTAATATAAATTTATTATGTGAGACCTGAATGACGCTTGCGCTTTTTCCATTTTACCTTATGGCAAGTTTTACTGGGACCTGAAATATACCGATTCCCTCAGAAAGAATCGAGCCCGCGGTATTCGAGTCAATAGTCAAGCGACTACTTTGCTCGACCATTCCAGAACCCAGGTCAGTTCTTTGATCTGTTTATTTCCATATCATAAAAAAGTCTCTTTTAAACTTTTTTTGTCATATTATTGAGAAATCTTTTGGGATGTTTATATATTTTTAAAACTATTTTGTTTCCGCTTGATTTCACCGTTAAATTACCGCTTATTGTCCGCACATTTTACACTGAAGTTAATGAGTCTGTTGACATGACGGATTTTATTTCACCCTACTTGTTGACCTTATAAGGGAGATAAGTTATTTTGATAACTATATACAGGTGTAGGTGTTTATAAGTGTGACTGATATGAAATTTAATAACATAATTCATATTGACAGGGAACAACGAAATAACGAAAAGCTTCAATGATACCAGGTGATCGTGACTTTTTCCACTTGACCAGTGATGGCTTCAAGGTACAATAATAAACAATAACAAACTAGCACAACAATGTACATTCCATTAACGTTCTACATTTTAACATTTTAGATTTTGTATTAATATAATTGAACAAGGGCATTCCCAAGAGATTGTTTCTTTCTGTAAAAGTTCTCTCCCCTGATGTAATTTAAAGGGCAAAAATATTTATACTTATTTGTTAAATATTTTTTTTTTTTACAATTTTAGTTTAAAAAAATGTGTAGTAGTAATTTTGCTTGAAACATTATCATCTTGATTTATATCTGAACCACAAGTCATCCTGACAAAAAATCAATATACTTTAATAGTAATTAAATGAGTTAATATCAATTTTAAATACAAAATTTGTACGGATGTCTTTTTTAGAGCAGTTGTTCCGACTAACACAATAAATTCCCCAGTAAAAGTCATAGGACTGAAAGAAATAGCCTGTTATATCTTTACAAGATCGCAATGAAAGAAATAGCCTGTTATATCTTTACAAGATCGCACTCAGTGCCTCTGTTAAGTTAAAGCCGGCCTCGCCATCATCATTTAAATCACCAATGATAATTTTCAAGTAAATGAAGGGGTACTTGAATGTATCTCGAAATAATGTTCCGATGTTCCCAATGAGATTTTATTGGCGAAATACACTTGAATTCCAATAAATGCATTCAAAGTAAATAATTACGATTCAAACTATAACCAAGACAAAAATAAAAAGGAAATGGTTAATCTATTAAATATCGCTATAGAGATTAATCATTTATTCCGTTACAGAAAATATTGCTATTTTTAAATAGCCGTCCTCAACATTGAGAGCAACAAGGATGTGTTATTAAATGATTTTTATCTATGAGCAATCAAACCCACGGTTTGATATCCTGCGTGGAGTCACGTAGACCTGAAAATTATCATCTGTATGAGTTTCCCCCGTTCTAGTTTTGGATGAATGACTGACTGAATGAATGAATGACTGAATGAATGAATGATTGAATGACTGAATGGTGGTCATTCTTTTGTTCAATGTAGTCTCCCACCCTCTAAAAACAACAACAACAACAACAACAAAAACAACAACAACAACAACAACAACAAAAACAATAAAAAACTAAATGAAACACAAATAAACAAGTTACTTAACACAAAGAGCTGTGCTTAAGGGCAAAAAGAAAAAAAAAACATTATAAGTATTTTTAGTTTATTTATATATTATTTAAAAATAGCTTTCAGACTTTTTAGCTTTTGAAGGTGTCGAAATTTTAGGAAAACAGTATCGGAGTTTCTTATTTTAGAATAGTTTGTCTTTTTTATGTATGTAAAATGTGAATAACATATATATATATATATATATATATATATATATATATATATATATATATATATATATATATTACAATATAAATAGTTCTCATGTATCCCATAAACTTGGAGAAGATGGAAATGATTAGATGATAAATATAATTTAATATAACATAAAATTTCATCATAGAAATAAACATACTTGTGTGACCCCCCCCCCCCTTAGCCCCGTCATGTATCCCCATATAAATAATATTTGTCATTATTTTTTTTTTACTGCATGAGAAAAAAAGTGTTTTTCTACAAATGTGACAGTTGACTTTAAAATGACGCCAATAATACCACCCACACTTGATGATTTTTGTTGTTCTGTTTTGTTTTGTTAGTCCTAACTATTAGCCAACAAATCTCATGACTTCACACAGCTCTTTAAACGGTGGAAATACAACATGAAAATAATAACACTCATCATAAACGTAGACATCGCCAATCAAATCAGGTGTATCTGGTACGATAGAATTGAAATGAAGAATAATGTCGACACGGTTGAGTGAACTTAAAAGTGCGCCGGACTATCCCCCCCCCCCCCCCCAACTGTACGAGGAGATGAAAACAGTCTATTTACTTTCATGTCAATCAGGTGTCTCCCCCCCCCCATGCGATCATCTGGACAATGGTACATTCTAGAACGAAACGGAATGCTTCATGGTTTGTTTTTTTTATGAGTGTGGGAGTAAGAGTGGGGGGGGGGGAGGAGGGTTCCGTATATCCTGCTGAATAAAATAAAAGTTTTTTTTTGTCAACTTTTTTGTGTGAAAAAAAAAAGCTAGACAACAGATTTCAGGACGGAGTTAAGGTATTTAACGGTCCAAGTAAGGAGAGAAGTTTCAGTTTCTGAGCATCAAACAAAAAGAAAATATAAACAAAATTGTAACGAAGACGTGTGACATTTTGGTAGTGGAGGTTTTTGTCGAGTGGAGTTAAACAAAAAGTCAAGGAATCATACAGTAAGTATTGCCATGTTACTTAAACTTTTTTAATGATGCAGGCCTTTACAGTTGTTGCATTATAAGCCATTTTGATTACATACCAGAAAGTCATAAAAAAAAAGATCATACTTCATACTTGAATTTCAAAAAAAAAGAAAAGATTTTTACAGAAAATTCACTCCAATTTAGGGCTAAATGTAAAAGTTTTGAGTGGTTCTTTGGCCAAGCTGTGGGGACGGGTGGTCGTGCGGTGTAGAGCGTTCAACTATCGACCAAAAGGTCCCGGCTTCGAATCTCAATGAGAACCTTGTGATTTTTTCAGGTCCTGGTGAAAGTCCCCAAGTCCACCCAGCTTTAAATGGGTACCTGACTTTAAGTTGGGGGAGTAAAGGCGGCTGGGCGTTGTGCTAACCACATAACCCCTTCATATGCCGAGGTTATAGAAACAGATGAATTCATCTGCCCCGATGGCCCGTTAGGGTTAAGGAAACTTTACTTTACTTACTTACTTGGCCAAGCTGTGATAATTTTAAAAAAAAATAAGCTTAAACAAGCTTTATTCTTTATATCGAGAAAAGGCACAAATTTCTCGAGTAGCTTTGAAACAGCGAACAAAATGGATCATCAATAGTGCACCGTGCGTTCGAATTCCGAATTATAATTGTGAATTTTTTTTTTCGGATTTCCACCTATTCTAAATTCTGGGAATTTGGATGCAGAGCTATTTCTGTATTAAACAAAGAGACAGAGTATCATAGGCATAGCTCAAAATACTGACCAATAACCGTGTACACAGGCATGATACTGCTGTAACCCTTCGAAAGCCCCAGACACGCACCTGGAACAACCATTCTTAAATCCGCCCCAGAAAAGACCGATTAACCTCATTATTACAATATTAAAAAAAAACCACCCACATAACACTGGCTATTGTAATTGGTTAAAAAAACCATCCGCACATTACTGGCTATTATAATTGGTTTAATAAAACCAGCCACACATCACTGGCTATTGTAATTGGTTAAAAAAAACCAGCCACACATCACTGGCTATTATAATTGGTTAAAAAAACCAGCCACACATCACTGGCTATTGTAATTGGTTAAAAAAACCAGCCACATATCACTGGCTATTATAATTGGTTTAAAAAACCAGCCACACATCACTGGCTATTGTAATTGGTTAAAAAAACCAGCCACACATCACTGGCTATTGTAATTGGTTTAAAAAACCAGCCACACAACACTGGATATTATAATTGGTTTAAAAAACCAGCCACACATGACTGGCTATTGTAATTGGTTTAAAAAACCAGCCACACAACACTGGCTATTGTAATTGGTTTAAAAAACCAGCCACACATCACTGGCTATTATAATTGGTTTAAAAAACCAGCCACACAACACTGGCTATTATAATTGGTTTAAAAAACCAGCCACACAACACTGGCTAGGCTATTATAATTGGTTTAGCGAAATTTGTTTTGTTTTCATTGACACCATAGCCCTGCGCCTTGAATGTATTTTTATTTGAAGATAAATAACTTGCTAACAAACTTTGTATACACATGTATTTTATGATTTTATATCTTCAAGTCCTCAGAATTTTTGTAATTCTAATTTATATCCGAACAATCGACAAAGATTCTTTCATTATTTGTAAATTATTATTTATAACTTATCGTTATTATCTGTTTATGTTCAATTATATATTTCTATGCTTTTTTCAGAGTATGAAGTTCATCAGTTTAACTGGGTGTATGCTATTATCGCTACTGGTGTATACTGTGTTGGTGGCTTCTCAAGAAAACGGTGAAAATGGCAGAGAAATAATCAATAAAAATACAGCTGAGAGTACTACACAAAGTAAAGCACAAAATACAGCGCAGAGTAAAGCACAAAGTACAGAACAGAGTAAGGCAGAAAGTACGGAACAGAGTACAGCACAGAGCACAACAGAGAGTATACCTGAAAGAGATCAGGTGTGTGTTGACATATTATTTTATGTGTAGTATTAGAAGAATTACATCATCAACAAATAAAACTATCAATCCGAAAAGATTAAATTAAAAAATAAGCTTACAAGAAAAAAACCCTTGAATTAATCATTTTTTTGTGGTGAGGTGAAATATTTTTAGTGTGCGATTTGATACCAGACGGACACCAGCTAAATATTAAGAAATAAATCACGTGCATCATTTAATATACACTTTTATTACTTATAAACTCCATTAATGAAATAATCATTTGTATAACAAAGTAACAAACACTTAAATATCACAAAATTGTAGTACAAATAAACACTTTATCACAAAATTGTAGTACAAATAAACACTTTGTCACAAAATTGTAGTACAAATAAACACTTTATCACAAAATTGTAGTACAAATAAACACTTTATCACAAAATTGTAGTACAAATAAACACTTTATCACAAAATTGTAGTACAAATAAACACTTTATCACAAAATTGTAGTACAAATAAACACTTTATCGCGAATAAACACATGCATACGAAGTGAGGCTAATAGCATGGTATTTTTCACTGACATTTGAAAAAGTTTTCTATTCAATACTAATTTATGTCGAAGTAAAGTTCCCTTAGTCTTAAAGGGCCATCGGAGAAGATGAAGTGTAGAATTCATCTGTTTCTGTAACTTCGGAAACTTTAAGTCAGCTGCCCATTTAAAGCTGGGTGGACTTGTGGGTGGACTTGTTGGTGGACTTGTGGGTGGACTTGTTGGTGGACTTGTTGGTGGACTTGTGGGTGGACTTGTTGGTGGACTTGTTGGTGGACTTGTTGGTGGACTTGTTGGTGGACTTGTTGGTGGACTTGTGGGTGGACTTGTTGGTGGACTTGTTGGTGGACTTGTTGGTGGACTTGTTGGTGGACTTGTGGGTGGACTTGATGGTGGACTTGATGGTGGACTTGTTGGTGGACTTGTTGGTGGACTTGTTGGTGGACATGTTGGTGGACTTGTTGGTGGATTTGTTGGTGGACTTGTTGGTGGGCTTGTGGGTGGACTTGTGGGTTGACTTGTTGGTGGACTTGTTGGTGGACTTGTTGGTGGACTTGTGGGACTTTAAACAGCTTTCACCAGGACCTGGAAATATTTCCTTGGTTCTCACCGAGGATTGAACCTAGAACTCTCATGTCGACAGTCGAACATCTGCACCACTCGGCCATACGTCCCAACAAGATGTTTTATGTTCTGTGATCATGAACACAACCGGTCACAACAAAACATTGTACTGAATTATTAGTTATAAGAACACTAGTCGAAATAAACATACTTATGTAATAACGCCATACCTACGTAGCCTCACACAGATAATATTGATCAATATTTTTTTTACACTACATGACAAAAAAGTGTTTTATTATACATTTGAGTTGACATTTGACTCAAAATGACACCAATATACCCACCCACACTTGACGTTTTTGTTTATTTATCGCCCTAACTAATATCGTTTTAATTAAAAAAAATCAACTTCTTCCATTAGATGTCACCCGAAGAAAGACTGGCCAATAATCGCATTGTCCGTCTGCCACATTCTGACATGATTACATTTGACGATTCAAAATGGAGCGATGAGGAGCTAGAGGCCATCGTGAAAGCGGTGGAGCGCAAACGTATCAGGGAGGACATGAGGAGGCGGGAGAGGATGCACGCCCTGAATCGGGTCAGAGAGAGGAGCGGCAGGCGCAACGTCGACCTGAGGGACTGGCTGGATGAACTGGCCGCCAGCTCTGGGAGGGAGGCGGAGATCAAAGGTTACCTGCAGCTGAGAGACAGGTACGAGCCGCTGGTCACTCTTCTATCTTCCAGGAGATCGGGGGGAGGAAAACGGGCCCAGGGTTTCAGGAATTGGATGGACGAAATGATCTCCACGTTCGGGAGAGAGTTTGACCTGCAAGGGTACTTACACCATGAGGTATGGTGGGAACCCCTGGTGTCCTTGATCTTCGGCAGCGAAGAGTTGGAAAATCGTGAACCAGTGCGAGACGAGTGGTGGTATCCTGCAAGTCGGGAAATACGACCAAATAACCAACAGTCTGATGAAGAATCGGACAGTGAGTCAGGAATACGACCCAGTAACCAACAGTCCGATGTTGAACAAGAACCAGGTGATGATTCAGAAAGACGACCTAATAGTAGACAGTCCAATCTAGAAAGAGAACCGGGAAATGAGTATGAAATGCGACCTAATAGTAGACAGTCCAATCTAGAAAGAGAACCGGGAAATGAGTCTGAAAGGCGACCTAATAGTAGACAGTCCAATCTAGAAAGAGAACCGGGAAATGAGTCTGAAAGGCGACCTAATAGTAGACAGTCCAATCTAGAAAGAGAACCGCGAAATGAGTCTGAAAGACGACCTAATAGTAGACAGTCCAATACAGAAGAAGAACTGTTCAGTGACTCCGAGCGTAGACAATACCCTGCCAATCAAGAAAGACGACCTAATGGCAGACAGTCAAGAGGAGAAGTAGAACCAGACAATGTGGCAGCAAATACACAATACCCCGCAGGCCGGGAAAGACGAGCTAATTTAAGGGATTTCACTTTGGAGCCAGAACCGGAATCAGAATATAGGCCGTATCCTATCAGTCGGCAAAGGCGACCTTATGTTAGACAGTCCAGAGGAGCACAGCTGTACAATGAAGCTTAACTTTCACAGTACAGAAACAACTAATATAATAGCCAAGCTTGGTTTAATATTCAATAAATTAACATAAGCTGTTTTAAGCTTTATTGTTTCAATTGTTATATGTACATAATTATATTTGTGTCAATAAAAAGGATTTACAGATACATCTTTTATTATTATTATTATTTTTTTTTTGAATTAGAGGCATTCTCAAACGGTAATATATGAATCTAGATATATGTCTGTTTTTATGACTGTCCATTGTTCTGTGTATCTTTATATACCAGTGGAGCTTTAATAGTGCGCCAGATCTACGTAATGACTTAGTCACTCGCGGTACTTTGGCCACAGTGGGGATGTACAAGAAGAAGGGGGGGGGGTCACAAAAGTATTTCAAAGTCACGGTTCGTTGAAGATCATTGGATTTGATTTTCATCCTTGCAGAAATATACTTTTGGTCAGTCAGAAAGTCCTTTGATTACATAAAAATAAATACTTCACAATGCCTGCTCTCTTCTATCGGTGTTTAGATATCTATAATATATATAAAAGCGATTTGGGTTCTGTGTTTAATCGAAAATAAAGAACTAATACAACAGTATTCCAGTTTAAAATACATTCATGAAAAAATCGGATCTGCCCGAAACCAAAAATAACCTAGCCAACCGATCAAGCCTAAGGGGATATAACTCTATGCAAAGGTTTTGCAGGGTACAGCTAGTAAATACATAATACATTTTAGAACAGTGTCAGTATAAAGTTACTTCGGAAGTGAAAATCAATAATAAATAGATACATTGATACCAACTGTTCTCAACCGATAGTACGCGTACCCCCCAGGAGTACAGGAAAGGTTAAGCACAACGACAAATAATTTTCGTTTATAACAACCAAGAGTTTGAAAAAAGGTCTCCAATTTGCTTAGTGGCTCATCACCAAATCACGTGCCCAAATATCACACGAGAAAGACAATCATGACTCATTATTAAAATCAGTACATTCATTCACGAACTTGGGTTTGACATACTTCTGCATCCTTATGGTACAATTGCGAATAACGTTGATAACCGCTGATGTATAATGAAACTAGTGGTAAACAGTACCAAGACACACCAGCAAGTTAAACTAGTGGTAAACAGTACCAAGACACACCAGCAAGTTAAACTAGTGGTAAACAGTACCAAGACACACCAGCAAGTTAAACTAGTGGTAAACAGTACCAAGACACACCAGCAAGTTAAACTAGTGGTAAACAGTACCAATACACACCAGCAAGTTAAACTAGTGGTAAACAGTACCAATACACACCAGCAAGTTAAGCTAGTGGTAAACAGTACCAAGACACACCAGCAAGTTAAACTAGTGGTAAACAGTACCAAGACACACCAGCAAGTTAAACTAGTGGTAAACAGTACCAAGACACACCAGCAAGTTAAACTAATGGTAAACAGTACCAAGACACACCAGCAAGTTAAACTAGTGGTAAACAGTACCAAGACACACCAGCAAGTTAAACTAATGGTAAACAGTACCAAGACACACCAGCAAGTTAAACTAGTGGTAAACAGTACCAAGACACACCAGTAAGTTTAACTAGTGGTAAACAGTACCACAAAAAAGTAAGCCTAGGTAATTAGGTCAACAATATCACCAGTCGAGTCAGGCTGTGAGGTGGGACCCCCCCCCTCCCCCCAAAGTAAACGTAAGCTGCACGACCTTGAAACTAAGACCTCCAAGAATTAGTTTAAAAGGATGTTTCACGGTAGTGGTCTCTGGAGATCTGGCAACCCATACTCCGACAGAGATCTCTGTAGGTCTGTGGATAGTTTTGTTAGTAAAAAAAAAAAATTAAAATATTTTATAATGATATAGCAATTATTTAATAATTATATTTAAAAAAATAAGGTTTAAAAACAGCAACACTAACAAAACAAAATGTCCAGCTAAAGGGCATCAACTACAAGAGAATGAAATAAAGCAATTGAAGACTTATTAATAAATAAAATCAGACGTTAAAAACATATAAACCGATCCTAATTGATTGATTGGATATGAAATTGTAGTGGGGGGGGGCAAGAACAGATGGATGGTGGGTCTATGAAAACAAATATCAATTCGATGTCTTTAAAATAAATAAATTCGCTCACCGGATATGACAGTCATAAGGGGCGAAGTTTACCCATGTCTGGTAGATTGAAAATCCTCGTTTTGATCAGCACTTCCGACTGCCGCCATATTTTTTTATTTTTTCATTCAATGGGACAAAAAAAAAACCTAATAATATAAAAGCGATTTGGGTTCTGCGTTAAATCAAAAGTAAAAAATTAATTTAACAGTATTCCAGTTTAAAATACAATCAAGAAAAAATCGGACCTGCCCGAAACCAAAAATAACCTAGCCTACCGATCAAGCCTAAGGGGATATAACTCTATGCAAAAGTTTTCCAGGGTACAGCTAGTAAAATTATAAAGTCAAAATATCTTTGTTGAGCTTAATTAAACCAATGTTTTAAGCACGTCTCCAAAACTCCCCCCCCCCACCATAAATTCATTAAAAATATTGTCGATTAGTTTATTTCTAAGGCCGGATCTAAATTTTCTTTTGCCCTCAATCATTGAGTTTTTAACAAGCCAATTTTGTTGTCGACTAAGTTGTTTTAGAATTTTTCGCTTTTCATTAAGTCAATCTGTCAGAATTACACATGATTAATATGGCAATAATTTGCGTATGCTGTTAGCATTCAGATCAGTTATATAAATGATTTAACTCATTAAAAAAAACATTTCAATATATGAACTTATGAATTTAAAAAAAAAAATCATACATTTTAGCATAGTATTATATAACTTTACCTACAGAATTTGAGAATCAGAGCTTCACAGGATTAAAAAAAGCAATTAAGCCCTGTTCCATTCTGGACACAGGACGTGTTAGCGCATTTTCATGTTATGTATCAGTACGTTTGTTAGCTTTCAGTAAATATTTGTAAATTTTGGAAATGTTTATAAATTCAATTGTGTAATGCATATATTTGTAAAAAAAATTATAAAGACGTTTCTTTATATTTGAAAAAAAATTATTGTCACTTAAATCTAACTACACTTTAGTGGTTTGTGGATTACTGAAAATAGGACTCATAATGAAAACATTCAAGTATAGTCATTTAATCGTCCAAAAACTCCGTCAATTGTTGCATAGCTCTGATACTTTCAATTAAACTCAGAACACAAGCTTACTATTGTTAATGAGTTTCTTAATAGCTCTTAGTGAAACTACGTGCTGCAGTATTTCGCACCAAATGAACGGGCTATTGAACATACAGGAGTGTATATATATATATAATATATAAGCCCCTTAGAAGCCCTGAAGCCCGGCCCTCAGAGGGGTCCTATCGCAAAATGAACTTTTGATGTACACATGGCAGGCCAAGACCTACAAAGAAAGTAAATATATGCATCATGGGTCACAAGGACTTATGGTTGCTAGGGAGAGAGAGAGATATGGCGATCCTTTATTAATATAGCTTATATAGTAAAAACGGTACTAAGGCCCCTTTTACGGCCCTGATAGGTCAGATCGCGAAATGGAAAAAAGTCATTTCTTGGCAGGCTAAGACCTACAAAATGATATATACATCATGAGTCTAGGACTTATGGTTGTTGAGATCTAGGGTGTTACACGGACAGGCCAGACGGACGGACAGACAAAACGGGGACAATAGAGACTTTTTTTTTTCGAAAATGCTCCTAAAAAATAAAATAGTTGTGTGTACGATTGAACTAAAATCATATATCTTAATCATCACGGAACTTATGCAATTTGTGATTGAAGACATAACATTTATTCCTTTTGAGTGTCAATACAAATTTATATTAAGTAACAGAATCTGAACCGCTCTCTTGTACCATTTGATTAGCATTCTAAGTTTTATGTCCAACTCGTCAAGTCGGTAAAACAGGATCTATAGTTCTATTTGAAAGTTAAAAAAAATCTTTTAGTAAGTTTGTCTGACTGTACTAACGTCCATAGATATAGAGATACTAACCATTGGCGGATCCAGGGGGGGGGGGCGACCCGGCCTCGGCCCCCCCCTATGGCTCCGACCCCTCAAATGTCTAGACCCTTTTTCTCTGCTGCTGCTCGAAATAGAACGTTTTTACAAAGCCACGCCCCCCCCCCTAATTCCAATTTTCTGGATCCGCCCCTGCTAACGGTTATATATATATAAATATACTAATGGCCATAAATATAAATACACTAACGGACATATATATATATATATATATATATATATATATACATATATATATATACATATATATATAAAGATACTAACAACAGCCATAGATATAAAGATACAAACGGCCATAGATATAAAGATACAAACGGCCATAGATATAAAGATACAAACGGCCATAGATATAAAGATACAAACGGCCATAGATATACAGATACAAACGGCCATCTGGATGATGGTTACATCTAGGAAACCGTAAGGGTTATTTTCAACCTACCTTTATCGGAATTTTGTATGAAGGTAATGTCAACATATTTTTGTAGCTATCACCTCTAAATGTATTCAAAAGTATATACGTGAATTACGTCATGAAATTGTGTGCATTGAACTTCAACTTCGGCGTGAAGACAATTGCGATAGAGAAATAATTTGCATTTAGGGTGGAAATATTGGGTTAGTGGAAGTGAGTGAGTTTGGTGGAAATATTGGGTTAGTGTGGCAGAGGTCTAGTGGAAATATTGGATTGAGTGTGAGTTTGGTGCTTACGAAATATTGGAATAGTGTGAGTTTGGTAGAAATATTGGGTTAGTGTGATCTTGGTGAAATTGTTGGGTTAGTATGAGTTTGGTGGAAATATTGGTTCAGGGTAGGAGTATGGTGGAAGATATTAGCAAATAGGAGGTTAGTGTGATCTTGGTGAAATTGTTGGGTTAGTGTGAGTCTAGTGGAAATATTGGGTTAGTGTGAGTCTAGTGGAAATATTGGGTTAGTGTGATCTTGGTGAAATGGTTGGGTTAGTGTGAGTTTGGTGGAAATATTGGGTTAGTGTGAGTCTGGTGGAAATATTGGGTTAGTGTGATCTTGGTGGAATTGTTGAGTTAGTGTGAGTTTGGTGGAAATATTGAGTTAGTGTGATCTTGGTGGAATTGTTGAGTTAGTGTGATCTTGGTGAAATTGTTGGGTTAGTGTGAGTTTGGTGGAAATATTGGGTTAGTGTGAGTCTGGTGGAAATATTAGGTTAGTGTGATCTTGGTGAAATTGTTGGGTTAGTGTGAGTCTAGTGGAAATATTGGGTTAGTGTGAGTCTAGTGGAAATATTGGGTTAGTGTGATCTTGGTGAAATGGTTGGGTTAGTGTGAGTTTGGTGGAAATATTGGGTTAGTGTGAGTCTGGTGGAAATATTGGGTTAGTGTGATCTTGGTGGAATTGTTGAGTTAGTGTGAGTTTGGTGGAAATATTGAGTTAGTGTGATCTTGGTGGAATTGTTGAGTTAGTGTGAGTCTAGATAAAATGTTAGGTTAGTGTTAGTAAGTGGGGGGGGGGGGGGGAGGGGGCTAAAATTAACGTGTGTTTGTGTTGTGTGTTTGTTTAGCATTCTGCTGTCACCAATCAGAGCTATCGAATTTCTTGATCAATATCTATAATATATAAAAAAAAGTACTTTCTTATTGCTTACACACGTGCGGGCGCACAGACATAGATAAAAAAATGACACGATAATACCACTTGCCAATCGGTTAGACGTAAGGAGACTAAATAAATAATTCAAAAATACAGGCAAACCTCTCCCATAAGTGTGTGAGGCACAATATGGCCTACTTGCACATTACTTGAAGCAATATGAAAATCTTAATTTACTTTTTAAATCTTAAGCTAACATTGGTATCAACATTAAATGAGAGGATATTAGGGCATCCCTTTTTATTATTAAATAAAATCTTCAAAAGTGACCACCAAGGATTGGTTGAGAAAAGCATTGTCCATATCATCATACCATCTCTGCCAGAGGCATATGTCTGCTTGCACATTGGTATTCCCAACACAGAAATAACTTTCAAAGCTAAGATTTCATTTATTTTCCTTTCTCTTTATTTCATTTCCCTAGTTCAAACATTTCTAAAAACTGTAACTTATTTTTGAAAAGGACATTTGTTATTTTAAGACCAAATAAATAAAATTTAAGTCCTGCAGGAAGCCGTGTGACAGTTTTTATTTTATTTTCATCAGCACATGAAAGTGTCTGTAGATGCATTCCCAATAGTCCAAGAGATTAACTGGATGAAAGAAATGAGTCTATTCTCATATCTCTGGTCTGGGACATTGAAATATTTCCTTGCAACTAGTCACCTGTAACAGTGTAGTTTTTATAACTATGTAGTTTCTATAACTATGTTTGCCAATATAGCACTTTTTTTCGGCCGACATCCTAGTTCTGCACAAATGTACGCCAAAAAATGTGGGTTCAGTACAGTTTACGCTAACCACACTATTCCTTCATATGCCGTGGTAACAGAAACAGAGGAATTCTACACTTCATCTGCCCGATGGTCAGTTAGGTTAACAAAGGTATAACAAAGGTTTAACAAAGGTATAACAAAGGTATAACAAAGGTATAACAAAGGTATAACAATACAATATTCTCAATTTAATTGAAAGGATCCTTTCCGAAAGCAGTTTGACCTTACTGGAACATTTATCTTACGCCATCAAATAATTTGAATAAAAAAAAATCAATATAATATATTGAAAAATATACTTCTAAAATGTAGTATATATCGAATCCGAACAGCCTATGAAGAAATTTTTTTTAAAAAGTATTCTGTAATATAAAAAAAAGTTTCGAATAAAACAAAAAAAACCGTTAACCAATCAGCGGGTTACAGGGCGTCGACCAAATGGCATTTTCCGCTTGCGTGTCTCAATTCTATATATCATTTTGTTTTATAAGTCATTGTTCTATGAGTCAATGTTCTATAAGTCATTGTTCTATAAGTCATTGTTCTATAGGAGTTTGGCAAATGTTCTATAAGTCATTGTTCTATAAGTCAATGTTCTATAAGTTATTGTTCTATAAGTCATTTTTCTATAAGTCATTGTTCTATAAGTCATTGTTCTGTAAGCCATTGTTCTATAAGTCATTATTCTATAAGCCATTGTTCTATGCCCGATATTTATTTCGGGTCTTGTCAGTGTTCAGAGGCTCATCTTCACGCTATTCTTTGTTACCTCCCCTCCCTCTTTTCCGGTTAGTGACCCTGTGATTGAGCGCTTAGCCACTAACGGTACTAGTCCCGTCCCTGTCTGTCAACACAATAAGCTGAGTGTCCGACTCAAGACTGTCATCTTCCAGATGTGACCATCTATTTTTGTAAGTGTCCAGTTTTTCTACCTATTACCTGCTGAAAAAGATAGTTGATTTATTTTTCGCTCCCGATTTTGTCCAGAGTTTCCCCTCTCTCTCCTTCTGGTCACCACTGACGTCCAGTGTTTGCCTCTCTCCTTCTGGTCACCACTGACATCCAGTGTTTGTCTCTCTCTCTTCTACAGTCACCATTGACATCCAGTGTTTGCCTCTCTCCTTCTGGTCACCACTGACATCCAGCGGGCAGCCCTGGCCTCTCATTCTGGTCACCACTGACATCCAGTGTTTGCCTCTCTCCTTCTGGTCACCATTGACATCCAGTGTTTGCCTCTCTCCTTCTGGTCACCACTGACATCCAGTGTTTGCCTCTCTCCTTCTGGTCACCACTGACATCCAGTGTTTGCCTCTCTCACCTTCTGGTCACCATTGACATCCAGTGTTTGCCTCTCTCCTTCTGGTCACCACTGACATCCAGTGTTTGCCTCTCTCCTTCTGGTCACCACTGACATCCAGTGTTTGCCTCTCTCCTTCTGGTCACCACTGACATCCAGTGTTTGCCTCTCTCCTTCTGGTCACCATTGACATCCAGTGTTTGCCTCTCTCCTTCTGGTCACCTTTGACATCCAGTGTTTGCCTCTCTCCTTCTGGTCACCATTGACATCCAGTGTTTGCCTCTCTCCTTCTGGTCACCACTGACATCCAGTGTTTGCCTCTCTCCTTCTGGTCACCAGTGACATCCAGTGTTGCCTCTCTCCTTCTGGTCACCTTTGACATCCAGTGTTTGCCTCTCTTCTTCTGGTAAACCATTGACATCCCGTGTTTGCCTCTGCAGATTAGTGCATTCAGCCATTTCAAAGGTTTCCTACCATAGCGTCAATATTATTTTTCGTAACCAATAATAATTTTGTCACCAATAACATCAACATTGAACGATATCAGCACCAACATTGTCATCACAAACACCATTACCATTGTCTCCACCGAAATCCAGTGGCGTAGTGGGGGGGGGGAGGGAAGAAGAAGAGGAGCATCATCCCCCGGACGCCTACTCACAAGGGGCGCAACATAGTATATTTTACATATAATATTATATGGTTTTCGAATGGGGGGGGGAGGCAGAGAGGAGGTATTTTGCCCCAGGCGCGAGTTTAAGTTCGCTACGCCACTGCCAACATTAGCATTGTCATCACGAACTACAACATTGTCAATCATCACCAACATCAACATTGTCATCACCAACATCAACATTGACATAATGCCCAACATCAGCATTGTCATCCTTTACCAACATACCAGCATTTTAATCACCAACTACAACATTGTCATCACCAACTACAACATTGTCACCACTGACATCAACATTATCGTCATCAACATCAACATTTTAATCACAAACATTAACATTATAACCACCAACCATTACCATTGTCACCACCAACATCAGCATTATCGTTATCAACATCTACATCACAAATGTTACCAGTATCACCACCAACATCAACATTGTCACCAGCAATACCATTGTCATTACAAACAGTAAATACTTCAACACCAATAATACCAGCTTCTAATTTTAATAGTGATACTTTCTTCTTTACCGTCATTCCTCACGTCGTACGTCTCACACACGCTAACGTTATTACCTCTGTAGTGAACGGTGCTGTCGGATTACCGACTGCTGTAGACAAGTTCACCTGCATCATTCTACCGTCAGGCTGACTTATAAAACACCATGGCCAGATATACTCGTTGTATAATCTCTGATCATTATAAAACACCATGCCCAGATATACTCGTTGTATAATCTCTGACCTTCCCTATCGCACACCATACCCAGATATACTCGTTGTATAATCTCCTGTCCATTATAAAACACCATGCCCATATATACTCGTTGCATAATCTCCTGACCATTATAAAACACCATGGCCAGATATACTCGTTGTATAATCTCTGACCATTATAAAACACCATGCCCAGATATACTCGTTGTATAATCTCTGACCATTATAAAACACCATGGTCAGATATACTCAGGTGTATAATCTCTGACCGTGCCGCATATAAAACATGCATGGCCAGATATACTCGTTGTATGATCTCTGACCATTATAAAACACCATGGCCAGATATACTCGTTGTATAATCTCTGACCTTTCATTATAAACACCATGCCTAGAATATACTCGTTGTATAATCTCTGACCAATATGTCTTTAGTTTAATATTATAGGAGAGCACGGGAATTCGGATTTGAACCAACGATTTGTTTAAACAAAAGTTTCACATAATAACTTTGTTTTAAGCAAATGACGAAGCCAGTAGGGTAAACAATTACATGTGTCAAACAAGACAGACCCTAAAAATATGCCGATTTGCAAACAACTTGGACTCCAAATTAAAGATACGGTGCGAAAATTTAAATGACCTTAAAGATCAGAACATAATTTAGAAATTGCGTATGTTCGGGTAATATTTTTTTGCTCACTATTGTCCATTCCCTCTACAGTCGTGCCATACTCTAAGTCCATTCAGTCACTGTTCCATTGGTGAAAAAATTAATGGCATTCAGCTTTTCACAAACTCAAAGTTCAGAAAAGTTTCCACTTTTTATGTCCAAATGATTCTTTAAATCTCAATGGCAACTATTACAATAATCATTCAAAATACAGGATGTTCTTTCCGAATTGTTTACAACATTAGTGAGCTTAGTGAGCTACAACTTGGACGACAGTGAAAACGTAGTGGGCTAACACTGCACCCTGGGGCATAATACCATTTAGAGAACCTCATTCAAAAACCATATAATGTATATGTATATGAGTTTATCATTTAGCGCCCCTATACAGATTTAGAATCGAACGATTACGGTTTCGGATTCGATGACGCTTTCAAGTCATTGGGATGCCACCCCTACCCGGGGGATATAAAATGAAATGTAGGAGTCCGAAAGTGAGGATAGAAAGTAAAAGGCAAGGAACAATTTATAAACATTTTTAACCAGTAGTGATTCCGCGGCTGGAGGACTTGTTTGCTGTCCAATTCAAACGCGCCTAAACGTCTTGGTATGGGTTTGATTAGGTTTACGTTTACTGATATAATTCATTGTGTAGAATTTAATAGGATAACATTCTTTAAAAACATGAAAGTACCAAACTAAAGGTGATAAGCTGAGGATGGTAAATATACAGGCAGAGATAGGAATAGAGAGGAAAGGAGAGGTGAGAGAGAGAGATTGAAGTATGTGTTTGTGTGAGAAGAGGAAGTTGAAAATGTGTGTGTATTGAATATTGAAAAAGAGTGATTGGTATAATATATGTGAGGGATTATGTATGAGAAGATAATATTGTTTATGTAGTGTGTTTGTGTGAGAAAGTGAATGTATATGTGTGTGTGTGTGTGTGTGTGTGTGTGGTGATGTGTATGTGATTGTGAGAGGGAGATTGAGTATGTGTGATGGTGTGTGTGAGTGTGAGAGAGGTGATTATGTATGTGTTTGAGTGAGAGTGTATTATGTGTGTGTGTGTGTGTAGAGAGAGAGTGATAGTGTATGTGTTTGTGTGGAGAGAGATTGTGTAGTGTTAGAGTGTGAGGGGAAGAGACATTTTGTAAGTATGTGTGTGTGTTTGAGATAGTGATTGTGTATGTGTGTGGGAAGTGTGTGTGAGGGTATGTGTGTATGTGTATGTGAGAGAAGTGTGTGTGATATGTGTGTGTGTGAGAAGGAGAATGTGTGTGGGTATGTGTTTGAGAAAGAGTGATTGGTATGAAAGAGAGAGATTTTTTACATACTGTATGTATGTGTGCGAGAAAGAGATATTGTGTATGTGTGTGTGTGAGAGGATGTGTAAATGTGTGTGAGAGAGAGATTGTGTATGTGTGTGTGAGAGAGGAGGAATTGTGGTATGTGTCTGGGTGTGCATGTGTGTGAGAGGAGTGACTGCGTATTTGTATGTGTGAGAAGGAGAGATAGTGATTGTATATGTGTGTGTGTGTGTGTGTGAGATAGAGAGAAGAGAGAAGAAAGGTTGTGTGTGAGAGAAAGTGATTGTGTATTTGTGTATGTGTATGTGTGTGAGACAGAGACAGAGAAAGAAGTGTATGTGTGAGAGAGGGGATGATTATGTATTTGTGTATGTGTGTGTGTGTGTGAGAGAGAGAAGGGTGGCTGTATGTGACAGAGAGAGTGATGTATGTGTGTATGTGTATATGTGTGAGTGGTAAGTGTGTGTATGTGTGTGTGAGAGAGAGAGAGAAAGAGTATGTGTAAAGAAAGTGATTACATGTATTTGTGTAATATGTATATGTGTGAGAGAGTGAGAGAGAGGGGGTTCTGACTTAATACACTATATTTCCTAAGGTCTTTAGTAAAAATGACATAATAATCCTACTAATAAAGAGCTCATCTTGCATCATCATAGTACTTTAACAACATGGGAAAGCCATCACTTTACTCTTAAATAATCTGTATGTGTCGTCATTTCCCCAGGTAAGCACAATATAAAAATCCTTTGGAACCACATGGTGCAATTCTTTATTTTCCTACTAATAAAGCCGGAGTGAACTTGGGCGCTTGTGTGGTACTTTCTCCAATCTTGATACCCACCAACCACCTTTGTGCTGCAAGAATCTCTATACTTATAAGACGCATTTACTGTCTATCTATGCAATCTGTTCCATATATAACTCAAGATCCAGACAACCAAATAACGTGAAATTTAATTTCCCGCGTACACTATAATTATGGGGAAGGGTCATGGGACAGGTTTTGTTTCATCTCGATGGGTAGTTTGAATTGTAATTAATTTTTTATTTTGGTATTTTACTATATTAAATGATCTTTCGGCGGGGCCATAAATAAAACTCCCTCTGTGACGTAGACCTCCCCGATGATCACAGTTTCATTTTCAAATTTTCCTACCTTTAAATAAAGTCGAATACTACTGGTGCTGGTGCTTTATCGTGCCTTAAGCTGCGAAGGAGTATTGACGATGTTTTTTTCATGCTCCCATAGTTGTACAGTTTAAGGAAAGGTAAAAGAAATGAAGAAGGATTTTTGAAGAAGTGTGAAGCCATATTAATAGTATATGTATATATATGTATAAGAGAGGGACAGAGAGCGAGAGGAAAGAGGCGGAGGAAAATGAAATAAGAAGATCAAGGAAGGAAGGTCAAGGAAGGAAGAGATGGGAAGAAGATAAGAAGAGTGAAGGAGGAGAAGAAGGAGATAGCAGATGGGAGAAGAGGAGGGAGGAAGGGAGAGGAGAAAGGGAGGAAAGGAAAGAATGAAGGAGGAGGAAGATAAAGGTCAGGAGGAAGATAGAGGCAGGACCTAGAAGCGATTAGGGAGAAGGGAGGATAGAGATAAAGTTTAGGGAGGGAGAAGGGATAAAGAAGGAAGAAATTAGGAGAAGGAAATGAAGGAGAAGGAAAGGAAGGAAGGAAAAGAAGGAAGGAGGAGGAAGAAGGAGAGAAGGAGAGGGGAGGAAGAGAGTAGGAGGAAGAAAGCCCAAGGCGGAGGAAGAGGAAGAGGATAGGAGAAATGGGAGTGAGATTTAATGAGAGACGGCAGGAAGGAAGAAGGAAAGGCGAAGAAGAAGACAAATTGAGAAGAAAAGAAAAAGAAAGATGAAGTTAAGAAGATCAGAAAAGAAAGGAAAGTCAGGAAGAAAACTTCTTTGAAATTTACAGTATTAAAGCTTTGTCAAGGGAGAAAACAAGGTAAACAGAAGAAAACCTTATTTTAAACCCGGGCGAAGCCGAATTTTGCAACTAATTGGCATAATAAAGTAGTTATTTTTAACTTTTCAGTTTATTTTTATAAAAGCTTTTTTTAACGCTTCGTTTTGATTTTAATATTAGAGAGAATTAAGGGTAAAACGTAACGGGTGACATAAATTAGCATCCATATCTTTACCCAATGGTGATTAGTTTAGTTTGATTTGGTTTGTTGGTTTGTTTGGTTTATTTGGTGAGTTTTAGTTTGTTCTAGTTGAATTTAGTTAATTAATCAGTTACGATTGGTTAGTTCAGTTGGTTGGTTAGGTTAGCTGGTTTGATTAGTTTTGGTTGATTTAGCGTTGACGGGTAAAACGTAATTTGTGACGAGTTTAGCACTTGGTTGGCTCCGGTTGGTTTGTTTGGTTGATTGGTTAAATTTGTTTTTGTTTACGGATTTGATTGGTTAGTTGTTTTGTTTGGTTTAGTTCGGATCGTAAAACGGGTAAAACTTTATTTGTGACGTGTGGAAATAAAGATCATTCTGGTCATTAGGAAGATGCCTCATCAGCACCTAATTAACAGATTTTTTAAATTGCAGTAGTTAAATTTATTAGGAAGAGGGTTTCATGTTACACCTAGATTTCCCAGAGCAACATGGAAAATAATATCTAGTTTTTGACCAAAGAAACAGTAAACGCATTTATCAGTAATATTTTAAAATGTTATAAAATAAAAAATAGAGGAAATAGAAAGCACATGAATTTGTGAATTGTTTTTATTTTCCTTAATCTTCTGTAAAAATTCAGCATTCAATTTTAGGCAAAAAGACCATATAACTTTCCGGTGGATGACCATAAAGTTATGTTCCTTGCTACTTATGTGAACAATTAATTTTTTATTTTGTATTCTAAATTACAGATTAAAATAATGAGCAATACCAGTTGTACTTTGTATATAAACAATATTAGAAAATTATTACAAAAAGTAAAAATTCTAAACAATCGTGGGTTTGTTTAAACATGATTACTTTTTTTCATTTAACATCGCGCGTTTTGTTTTTTTCCCCACGCAGCTTTGTGCTATAAGTTAATTTTTTTCATTTGCAAGAAACTCATAAGCTGGTTCAAAAAATGATTTCTCATTATTTGGTCTTTTTGGAAGTAA
>JAGDYQ010000036.1:1119240-1151143 GCA_021962125.1 Bulinus truncatus | reverse complement strand
ATTTTAGAATAGTTTGTTCTTTTTATGTATGTAAAATGAATAAATATATATATATATATATATATATATATATATATATATATATATATATATATATATATATATATTACATAAATAGTTCTCATGTATCCCATAAACTTGGAGAAGATGGAAATGATTAGATGATAAATATAATTTAATATAACATAAAAATTTCATCATAGAAATAAACATACTTGTGTGACCCCCCCCCCCCCCAGTCCCGTCATGTATCTTCCGCCATATTTACATACATATTTGTCATTATTTTTTTTTTACTGCATGAGAAAAAAGTGTTTTTCTACAAATGTGACAGTTGGACTTTAAAAATGACGCCAATAATAATTACTCCACACTTGATGATTTTTGTTGTTCCTGTTTTGTTTTGTTAGTCCTAACTATTAGCCAACAAATCTCATGACTTCACACAGCTCTTTAAACGGTGGAAATACAACATGAAAATAATAACACTCATCATAAACGTAGACATCGCCAATCAAATCAGGTGTATCTTGGAACTATAGAATTGAAATGAAGAATACTGTCGACACGGTTGAGTGAACTTAAAAAGTGCGCCGGACTATCCCCCCCCCCCCAACTGTACGAGGAGATGAAAACAGTCTATTTACTTTCATGTCAATCAGGTGTCTCCCCCCCCCCCATGCGACCATCTGGACAATGGTACATTCTAGAACGAAACGGGAATGCTCCATGGTTTGTTTTTTTTTTATGAGTGTGTGGGAGTATGAGTGGGGGGGGGAGGAGGGTTCCAAGTATCCCGCTGAATAAAAATAAAAGTTTTTTTTTTGTCAACTTTTTTGTGTGAAAAAAAAGCTAGACAACAGATTTCTTTGCGGACGGAGTTAAGGTATTTAACGGTCCAAGTAAGGAGAGAAGTTTCCAGTTTCTGAGCATCAAACAAAAAGAAATATAAACAAAATTGTAACGAAGACGTGTGACATTTGGTAGTGGAGGTTTTTTGTCGAGTGGAGTTAAACAAAAAGTCAAGGAATCATACAGTAAGTATTGCCATGTTACTTAAACTTTTTAATGATGCAGGCCTTTACAGTTGTTGCATTATAAGCCATTTTGATTACATACCAGAAAGTCATAAAAAAAAAGATCATACTTCATACTTGAATTTCAAAAAAAGAGAAAAGATTTTTACAGAAAATTCACTCCACTACTAGGGCTAAATGTAAAAGTTTTGAGTTCTTTGGCCAAGCTGGTGGGGACGGGTGGTCGTGCGGGGTAGAGCGTTCAACTATCGACCAAAAGGTCCCGGCTTCGAATCTCAATGAGAACCTTGTGATTTTTTTCAGGTCCTGGTGAAAAGTCCCCAAGTCCATGGCCCAGCTTTAAATGGGTACCCGACTTTAAGTTGGGGGAGTAAGGCGGTTGGGCGTTGTTAGGTTAAAACCACATAACCCCTGACATATGTTGAGGTTATAGAAACAGATGAATGGATCTGCCCCGATGGCCCGTTAGGGTTAAGGAAACTTTACTTTACTTACTTACTTGGCCAAGCTGTGATAATTTTAAAAAAAATAAGTTTAAACAAGCTTTAGATTCTTTATATCGAGAAAAGGCACAAATTTCTCGGAGTAGCTTTGAAACAGCGAACAAAATGGATCATCAATAGTGCACCGTGCGTTCGAATTCCGAATTATAATTGTGAATTTTTTTTTTCGGATTTCCACCTATTCTAAATTCTGGGAATTTGGATGCAGAGCTATTTCTGTATTAAACAAAGAGACAGAGTATCATAGGCATAGCTCAAAAATACTGACCAATAACCGTGTACACAGGCATGATACTGCTGTAACCCTTCGAAAGCCCCAGACACGCACCTGGAACAACCATTCTTAAATCCGCCCCAGAAAAGACCGATTAACCTCATTATTACAATATTAAAAAAACCACCCACATAACACTGGCTATTGTAATTGGTTAAAAAACCATCCGCACATTACTGGCTATTATAATTGGTTTAATAAAACCAGCCACACATCACTCGCTATTGTAATTGGTTAAAAAAACCAGCCACACATCACTGGCTATTATAATTGGTTAAAAAAACCAGCCACACATCACTGGCTATTGTAATTTGGTTAAAAACCAGCCACATATCACTGGCTATTATAATTTGGTTTAAAAACCAGCCACACATCACTGGCTATTGTAATTGGTTAAAAAAACCAGCCACACATCACTGGCTATTGTAATTGGTTTAAAAACCAGCCACACAACACTGGATATTATAATTGGTTTAAAAACCAGCCACACATGACTGGCTATTGTAATTGGTTTAAAAAAACCAGCCACACAACACTGGCTATTGTAATTGGTTTAAAAACCAGCCACACATCACTGGCTAGTTATAATTGGTTTAAAAAACCAGCCACACAACACTGGCTATTATAATTGGTTTAAAAAACCAGCCACACAACACTGGCTAGGCTATTATAATTGGTTTAGCGAAATTTGTTTGGTTTTCATTGACACCATAGCCCTGCGCCTTGAATGTATTTTTATTTGAAGAGTAAATAACTTGCTAATAAACTTTGTATACACATGTATTTTTTATGATTTTATATCTTCAAGTCCTCAGAATTTTTTGTAATTCTAATTTATATCCGAACAATCGACAAAGATTCTCTTTCATTATTTGTAAATTATTATTTATAACTTATCGTTATTATCTGTTTATGTTCAATTATATATTTCTATGCTTTTTTCAGAGTATGAAGTTCATCAGTTTAACTGGGTGTATGCTATTATCGCTACTGGTGTATACTGTGTTGGTGGCTTCTCAAGAAAACGGTGAAAATGGCAGGAGAAATTTCAATCAATAAAAATACAGCTGGAGAGTACTACACAAAGTAAAGCACAAAATACAGCGCAGAGTAAAGCACAAAGTACAGAACAGAGTAAGGCAGAAAGTACGGAACAGAGTACAGCACAGAGCACAACAGAGAGTATACCTGAAAGAGATCAGGTGTGTGTGTTGACATATTATTTTATGTGTAGTATAAGGAAGAATTACATCATCAACAAATAAAACTATCAATCCGAAAAGATTAAATTAAAAAATAGGCTTACAAGAAAAAACCCTTGAATTAATCATTTTTTGTGGTGAGGTGAAATATTTTTAGTGTGCGATTTGATACTTTAAGACGGACACCAGCTAAATATTAAGAAATTAAATCACGTGCATCATTTAATATACACTTTTTATTACTTATAAACTCCATTAATGAAATAATCATTTGTATAACAAAGTAACAAACACTTAAATATCACAAAATTGTAGTACAAATAAACACTTTATCACAAAATTGTAGTATAAATAAACACTTTGTCACAAAATTTCTAGTACAAATAAACACTTTATCACAAAATTGTAGTACAAATAAACACTTTATCACAAAATTGTAGTACAAATAAACACTTTTATCATAAAATTGTAGTACAAATAAACACTTTATCACAAAATTGTAGTGCAAATAAACACTTTATCGCGAATAAACACATGCATACGAAGTGAGGCTAATAGCATGCAGTATTTTTTCACTGACATTTGAAAAAGTTTTCTATTCAATACTAATTTATGTCGAAGTAAAGTTCCCCTTAGTCTTAAAGGGCTAATCGGAGAAGATGAAGTGTAGAATTCATCTGTTTCTGTAACTTCGAAACTTTCAAGTCAGCTGCCCATTTAGTCAGGGTGGACTTGTGGGTGGACTTGTGGTTACTGGACTTGTGGGTGGACTTGTTGGTGGACTTGTTGGTGGACTTGTGGGTGGACTTGTTGGTGGACTTGTTGGTGGACTTGTTGGTGGACCTGTTGGTGGACTTGTTGGTGGACTTGTGGGTGGACTTGTTGGTGGACTTGTTGGTGGACTTGTTGGTGGACTTGTTGGTGGACTTGTGGGTGGACTTGATGGTGGACTTGATGGTGGACTTGTTGGTGGACTTGTTGGTGGACTTGTTGGTGGACATGTTGGTGGACTTGTTGGTGGATTTGTTGGTGGACTTGTTGGTGGGCTTGTGGGTGGACTTGTAGGTTGACTTGTTGGTGGACTTGTTGGTGGACTTGTTGGTGGACTTGTGGGACTTTAAACAGCTTTCACCAGGACCTTGAAAGATTTCTTGAGCCTCACCGAGGATTGAACCTAGAACTCTCATGTCGACAGTCGAACATCCGCACCACTCGGCCATACGTCCCAACAAGATGTTTTATGTTCTGTGATCATGAACACAACCGGTCACAACAAAACATTGTACTGAATTATTAGTTATAAGAACATTAGCTCTGAAATAAACATACTTATGTAATAACGCCATACCTGCACGTAGCTCCCTCACACAGATAATATTGATCAATATTTTTTTTACACTACATGACAAAAAAGTGTTTTTATTATACATTTGAGTTGACATTTGACCCAAAATGACACCAATATACCCACCCACACTTGGACGTTTTTGTTTATTTATCGCCCTCAACTCAATATCGTTTTAATTAAAAAAAATCAACTTCTTCCATTAGATGTCACCCGAAGAAAGACTGGGCCAATAATCGCATTGTCCGTCTGCCACATTCTGGACATGATTATGCATTTGACGATTCAAAATGGAGCGATGAGGAGCTAGAGGCCATCGTGAAAGCGGTGGAGCGCAAACGTATCAGGGAGGACATGAGGAGGCGGGAGAGGATGCACGCCTCCTGAATCGGGTCAGAGAGAGGGAGCGGCAGGCGCAACGTCGACCTGAGGGACTGGCTGGATGAACTGGCCGCCAGCTCTGGGAGGGAGGCGGAGATCAAAGGTTAGCCGCCTGTAGCTGAGAGACAGGTGTACGAGCCGCTGGTCACTCTTCTATCTTCCAGGAGATCGGGGGGAGGAAAACGGGCCCAGGGTTCCAGGAATTAGAGTGGACGTGAAATGATCTCCACGTTGGGGAGAGAGTTTGACCCGCAGGTACTGCTGTTCCATGAGGGGTGGTGGGGAACCCCTGGTGTCCTTGATCTTCGGCAGCGAAGAGTTGGAAAATCGTGAACCAGTGCGAGACGAGTGGTGGTGGTCCTGCAAGTCGGGAAATACGACCAAATAACCAACAGTCTGATGAAGAATCGGACAGTGAGTCAGGAATACGACCCAGTAACCAACAGTCCGATGTTGAACAAGAACCAGGTGATGATTCAGAAAGACGACCTAATAGTAGACAGTTCAATCTAGAAAGAGAACCGGGAAATGAGTATGAAATGCGACCTAATAGTAGACAGTCCAATCTAGAAAGAGAACTGGGAAATGAGTCTGAAAGGCGACCTAATAGTAGACAGTCCAATCTAGAAAGAGAACCGGGAAATGAGTCTGAAAGGCGACCTAATAGTAGACAGTCCAATCTAGAAAGAGAACCGCGAAATGAGTCTGAAAGACGACCTAATAGTAGACAGTCCAATACAGAAGAAGAACTGTTCAGTGACTCCGAGCGTAGACAATACCCTGCCAATCAAGAAAGACGACCTAATGGCAGACAGTCAAGAGGAGAAGTAGAACCAGACAAATGGCAGCAAATACACAATACCCCGCAGGCCGGGAAAGACGAGCTAATTTAAGGGATTTCACTTTGGAGCCAGAACCGGAATCAGAATATAGGCCGTATCCTATCAGTCGGCAAAGGCGACCTTATGTTAGACAGTCCAGAGGGAGCACAGCTGTACAATGAAGCTTAACTTTCACAGTACAGAACAACTAATATAATAGCCAAGCTTGGTTTAATATTCAATAAATTAACATAAGCTGTTTTAAGCTTTATTGTTTCAATTGTTATATGTACATAATTATATTTGTGTCAATAAAAAGGATTTACAGATACATCTTTTATTATTATTATTATTTTTTTTTTGAATTAGAGGCATTCTCAAACGGTAATATATGAATCTAGATATATGTCTGTTTTTATGACTGTCCATTGTTCTGTGTATCTTTATATACCAGTGGAGCTTTAATAGTGCGCCAGATCTACGTAATGACTTAGTCACTCGCGGTACTTTTGGCCACAGTGGGGATGTACAAGAAGAAGGGGGGGGGGTCACAAAAGTATTTCAAAGTCACGGTTCGTTGAAGATCATTGGATTTGATTTTCATCCTTGCAGAAATATACTTTTGGTCAGTCAGAAAGTCCTTTGATTACATAAAAATAAATACTTCACAATGCCTGCTCTCTTCTATCGGTGTTTAGATATCTATAATATATATAAAAGCGATTTGGGTTCTGTGTTTAATCGAAAATAAAGAACTAATACAACAGTATTCCAGTTTAAAATACATTCATGAAAAAATCGGATCTGCCCGAAACCAAAAATAACCTAGCCAACCGATCAAGCCTATGGGGATATAACTCTATGCAAAGGTTTTGCAGGGTACAGCTAGTAAATACATAATACATTTTAGAACAGTGTCAGTATAAAGTTACTTCGGAAGTGAAAATCAATAATAAATAGATACATTGATACCAACTGTTCTCAACCGATAGTACGCGTACCCCTCAGGAGTACAGGAAAGGTTAAGCACAACGACAAATAATTTTCGTTTATAACAACCAAGAGTTTGAAAAAGGTCTCCAATTTGCTTAGTGGCTCATCACCAAATCACGTGCCCAAATGATCACACGAGAAAGACAATCATGACTCATTATTAAAATCAGTACATTCATTCACGAACTTGGGTTTGACATACTTCTGCATCCTTATGGGTACAATTGCGAATAACGTTGATAACCGCTGATGTAATTAAAACCTAGTGGTAACAGTACCAAGATCACACCAGTAAGTTAAACTAGTGGTAAACAGTACCAAGACACACCAGCAAGTTAAACTAGTGGTAAACAGTACCAAGACACACCAGCAAGTTAAACTAGTGGTAAACAGTACCAAGACACACCAGTAAGTTAAACTAGTGGTAAACAGTACCAATACACCTACAAGCAAGTTAAACTAGTGGTAAATAGTACCAATATTCACCAGAATTTGGGCGTTATTAGTGGGTAAAATAGTACCAAGACACACCAGTTAAGTTAAACTAGTGGTAAATAGTACTAAGACACACCAGTAAGCAAAACTAGTGGTAAACAGAACCAAGACATTACCAGCAAGTTAAACTATTGGTAAAAAATATAACCAAGACACACCAGCAAGTTAAACTAGTGGTAAACAGTACCAAGACACACCAGCATGTTAAACCAATGGTAAAATAGTACCAAGACACACCAGTAAGTTAAAACTAGTGGTAAACAGTACCAAGACACACCAGTAAGTTTAACTAGTGGTAAACAGTACCACAAAAGTAAGCCTAGGTAATTAGGTCAACAATATCACCAGTCGAGTCAGGGCTGTGAGGTGGGACCCCCCTCCCCCCAAAGTAAACGTAAGCTGCACGACCTTGAAACTAAGACCTCCAAGAATTAGTTTAAAAGGATGTTTCACGGTAGTGGTCTCTGGAGATCTGGTAACCCATACTCCGACAGAGATCTCTGTAGGTCTGTGGATAGTTTTGTTAGTAAAAAAAAAAATTGTAATATTTCAGATAATGATATAGTAACTATTTAATAATTATATTTAAAAAATAAGGTTTAAAACAGCAACACTAACAAAACAAAATGTCCAGCTAAAGGGCATCAACTACAAGAGAATGAAATAAAGTAATTTGAAGACTTATTAATAAATAAAAATCAGACGTTAAAAACATATAAACCGATCCTAATTGATTGATTGGATATGAAATTGTGTGGGGGGGGCAAGAACAGATGGATGGAGGGTCTAAGGAAAACAAATATCAATTCGATGTCTTTAAAATAAATAAATTCGCTCACCGGATATGACAGTCATAAGGGGCGAAGTTTACCCATGTCTGGTAGATTGAAAATCCTCGTTTTGATCAGCACTTCCGACTGCCGCCATATTTTTTTATTTTTTCATTCAATGGGACAAAAAAAAAACCTAATAATATAAAAGCGATTTGGGTTCTGCGTTAAATCAAAAGTAAAAAATTAATTTAACAGTATTCCAGTTTAAAATACAATCAAGAAAAAATCGGACCTGCCCGAAACCAAAAATAACCTAGCCTACCGACTCAAGCCTAAGCGGGATATAACCTATGCAAAAGTTTTCCAGGGTACAGCTAGTAAAAATTATAAAGTCAAAATATCTTTGTTGAGCTTAATTAAACCAATGTTTTAAGCACGTCTCCAAAACTCCCCCCCCCCACCATAAATTCATTAAAAATATTGTCGATTAGTTTATTTCTAAGGCCGGATCTAAATTTTCTTTTGCCCTCAATCATTGAGTTTTTAACAAGCCAATTTTGTTGTCGACTAAGTTGTTTTAGAATTTTTCGCTTTTCATTAAGTCAATCTGTCAGAATTACACATGATTAATATGGCAATAATTTGCGTATGCTGTTAGCATTCAGATCAGTTATATAAATGATTTAACTCATTAAAAAAAACATTTCAATATATGAACTTATGAATTTAAAAAAAAATCAACACATTTTAGCTTATTATTATATCTTTAAATGCAAATTTGAGAATCAGAGCTTCACAGGATTAAAAAAAGCAATTAAGCCTGTTCCATTCTGGACACAGGACGTGTTAGCGCATTTTCATGTTATGTATCAGTACGTTTGTTAGCTTTCAGTAAATATTTGTAAATTTTGGAAATGTTTATAAATTCAATTGTGTAATGCATATATTTGTCAAAAAAATTATAAGACGTTTCTTTATATTCGGAAAAAATTATTGTCACTTAAATCTAACTACAAGTGGTTTGTGGTTACTGGAAATAGGACTCATAATTGAAAACATTCGAAATTATAGTCATTTAATCGTCCAAAAACTCCGTCAATTGTTGCATAGCTCTGATACTTTCAATTAAACTCAGAACACAAGCTTACTATTTCATTTGATGAGTTTCTTAATAAATCTTGGTGAAACTACGTGCTGCAGTATTTCGCACCAAATGAACGGGCTATTGAACGTACAAGGTGTATATATATAATATATAAGCCCCTTAGAAGCCCTGAAGCCCGGCCCTCAGAGGTCCTATCGCAAAATGAACTTTTGATGTACACATGGCAGGCCAAGACCTACAAAATGATATATACATCATGGGTCTAGGACTTATAGTTGCTGAGATATAGCGATCCTTTATTAATATAGCTTATATAGTAAAAACGGTACTAAGGCCCCTTTTACGGCCCTGATAGGTCAGATCGCGAAATGGAAAAAAGTCATTTCTTGGCAGGCTAAGACCTACAAAATGATATATACATCATGAGTCTAGGACTTATGGTTGTTGAGATCTAGGGTGTACACGGACAGACGGACGGACAGACAAAACGGGGACAATAGAGCATTTTTTTTTCGAAAATGCTCTAAAAACAAAATAGTTGTGTGTACGATTGAACTAAAATCATATATCTTAATCATCACGGAACTTATGCAATTTGTGATTGAAGACATAACATTTATTCCTTTTGAGTGTCAATACAAATTTATATTAAGTAACAGAATCTGAACCGCTCTCTTGTACCATTTGATTAGCATTCTAAGTTTTATGTCCAACTCGTCAAGTCGGTAAAACAGGATCTATAGTTCTATTTGAAAGTTAAAAAAAATCTTTTAGTAAGTTTGTCTGACTGTACTAACGTCCATAGATATAGAGATACTAACCATTGGCGGATCCAGGGGGGCGACCCGCCCCCTCGGCCCCCCCTATGGCTCCGACCCCTCAAATGTCTAGACCCCTTTTTTCTCTCAGTTGCTGCTCGAAATAGAACGTTTTACAAAGCCACCCCCCCCCTAATTCCAATTTTCTGGATCCGCCCCTGCTAACGGTTATATATATATAAATATACTAATGGCCATAAATATAAATACACTAACGGACATATATATATATATATATATATATATATATATATATATATATATACATATAAAGATACTAACAGCCATAGATATAAAGATACAAACGGCCATAGATATAAAGATACAAACGGCCATAGATATAAAGATACAAACGGCCATAGATATAAAGATACAAACGGCCATAGATATACAGATACAAACGGCCATCTGGATGATGGTTATCTAGAAACCGTAAGGGTTATTTCCATCCTACCTCGGAATTTTGTATGAAGGTAATGTCAACATATTTTTGTAGCTATCACCTCTAAATGTATTCAAAAGTATATACGTGAATTACGTCATGAAATTGTGTGCATTGAACTTCAACTTCGGCGTGAAGACAATTGCGATAGAGAAATAATTTGCATTTAGGGTGGAAATATTGGGTTAGTGTGAGTTTGGTGGAAATATTGGGTTAGTGTGAGTCTAGTGGAAATATTGGGTTAGTGTGAGTTTGGTGGAAATATTGGGTTAGTGTGAGTTTGGTGGAAATATTGGGTTAGTGTGATCTTGGTGAAATTGTTGGGTTAGTGTGAGTTTGGTGGAAATATTGGGTTAGTGTGAGTCTGGTGGAAATATTAGGTTAGTGTGATCTTGGTGAAATTGTTGGGTTAGTGTGAGTCTAGTGGAAATATTGGGTTAGTGTGAGTCTAGTGGAAATATTGGGTTAGTGTGATCTTGGTGAAATGGTTGGGTTAGTGTGAGTTTGGTGGAAATATTGGGTTAGTGTGAGTCTGGTGGAAATATTGGGTTAGTGTGATCTTGGTGGAATTGTTGAGTTAGTGTGAGTTTGGTGGAAATATTGAGTTAGTGTGATCTTGGTGGAATTGTTGAGTTAGTGTGATCTTGGTGAAATTGTTGGGTTAGTGTGAGTTTGGTGGAAATATTGGGTTAGTGTGAGTCTGGTGGAAATATTAGGTTAGTGTGATCTTGGTGAAATTGTTGGGTTAGTGTGAGTCTAGTGGAAATATTGGGTTAGTGTGAGTCTAGTGGAAATATTGGGTTAGTGTGATCTTGGTGAAATGGTTGGGTTAGTGTGAGTTTGGTGGAAATATTGGGTTAGTGTGAGTCTGGTGGAAATATTGGGTTAGTGTGATCTTGGTGGAATTGTTGAGTTAGTGTGAGTTTGGTGGAAATATTGAGTTAGTGTGATCTTGGTGGAATTGTTGAGTTAGTGTGAGTCTAGATAAAATGTTAGGTTAGTGTTAGTAAGTGGGGGGGGGGGAGGGGGCTAAAATTAACGTGTGTTTGTGTTGTGTGTTTGTTTAGCATTCTGCTGTCACCAATCAGAGCTAATCGAATTTCTTGATCAATATCTATAATATATAAAAAAAAGTACTTTCTTATTGCTTACACACGTGCGGGCGCACAGACATAGATAAAAAAATGACACGATAATACCACTTGCCAATCGGTTAGACGTAAGAAGACTAAATAAATAATTCAAAAATACAGGCAAACCTCTCATAAGAGGTGTGAGGCACAATATGGCCTACTTGCAATTATAGAACAACAGAAAATCTTAATTTACTTTTTAATCTTAAACTAACATTATCAACATTAAATGAAGGATATTAGGGCATCCCATTTTATTATTAAATAAAATCTTCAAAGTGACCACCAAGGATTGGTTGAGAAAGCATTGTCCATATCATCATACCATCTCTGCCGAGCCATCATGCAACGCACATTGGTATTCAACACAGAAATAACTTTCAAAGCTAAGATTTCATTTATTTTCTTTCCTTTATTTCATTTCTAGTTCAAACATTTCTAAAAATAGCTTATTTTTGAAAAGGACATTTGTTATTTTAAGACCAAATAAATAAAATTTAAGTCCTGCAGGAAGCCGTGTGACAGTTTTATTTTATTTTCATCAGCACATGAAAGTGTCTGTAGATGCATTCCCAATAGTCCAAGAGATTAACTGGATGAAAGAAATGAGTCTATTCTCATATCTCTGGTCTGGGACATTGAAATATTTCCTTGCAACTAGTCACCTGTAACAGTGTAGTTTTTATAACTATGTAGTTTCTATAACTATGTTGCCAATATAGCACTTTTTTTCGGCCGACATCCTAGTTCTGCACAAATGTACGCCAAAAAATGTGGGTTCAGTACAGTTACGCTAACCACACTATTCCTTCATATGCCGTGGTAACAGAAACAGAGGAATTCTACACTTCATCTGCCCGATGGTCAGTTAGGTTAACAAAGGTATAACAAAGGTTTAACAAAGGTATAACAAAGGTATAACAAAGGTATAACAAAGGTATAACAATACAATATTCTCAATTTAATTGAAAGGATCCTTTCCGAAAACAGTTTGACCTTACTGGAACATTTATCTTACGCCATCAAATAATTTGAATAAAAAAAATCAATATAATATATTGAAAAATATACTTCTAAAATGTAGTATATATCGAATCCGAACAGCCTATGAAGAAATTTTTTTTAAAAAGTATTCTGTAATATAAAAAAAAGTTTCGAATAAAACAAAAAAAACCGTTAACCAATCAGCGGGTTACAGGGCGTCGACCAAATGGCATTTTCCGCTTGCGTGTCTCAATTCTATATATCATTTTGTTTTATAAGTCATTGTTCTATAGTCAATGTTCTATAAGTCATTGTTCTATAAGTCATTGTTCTATAAGTCAATGTTCTATAAGTCATTGTTCTATAAGTCAATGTTCTATAAGTTATTGTTCTATAAGTCATTTTTCTATAAGTCATTGTTCTATAAGTCATTGTTCTGTAAGCCATTGTTCTATAAGTCATTATTCTATAAGCCATTGTTCTATGCCCGATATTTATTTCGGGTCTTGTCAGTGTTCAGAGGCTCATCTTCACGCTATTCTTTGTTACCTCCCCTCCCTCTTTTCCGGTTAGTGACCCTGTGATTGAGCGCTTAGCCACTAACGGTACTAGTCCCGTCCCTGTCTGTCAACACAATAAGCTGAGTGTCCGACTCAAGACTGTCATCTTCCAGATGTGACCATCTATTTTTGTAAGTGTCCAGTTTTTCTACCTATTACCTGCTGAAAAGATAGTTGATTTATTTTTCGCTCCCGATTTTGTCCAGAGTTTCCCCTCTCTCCTTCTGGTCACCACTGACGTCCAGTGTTTGCCTCTCTCCTTCTGGTCACCACTGACATCCAGTGTTTGTCTCTCTCTCCTTCTGGTCACCATTGACATCCAGTGTTTGCCTCTCTCCTTCTGGTCACCACTGACATCCAGTGTTTGCCTCTCTCCTTCTGGTCACCACTGACATCCAGTGTTTGCCTCTCTCCTTCTGGTCACCATTGACATCCAGTGTTTGCCTCTCTCCTTCTGGTCACCACTGACATCCAGTGTTTGCCTCTCTCCTTCTGGTCACCACTGACATCCAGTGTTTGCCTCTCTCCTTCTGGTCACCATTGACATCCAGTGTTTGCCTCTCTCCTTCTGGTCACCACTGACATCCAGTGTTTGCCTCTCTCCTTCTGGTCACCACTGACATCCAGTGTTTGCCTCTCTCCTTCTGGTCACCACTGACATCCAGTGTTTGCCTCTCTCCTTCTGGTCACCATTGACATCCAGTGTTTGCCTCTCTCCTTCTGGTCACCTTTGACATCCAGTGTTTGCCTCTCTCCTTCTGGTCACCATTGACATCCAGTGTTTGCCTCTCTCCTTCTGGTCACCACTGACATCCAGTGTTTGCCTCTCTCCTTCTGGTCACCATTGACATCCAGTGTTTGCCTCTCTCCTTCTGGTCACCTTTGACATCCAGTGTTTGCCTCTCTTCTTCTGGTAAACCATTGACATCCAGTGTTTGCCTCTTCAGATTAGTGCATTCAGCCATTCAAGGTTTCCTCGTCAATATTATTTCGACCAATAATAATTTTGTCACCAATAACATCAACATTGACGATATCAACACCAACATTGTCATCACAAACATTACCATTGTCTCCACCGAAATCCAGTGGCGTAGTGAGGGGAGGCAAGGGGCATCATACCCCGGACGCTACTCACAAAGGGGCGCAACATGGTATATTTTACATATAATATTATATGGTTTTCGAATGGGGGGGGGGGGAAATAGAAAGGTATTTTGCCCCAGGCGCGAGTTTAAGTTCGCTACGCCACTGCCAACAACAGCATTGTCATCACGAACTACAACATTGTCATCACCAACATCAACATTGTCATCACCAACATCAACATTGTCATCACCAACATCAACATTGTCATCACCAACATCAACATTGTCATCACCAACTACAACATTGTCATCACCAACTACAACATTGTCACCACTGACATCAACATTATCGTCATCAACATCAACATTTTAATCACAAACATTAACATTATAACCACCAACATTACCATTGTCACCACCAACATCAGCATTATCGTTATCAACATCTACATCACAAATATTACCAGTATCACCACCAACATCAACATTGTCACCAGCATTACCATTGTCATTACAAACAGTAAATACTTCAACACCAATATTACCAGCTTCTAATTTTAATAGTGATACTTTCTTCTTTACCGTCATTCCTCACGTCGTACGTCTCACTAACGTTATTACCTCTGTAGTGAACGGTGCTGTCAGATAAGACTGCTGTAGACAAATTCACCTGCATCATTCTACCGTCAGGCTGACTTATAAAACACCATGGCCAGATATACTCGTTGTATAATCTCTGATCATTATAAAACACCATGCCCAGATATACTCGTTGTATAATCTCTGACCATTATAAAACACCATGCCCAGATATACTCGTTGTATAATCTCTGACCATTATAAAACACCATGCCCATATATACTCGTTGCATAATCTCTGACCATTATAAAACACCATGGCCAGATATACTCGTTGTATAATCTCTGACCATTATAAAACACCATGCCCAGATATACTCGTTGTATAATCTCTGACCATTATAAAACACCATGGTCAGATATACTCGTTGTATAATCTCTGACCATTATAAAACACCATGGCCAGATATACTCGTTGTATAATCTCTGACCATTATAAAACACCATGGCCAGATATACTCGTTGTATAATCTCTGACCATTATAAAACACCATGCCCAGATATACTCGTTGTATAATCTCTGACCATTATGTCTTTTGTTTAATATTATAGGAGGCACGGGAATTCGGATTTTAACCAGCGATTTGTTTAACAGAAGTTTTCATAATAACTTTGTTTTATATAATGACGAAGCCAGTAGGGTAAACAACACATGTGTCACTCGAGGCAGACCCTAAAAATGCCATTCAAACAACTTGGAAACCGAACGAAATATATTGAAAATTTAAATACCTTAGAATAAGAACATGTTTAGAAATTTGTATGTTCGGGTGTTATTTTTTTGCTATTGTCCATTCCCTCTACATTCATGCCATACTTAGTCCATTTAGTCATGTGTAGTGAAAATATTTGGCATTATTTTTGGAAGCAAAGTTGAAACTTTTTTTGTGTTGTATTTTTAAATATAAAATACAACTATTACAATAATCATTCAAATACAGGATGTTCTTGAATTGTTTACAACACTAGTGAGCTTAGTGAGAAACAACTTGGACGACAGTGGCGTAGTGAGCTTAACACGCACCTGGGGCATAATACCTTTTAGCGAACCTCATTCAAAAACCATATAATATTATATGTAAATTTATCATTTGGCGCCCCTTTGAGATTTAGAAATCGAACGATTGATTTTCGGATTCGATACGCAAGTATTTAAATGCCACCCCTGCCGGGGGATATAAAATGTAAATATTGGAGTCAGTGAGGATAAGTAAAGGCTGAGAACAATTTATATAATTTTCAAACAAGTAATTCACAACTAGAACTATTTGTAATTCAAACGCGCCTAAACGTCTTGGTATGGGTTTGATTAAGTTTGTTTACAATATAATTCTAGAATTTAATAGAATGTTTTCTTTAAAACTTGTAAATACAAACAAAAGGTGATAAGCAGAAAGGTAAATATAGAGGCAGAGATAGAGAGAGAGAGAGAGAGAGAGAGTGAGAGAGAGAGATTGAGTATGTGTTTGTGTGAGAGAGAAGGATTGTGTATGTGTGTGTGAGACAGAGAAAGAGTGATTGTGTATATGTGAGGGTGTGTATGAGAGATATATTGTTTATGTGAGTGTGTGTGTGAGAGAAAGTGAATGTATATGTGTGTGTGTGTGTGAGTGATTGTGTATGTGATTGTGAGAGGGAGATTGTGTGTGTGTGGGTGTGTGTGAGAGAGAGAGTGATTGTGTATGTGTTTGAGTGAGAGAGATTATGTGTGTGTGTGTGTGAGAGAGAGAGAGTGATAGTGTATGTGTTTGTGTGAGAGAGAGATTGTGTATGTTAGAGTGTGAGAGAGACATTTTGTAAGTATGTGTGTGTGTTTGAGATAGTGATTGTGTATGTGTGTGGGAAGTGTGTGTGAGAGATTGTGTATGTGTGTATGTGAGAGAAATTGTGTATGTGTGTGTGTGAGAGAGAGATTGTGTGTGGGTATGTGTTTGAGAAAGAGTGATTGTGTATGAAAGAGAGAGATTTTGTATGTATGTGTGCGAGAAAGAGATATTGTGTATGTGTGTGTGTGAGAGATTGTGTATGTGTGTGTGAGAGAGAGATTGTGTATGTGTGTGTGAGAGAGAGATTGTGTATGTGTCTGGGTGTGTGTGTGAGAGAGAGAGTGACTGCGTATTTGTGTGTGTGAGAGAGATAGTGATTGTATATGTGTGTGTGTGTGTGTGTGAGATAGAGAGAGAGAGAGAGAAAGATTGTGTGTGAGAGAGAGAGTGATTGTGTATTTGTGTATGTGTATGTGTGTGAGAGAGAGACAGAGAAAGATTGTGTGTGTGAGAGAGAGTGATTGTGTATTTGTGTATGTGTGTGTGAGAGAGAGAAAGATTGTGTATGTGACAGAGAGTGATTGTGTATTTGTGTATGTGTGTGTGTGTGTGTGTGTGTGTGTGTGAGAGAGAGAGAGAGAAAGATTGTGTGTGTGAGAGAGAGTGATTGTGTATTTGTGTATGTGTATGTGTGTGAGAGAGTGAGAGAGAGGGGTTCTGACTAATGCACTATATTTCCTAGGTCTTGTAAAATGACATAATTCCTACTAATAAAGTGCTTATCTTGTCGTCCGTGCTGTATAGGAAAGCCGTCGCTATAAATAATCTATGTCGTCATTTCCCGATGGCACAATATAAAAATCCTTTAGACCATGGTGCAATTCTTTATTTTCCTACTAATAAAGCCGAATTGAACTTGGGCGCTGGTGCTGTATCGTGCCACACCAACTTACCTTTGTGCTGCAGAATCTCTATACTTATAAGACGCATTTGCTGTCTATCTGTCTGTCTGTTCCCTTATAACTCAAGATCCAGACAACCAAATAACGTGAAATTTGGTACACGTACACATAATTACATGGGGAAGGTCATGGGACAGGTTTTGTTTCATCTCGATGGGTAGTTTAATTGTAATTAATTATTTTTATTTTAGTATTTTACTATATTAAAGTAATCTCGACGGGGCCATAAATAAAACTCCTCTGTGACGTAATTTCCCGATGATACATTTTACATTTTTAAATTTTCCTACTAATAAAGTCGAATAGAACTTGCGCGCTGGTGCTGTATCGTGCCTTAGCTGCGAAGAATTGTTGATGTTTTTTCATGCTCCCTGATTTGTACAGTTTAAGGAAGGTAAAGGAATGAAGAAGGATTTTTGAAGAAGTGTGAAGCCATAATAATAAGTATATATATATATATATATATGTATAAAGAGAGAGCGAGAGAGCGAGAGAGAGAGAGAGAGAGAGCGAGAGAGAGAGCGAGAGAGAGGGAGGGAGAGAGAGATAAAGAGAGAGGGGGGCAGGGGGAGAGAGGAAAGGAGGGTTGGAGGGAGGGAGGGAGGAAGGGGGAGAGTGGGAAAGAGATGGAGAGGGGGAGAGAGAAGGAGTGAGGGAGAGAGAGGGAGATGAGAGATGGAGGGAGAGGGAGGGAAAGAGGGAGAGAGAAAGGGAAGGAAAGAGAAAGGAAGGGGGGAGAGCGGGGGTAGGGAGGGAGATAGAGGGGAGGGAGGGAGAGAAAGAGGGTGGGAGAGAGGGAGGGAGAGAGATAAAGAGAGAGGGAGGGGGAGAGAGATAAAGAGAGAGGGAGCAGGGAGGGAGAGAGGAAATGAGGGAGGGAGAAAGGGGGAGGGAGGGGGAGAGAGAGAGGAAGAGGGGGAGAGAGAGGAAGAGGGGGAGAAAGGAGGGAGGGAGAGAGGGGGTAGGGAGGGAGAGAAAGGGGAGGGAAGGAGAGAGGGAGAGAGAGGATGGGAGAAATGGGAGGGAGTGAGAGATAAAGAGAGAGAGGGCAGGGAGGGAGAGAGAGAGGAGGAAGGGAGAGAGGGGGGACGGGGTGAGAGGAAGAGGGAGGGAGAGAGGGAGAGAGGGTGAGAGTGGGAGAGTTAGGGAGGGAGGGAGAGGGAGGGAGGGAGAAAGGGAGGGAGGGAAAGAGAAAGGGAGAGGGGGTAGGGAGGGAGGGAGAGGGGGAGGGAGGGAGGGAGAGAGAGGAAGGGAGAGAGAGGGTAGGGAGAAAACAAAAGGTAAACAGAAAACCTTATTTTAAACCCGGGCAAAGCCGGGTACTTGCAACTAGTGGCATAATAAAGTAGTTATTTTTTACTTTTCAGTTTATTTTTATAAAAGCTTTTTTTTTAACGCTTCGTTTTGATTTTAATATTGAGAGAATTAAGGGTAAAACGTAACGGGTGACATAAATTAGCATCCATATCTTTACCCAATGGTGATTAGTTTGGTTTGATTTGGTTTGTTGGTTTGTTTGGTTTATTTGGTGGGTTTGGTTTGTTTGGTTGGTTTGGTTGATTGATCGGTTGATTAGTTGGTTCGGTTGGTTGGTTAGGTTAGCTGGTTTGATTGGTTTGATTGGTTAGCGTTGACGGGTAAAACGTAATTTGTGACGGGTTTGGCTTGCTTGGTTGGCTCGGTTGGTTTGTTTGGTTGATTGGTTAGTTGTTTTTGTTTGGTTGATTGGTTAGTTGTTTTTGTTTGGTTTAGTTTGGATCGTAAAACGGGTAAAACTTTATTTGTGACGTATGAAATAAAGGTCGTTTCTGGTCATTAGGAAGGTGGCATAAATCAGCACCTAATTAACCGTTTTTAAAAATGCAGTAGTTAAATTTATTAGGAAGGGGTTTCATATTACACCTAGATTTCCCGGGCAACGCCGGGCTTAATATCTAGTTTGTTATTAAAGAAACAATACAACACGCTATCAATATATTTACAAAATGTTATAAAATAAAAAATGGAAATAGAAACACATGAATTTGTGAATTGTTTTATTTTCCCTAATCTTCTAAAAAAATTCAACATTCAATTTTGAGCAAAAGAACTATATAACTTTTCAATTGAATTGACCACATAAAAATTATGTTCCTTGCTACTTATGTGAACAATTAATTTTTTGTTTTGTATTTTTCTAAATTACAGTTAAAATAATGGAGCAATACCAGTTTATTGCTGTATATAAACAATATTAAATTATTACAAAAGTAAAAATTCTAAACAATCGTGGGTTTGTTTAAACACATAGTTACTTTTTTTTCATTTAACATCTTGTGTTTTGTTTTTTTCCCCACGCAGCTTTTGTGCTATAAGTTAATTTTTTTCATTTGCAAGAAACTCATAAGCTGGTTCAAAAAATGATTTCTCATTATTTGGTCTTTTTGGAAGTAACAATTTACGAAGTAAGTTCAGCAATATCTGAAATAGATAAATGGAAGTTGTGTATTCATGAAAGTCAATTTTTAAAATCAATATATAGCATCATACAAGTATGATTTAAATGAATTATGGGTGGGGTGTGTCCAAACCTGACCCAAAATGTCAGGTACCCATTTAACAAATCTCATACAACCAGTGGTTCTCAAAATATGGGTCATGGAGGGTCATCCATCCATCCATCCATTCATCTATCTATCTATCTATCTATCTATCTATCTATCTATCTATCTATCTATCTATCTATCTATCTATCTATCTATCTATCTATCTATCTATCTATCTATCTATCTATCTATCTATCTATCTATCTATCTATCTATCTATCTATCTATCATCTATCTATCTATCTATCTATCTATCTATCTATCTATCTATCTATCTATCTATCTATCTATCTATCTATCTATCTATCTATCTATCTATCTATCTATCTATCTATCTATCTATCTATCTATCTATCTATCTATCTATCTATCTATCTATCTATCTATCTATCTATCTATCTATCTATCTATCTATCTATCTATCTATCTATCTATCTATCTATCTATCTATCTATCTATCTATCTATCTATCTATCTATCTATCTATCTATCTATCTATCTATCTATCTATCTATCTATCTATCTATCTATCCACAATTAATCTTTTTATAATTTGTCTTTTAACTAAGTTTATATATGTAGGTTGGTTGCGAAACGTAACAGGTTTTTTTTTTAGAAATTTTTATCTTTATATTTCATAAAAAAAACAAGAATAAATAATAATATAATAATCTGTTTGTTAGGGACCGTTTGACTGTTGGCTTTCTCTGTTTTTTTTTTATATTTCTCCGAATGGTCTGTAAACAATGTTAACAGAACTTATTCCATGCTGATCACAATGTAGGTCCAATTAATAAGTATATGGTATTGTCTTCATTTGTTCACAGTAATCAGTAATGATACACCTATTCTGCACTCCAACCAACCTTATTTTCAGGTTCTGCTTGAATTAGGCTGACTCCGCTACATTTTTCTAATTGGAATAGTTTCCCATAGGCCACGTAGGCAAGGGCTAGTTCTTCCTGGGTACAGTCTCCGTGGAACAATTCAAAACAGCTTTTCTGTGCATTGAACACACTGCAATAAACAGAGCAATCAAGAATAGAGTTTTATAATGCATCAAAGTTTATTTTATACACAAATTAAAAAATTTTATAGTCGCACATTAAACAAACAGTATTTTATACATAAATAACACACTAACAGTATTTTATACACAAACAGTACACAAACTGTATTTTTTACATAAACAGTACGCAAACAGTATTTTATACATAAATAACACACTAACAGTATTTCATACATAAATAACACACTAACAGTATTTTATACATAAACAGTACACAAACTGTATTTAAAAGGTTAAAGTTACAAATTAATTAAATATACTTCTGTGGCTTTATGGATCTTGCCTTATTATAAATACAACCCAATCTAATGACTCATAACGATTGTCAACTATAGATAAAAAAAACATGCATAAAGTCTGGGGCGTGCTGGCACAGGTGGGCGTGACGAGATTTCCTAGTGATCCATTTTGATTGGAAACAAAGACTCATTAATTAGACTTTAAAAAAAAAAAGAAATAAAGTTTTATCAGTAAAAAAGTTCATTCAATGCAATCGTATGTGAGATATAACAACATTAATCTTTTTTTAAAATTAAATGTTTAACCTTAAAGTGAACTCATTTCAAAAAAACTATGAAATCAGAAATCCCGCATATGTCCGAATGAGACCGACTAAACTATCGGGGTAAACCGCCAGTATGGCTTCCCTTTTGTACCACTGTTTGTCTTGGGCCTGCATGAGTAATCACGTCATCGGATAGATAATGATAGATTAAAGACAGAGCACTGATAAACACCCACGAGTTAATACAGAGATATGTGGCCAGAAGTAGTAGGTGGCGATGACGTACTGACATGTTTGAACACTGGTCCTGTTCAAGGCCTCCCACCTCCTAGTCTACTGTATGGGCCCATGAGAAAAGAGCTAACAGCTCTTGGTGGACATCGTATAACTTTGTTTGTGTATCACTGGCATGTTCGAGGGTGCTATGTTCATTGGGGCGCCACGGGAAACAAAAGTAAATTATCCTCGTTGGGTCTGATTTGACTTACATTTCTTTATATATTTATAGGGAGGGACGATCAATTTACCTGCACAAGATTTGTTTGGTATTTTCTTTGGTTGGTCCACCAATTGTTTCCTTTATGCTGTACAGTTTCGTCACGAGACATTGACTGTGTGCCAACTGTGTGCTCTTCATGCAGGTATTGTCCAGCAACTCTGTCAGGAGGACATAGCGGTGTAAGTATTGAAAAGCTTGCAGAATGAATTTCTTTTTTCAGGCAAGTAGGTTTAAAAAAACGACTAGATTTACTAACTGTACTACGTTGTACTTTTGTACTACCTGTACCACATGTATTAACTGTACTAACTGTATTAACTGCACTACATATACTAGCTGTACTAACTGTGCAACATATACTAACTGTACTAACTGTACTATCTGTACTATCTGTACTACCTGTACCACATGTACTATCTGTACTACCTGTACCACATGTACTAACTGTACTAACTTTATTAATTGCACTGACTGCACTACATGTAATAGCTGTACTAACTGTACCACACGCACTAACTGTACTACCTGTACTACCTGCCATACCTGTACTACCTGCACCACTTTTACTTCTGACTGTACCACCTGTACCAAACGTACTAACTGTACTGACTGTACTACTGTGCTACATGTACCATATGTGCTAACTGTACTGACTGTACTACTAGCTGTAGTATCCGTACTAACTGTAAAAACTTAACACATTTTTAAAACATATATTATGTATTTTGCCTTAGTGATAATATGCTTACTTTCTCTGTTGTCACAAATGAATGACACACCGTTAGCCATTTTCTCCTCATTGGGTAATATTTCCATCAGCTCTTTACCGTAGGGCAGGCAGCCAACGAATTCGTCTTGGATGCAGAGGAATAAATCACTAATCATCTTTTGATTGCTGGATGGGGGAATTATGAAAGAAATTCCTGTAATTTTTCAAGCTTCATAGAATAACCTCAACACACAGAATGAATCACAGAGTGGAACCTCAGTAGCGTCATGAACTTTATATACAAATCACAACATACAGAATGATTGACAAGGTTAAAGATTTGTTACGACAGTATCTTTAAATACCTGGTGCACGCATGAGTGAAGATAACTGATACATTATGTCCCATTTTTTTTGTGATTGGCTTAAGCCTTCTAAACTCAAAGTTTGTTCGTGAAGTCATCAATGATGTTAATTAGGGCCCGTGTTTGTTACATATCTTGACATCTAATGTCAGCTGCCGGCTCTGAGGGCAGTTGTAATACTTGCATATAATAGCTCAGTGGTTCTTGAGCTTCTACTCATTGTGAACCACATAGACTACTGTTTTTTTTCCCAACCTACCACAAAAACTTTCGGCGACGAAGTGTTAAAGAAGAACCAATTTGTCGAAACCCACGCTTTTCATTCAAGCCACTGAAATAACACAAGTTTATTGAAGGGTCCAGAATATATAAAAAAAATCCACTCAAATTTCTGTCAAGTAGTTTGGACTTTGGCTTTATGTTGTTTGTTTTTTTTTGACTCAGGAGATTACTTGATACTTACTGTTAGGTTACTTCTTTTATTGTGATACTTGAACCAGGGAACTAATTTAGTTCTTCCGTTTACTACACTTAAGAAATTAGACTTATTACTATTAAATATTTAATTATCAATACTTCAAAAATGATAAAGACAAACAGAAAAGTATCAATGAAATAATGAAATGTTAATTTTTTCAATCCGTGAATCAAAATCTATGTTGAAAAAAACTTTTTTTAAAATGACTAATTAATATTTTTATCCCCTGCATAAAAAAGGAGGAGATGGATTAAGAATGCGTTACACATATATAAACCATTATTTAGATTTTTGACTTTAATGATAATGTATTCCTTTTGTTGTAATAGTTAAGAGCATAATGATAAAATAATGTATTCCTTATTGCAAAGATTAAACTGCGGCTTAACGCAAGTATCTCTCCCCATCCCAGTAGACCAGTGGTCCCCAAGCTTTTTCTCGTCACGAACCGGTCAGCGTTTGATAATTTCAACGCGGCCCACTTGAAAGGGGGGGGTGTAGTTTTTTTTAACTATGAAAACACACATAGATGGAAAATGTGAAACATCTATCTATCTATCTATCTATCTATCTATCTATCTATCTATCTATCTATCTATCTATCTATCTATCTATCTATCTATCTATCTATCTATCTATCTATCTATCTATCTATCTATCTATCTATCTATCTATCTATCTATCTATCTATCTATCTATCTATCTATCTATCTATCTATCTATCTATCTATCTATCTATCTATCTATCTATCTATCTATCTATCTATCTGTCTGTCTGTCTGTCTGTCTGTCTGTCTGTCTGTCTGTCTGTCTGTCTGTCTGTCTGTCTGTCTATCTATCTATCTATCTATCTATCTGTCTGTCTGTCTGTCTGCCTGTCTGTCTATCTACCTATCTATCTATTAAGTAATTCGCAATCCATCCATCCGTAATATGCAGTGTAGTGCAATATTCATTACAAACAGTTGCTTACTTGCAGATAAGATCTGATGACGTTTGTCGTTGTAAGAAAGCCTGAATCATCATATTTGTATCGTTACCCATACATTTGTAAACTACTTCGGTCACATTTTTCTTGTAAATATTACACCCCTCTTCTGGGGATGAAAGAAAACAGTAAAACAGCAAGAAACATCAATGCATGATATAGAAAAAAAGGATCTTTGTGTCTTACAGATTGCTTTAAAAAAAAAAATTATGGTTGAAAACGAAAACTAAATATCTCTGAAATGTCATAGGAACCAGTAGAGATAGAATAAAATTTAACGGATAAGCAGAAAAATATTGTTGTTTAATAAAATAAAAAGACCAGTTGAGGTCTATTCTCATAGAGGAAAATAAAATTAGTAACACATCTTAGAAAGACTAACGACCATTAGGTCTCGGAGATATGTTAAACTGTGTCTGAAATCTTTCGAGTAGGAAATATGTACATTACTTTTAAGATTTAATTCAAACCACATTATAATAAACATATATAACAAGGCACTTTGAGGTAAGTAAACTTAGTTTCTATAAACTTAAATTCTCGAATAATCAAGAAAATGTCAAACTTTTAATACGGATAGAGACTGGAAGTGACGCATGCAACAACAACATTTTGCGTTTATTCTTATTTTGTTCAGTTTTTTTCCCCTTTTGTCGCTTACTCAACTGTGAAACTTACTGAAGATTCCAACTGAAGTTGGTTTGTTGAATAGATATATACGCAATACAATCAATTAGCGAAAATGTAACTTGTCATTATGCTACAAGTTTTTGGTGAGGTCGTTCAAATTTCAACTTATCATAATAATACATAGTTTGGTGAAAAAAAATTGCGAGGAAACGGCATAAAGGCCAAAACAAGGTTTGTTGCCAAGTCAAATAGAAAGTACTTTTTCTAGACATATTGCCAGTTTGTTTTAGATGTTTGATTGACATTGTAAATTTGCATTTTGACTTATATAGTTTTATAACGGTAAAGCTGCAATTGAAAAATCCTTTAAATAGTATAACAATATATAATTTTTAAGCTTTTATGTGTCCATTAATCTCATTAATTTTTCGAAGCAGTGTAATAATATTATAAAACAGCACAAATAGTTATCCTATTTACAGATTTACTCTACAGTTAACTTTTATTACAATTTTTCTAATGATTGTTTTGAAAGCTCTGCTATTACAGTTTAAATGATCAAAGTTAATTTAAAACAATAATATTACATACCAACGGTAAGAGCGTTTGCTGTTGAAAACAGAACTATTACGAAAGTTATGATTGCTGGATACATATTTTGAGTTCTTGTAGATTCGACTTTCGACTTAATTGGTTTACAAGTAACTGCAGAAACTGGTCATATTAACCCCTTATATATTTTCATTTAGCTTAAAGAGAGTATACATACCATATAGAAAATGTTTTCCGATACAATCTATTTTGTTTCTATTCTATTCTACGAGTTGCTATTATTGAATCTTTCAAAAGAAAAAAAAATCTGCATACATTAAACTTTGTTTTTCTTGCACTTTTTACCTGAAACATGCGCACGAAAACAAAAACATGAATTGACGTATAGAGGCAGAGAACCGATGGGGAATAGATTAGTGTGTGTTAGGCTCTATATGGGTTGATACCTGATATGTTCAGGGTGTAGGGTCATTTTGCTAGCCACACGATCTCCACCATTCGGTGACAGTGAGTAGACATGAACTCTGGCACAATCTGAACTAAAAATCTTAGAAAGGTTCATTGCTTTAATTTTGGTTAACAGCTTTTAAAAAAATAAATTCTGTCGTGCGCTAATGTAAAAAAAAGAGAAGTGCATACATATTAAATAAACCATGCCACGATGTATTTAAACCATTTAAACCACTCTAGGCAAACCTATTTAGGATGACGAGCAGCGGGGCATGGGAGTTAAACAAATGAATACAACACTGACCCACATTGTGCTGTGACAGAAATGGAATAACATAAACATAGCAAAATGTTCATTTTATTGTGCGGGAAATAATGTAGGTGTAAAGAAAAAACATTAATGGATATTACCCGGATGTCATTAATGGTGCAGGGGGGAGCTCAATGTGTTGATTCGTGGTGTCAGAAATGGTTCAGTTTAATAGAACGTATGGTGTTCTCAAAGTGTTGACCGGGATGTCGGTTATTTTGCAGTATTAATAGAACGGAAAGTAAGGGAAATGTTCTCAAAAGGTGAGATTAAAGTCAGTAAGGGCTCATGTAGTTAGAATGGAGGAGGATGGAGTGGGTCTAAAAGTGTTGGTCGTGATGACAGATGATATCGATTGACCAATACGATAAACATTTAAATAATTATGTATTACACATTGGTTATTTGGTGGTTACTTTGAATTTGTTCTTTTTAGTAGTAATGATAATTTGTTCCTATTTTTGTTTTTGCCTTTTCAGGTGGGTCATCGTGAAAACTGAGCAAGTCATTTAACTCAGCAAGTCATTTAACTCAGCAAGTCATTTAACTCAGCAAGTCATTCAACTCAGCAAGTCATTCAACTCAGCAAGTCATTTAACTCAGCAAGTCATTTAACTCAGCAAGTCATTTAACTCAGCAAGTCATTTAACTCAGCAAGTCATTTAACTCAGCAAAGTCATTTAACCCAGCAAGTTAACTCCGCAATTCATTTAACTCAGCAATTCATTTAACTCAGCAATTCATTTAACTCAGCAATTCATTTAACTCAGCAATTCATTTAACTCAGCAAGTCATTTAACCCAGCAAGTCATTTAACTCAGCAAAGTCATTTAACCCAGCAAGTTAACTCCGCAATTCATTTAACTCAGCAATTCATTTAACTCAGCAATTCATTTAACTCAGCAATTCATTTAACTCAGCAAGTCATTTAACTCAGCAAGTCATTTAACTCAGCAAGTCATTTAACTCAAAAAGTTTCCACATTGAGTGTTGAGTCGAAATCATGGGACTTTGATAAAAAGTGATAAGAGTTCTAAAAGGAGTTAAAGGCCGTGACTAGGGGCTGCCTATCTGGATATGTTATATCCACTTCTAGATATTTCTGGAGAAATCCAGTTATAGTAAACTTTTATCAAATAAAAGACCTGGATATTTTTTTATTTTGTCATTAGCATATAAAACTTAGATTATTTGCATTATATTTATTTAGTACAACCAAGATGTTGTTCAAATATTTTTTGGATAATACTTTAAGGGAATAGTTGGCAGCAATGTCAGCGGCGTCACGTATCCACCCCCTCGTTAACAGCTGAATACAGCAAAGTATTTTCATTTGTTTAGTGGCCCAACACATCGGCATAATACCTCGTACGATACTCCAAGGGCAAGGACACAGATGACGAAACATGGAAAATTTGTCTATGCGGGTTTCGGACGTCAGTACACCTTTATTATTCATAAACATATGGCAGGAAACTTGTTAAATGGAATCTTTTTATTGTATTCATATCAATAGAAATATCTGCGGAGCTAAGTGAAGATTTCAACGGATGATAATGAAATACATCTACCCGTAGACAGTGGTGATGTATCTTGGACATTTGCCAGAATCTACAAACTATAAAACGTGTGACTAGAGACGAACTTAAAATTTTTTTTTTTTGGCTTTTGCCCAAAGTAATTTAGATGCCCTAGACAATGGGGCATATTTGGGAGTGGAGCAAGGCAAAAATTAATCTTGGGGGGGGGGGGGGAGTGGCAAGTTAAAGGATCGAAGTAGATTTATGCTCAAGTTCATTTGTCGACCTTCAGTAAAAGCGCTGTAGGCTAAGATAATTTGGGTGACCTAGTCGACGGTAAGGCTGAAGGGGTCTGAGGAAAATAAATGCCGCAGATTCACCCAGGGGCAGATATTTCGTCACGAATTAAAAAAAAAAGCATCTTTGAAATTTGACCCATTGCCCAGCCACGGCAACCGAAAACTTTAATCATTAATTACTTGACAAGTGCTTAGATTTCTTTGTTTTTGATTGGCTAAAAGTCCTGACAGTGACGTAAGGAGATGAGGCCTCGGCAGCAGCCCACTTTGCCTACCTGTAACGTTATTATTTTTACATAACGTTATGGGTTTGTGTTATTAGGTTAATGGTGATGATGTTCTTTGTTTGGTTCACTTGTGATAGCGTTCAATACTGTTGCATTCTCAGACAACACACGATGAAATGAGGCGATTCAAGTGGCGTTTATTATACAATAAAAACATATATGAAATACGATAATATGCAGCAGTGTTCACAAATGCCTGAATAATATATCATAGTCCCGAAAGCAGTGCCGAACCTAGGGATTTGGAGGCCCTGGGGTGGGGGGCTTGGCTTTTTCGGGGCCCCTGCATTTTGACATTCGACACCATGACATGAGATGATGTTATTAAAATATCTAATGTAAAACAAAATTTATGCCCCCCCTCAATTTAGGGCACTTTCATATTTGGACCCTCTCACCCTATTTTGAACACCGACTATATCTGGTGCACCTAGCTACTCGTAAAACAAGAGAATACCGACTGTACAGAAAGCGCATCATTAATTCAAAATTCCTCTACAGCTATTTTTACTATTTTTCTTTTTAATAGGTTAGCACCTAGATATAGAATAGAATCATACGCGTACATGCCTGCTTATGGGAAAGGGAATTCTATTTGACGATGCGCATTCTGAAAACATATTATAATCTGTAAAGTGTAAAACTAAAGAAAAATAGACCGGAACACTGAAGTAAATTTTAAGTGAAAGAAGCTGCACACCGAAATACATTAAGTAATGAATTAAGTAAAGCTTTGAAGCTATTTGGCGATGAAGCTAATTGACAATGAAGATAATTGACAATGAAGATAATTGACAATAAAGCTAATTGACAATGAAACTAATTTACAATGAAACTAATTGACAATAAAGCTAATTGACAATAAAGCTAATTGACAATAAAGCTAATTGACAATAAAGCTCTTAGACAATAAAGCTAAATGACAATAAAGCTAATTGACAATAAAGCTAATTGACAATAAAGCTAATTGACAATAAAGCTAATTGACAATAAAGCTAAATGACAATAAAGCTAAATGACAATGAAGTGGGAGCGCCGGTCAATTATAAAAAGTAATCTATCATTAAAACACACCCTACATTCACCGAATAACTGCAAAAATAAATCAATGTAATAATTAATCATATTGGCACATAACGCTTTTTATTCAATATTATTTCTAGAAACATGTGTATGATCCACAGAATATAAATTAAACAGAAAGTGAAACCATAATTTGAATAATATTTTCATTTATACTAACACTTTATTGTGATACTTACTTAGTATTAATTAGAATCTCCGAATACTTAATCGGCAAAGTCACTGACCAGAATGTAATCCAGTTTCCCCATAGGCCAGACAGACATTTGTATTAGCTATCTATCTATCATTGGGTTTTTAATACTTTATTTATTTCACATTGATGAAGTTGTTTCAAAATTCATTGTTTTTATTTATTAATCAGTTTGCTGCAAGTCATTCTATTTAATACAAGTGTTATTGTATGAGTTACATTTAGGAGCAACTCGATTAGAAAGCCAGTAGCAGTATGTCCAATAGCGAACTTTTTTTTTTATTTAGTAGTAGATGACTTTTGAAATTTCATACATAATAAGCATAATAAATATTCTATTATATAATCTAAGCCTAAAAAATATTATTAACCTCATGATTAACGATGAATAAATGCGTTACAATAAATTGCGATATTTTTTGAACGCACCAAATAAATGTGTTAATCTTATCCAAAATGCTAATAATTCACAGTCGCGCCTGATCTATAAATAACATTTTTCCTATTTCACATTTGATTTAAGGGTCGTTCACTTATTACGTCGCACTTCATGCACCATAAACACCCTACTTGTTTCGCACACGTCACATCACAACCTCCCTCAAAAGTTAGGTATGCGTACTAAAAGTCCCACTTTTGACATAAAATGAAGTATTTATTTTACTTATTTACCACTTCGACAAGTAAACCGCTACTACTTACCCGGTTGATGTAGCTTTAAATAGAGAATAGTTTAATTCATTGGTAAATATAATATACTGCAGTGAATAGGCGTAGGTAAACGAACAATACGTGTTTGGTTAGCCCTGTTATAATTGGTCATAATAACGAGATGTTAGACATTTTGTCATTTTGTTTTCTCGGTATTTTATTACATTTGAAATACATCACCTTGCTTGTTAAAGTCTGCAACAGCTGTGATAATAATTTCAAACACATGACAATTCCTGTTTGTCAATTCCGTTTACCTCTGTTGACGTGCAACGAGGCAGTGGTGGTATTATGAGAAATTGTTTTGACACTCGATCAAAATTGTAATATTCATACACTAAAGCACAGAAGTTCTCCAACTTTTGTGATTTACAGCACAACAGGAAGTTTTATTCGGATTCCACAACACAGCTTTACAGCACAACAAGAAGTTTTATTCGGATTCCACATCACAGCTTTACAGCACAACAAGAAGTTTTATTCGGATTCCACAACACAGCTTTACAGCACAACAGGAAGTTTTATTCGGATTCCACAACACAGCTTTACAGCACAACAAGAAGTTTTATTCGGATTCCACAACACAGCTTTACAGCACAACAAGAAGTTTTATTCGGATTCCACAACACGGCTTTAACGAAGGATAATTAAGGACAAAAGAAAGGCTAAGACAGTAGCATATTTTCGGTTAATTAACTTATTATTTACAACCAAATTCTGAAGTTGAGCTCATCAATGCTCCTCGCTCCGCACCGTTCATAAAAATAGAGGACTGAAGGAACAAATTGAAAATGACCTGGATCTTTTAAAGTGGTGAAAGTTACATGAGGACAAATAGCAAGTGTCTTAGTTAAATAAGCGGGAAAATATTCAGTATCCCGTGCCACATCTAGGAGATAAAGAAGATAGATGGTCGAGAGGTATAGAGCAAGCTACTACTGACATGAGGCTCTCGGGTTCCTTTCATACACGTTCTATAACAAGCTTTACAACCCCCACTCTCCCTATTTTTACAATAAGGACCCTAGCCCCCACCCAGCCTAACCCAACCCCCGTCGATGAAATTTTGTTCTAACCGCAGGTATATAGGTAACAAAATTATAGTAAATGAATAGTAAAACATTGTAATATTCTGAGTACATAAACGAAACATTTGTAGAACTATATAAATATTGAAGTTTTTTTTTTTATTACCTATTAATTATAATTAATTATTATATTGTGAATTTAATAAGCAAAAAGTAAAATCTTTGAGGAAACGCCCCTCCAACTAATAGTTTCAGGAAGATCTTCTGAGACAAAATTTTTCCTTTTAAAATCACTTGGTTCCCAGCCCTGCACCATACTAA
>JAGDYQ010000036.1:1042300-1118740 GCA_021962125.1 Bulinus truncatus | reverse complement strand
CGAAGCATGGTTGAATACATGCATGGGTACTTTTTCAGCGTAAAACTAGTTGAAATCAGTTCCTGAGGGAGAAAAAGATAAACAATTTGATTTTAACTTAAAAAAAGGATGATATACATTAAAGTGGAAAGAATCGTGTCAATATTATATATATACATTAGAGTTAGTACTTTTAACATTTTTTTTCAGAATCTTGTTTTACATGGCATTTTTTAATGAACAATTGTGAACAAAATATGAAAAATAGATATTAACTTCTAATTTTTTCACTCAAAAACCTTCCCCACCCTGACCAAACGCCATCTTGTGTTTACAAAAAGAAGCGTTTTTCAATAAAAATTACTTTATGGATTGCGCATTAACAAATCTTTGATTACATTAATCACATCCAGGAACTTTATAGGGTATTTTTTACCTCCATATCTGAAACAAAAATAAATCAAAAAGTTTATTTTAAATTTTAAGTGCAATGTTTGAATGTATTATGCGTCTACTGCAACTGTACCAAAAATAATCAAATCTTATGATACCTTTGTTTGGTAATTGTCACGAGTGGTCTGCTTGGAATTTCCAGAAAGTCTGCTTGAAGTTGATTTGAGAATATTGTATTCTTTTATTTCAATTTCATTCAACTGTAATCGTCTTGTTTGTAATTAATTTTATAGGAAAGCAAATTTGTCAACAAATAAAGCTTGTAAAGTTTTAAAAATAATAAGCGAACACTCTCCCTAATATTGAAGCTCCTTCGCAGCATTTGGGAGTGTGTAAGGCAACCTATAAAGAAGGCAGATTTGTTGAAGTTGCAGTTTATAAAAACAGCTTACAAAATTTCATGAATGGTGCATACATTTTGACAGAAAAAGAATAGAAGGAGAAAACAAGTTGTTTTACTGAAAAACATTGAAAAAGAAATTCGATTCGCCATATTGTCTCTGACAAATGGAAAAGCAGAGACAATATTTACAGCGAATAGGGCTGTTCTAGCTGAATACGAACTCCATTCATGTATTCGAGTAATTATTTGCGATACAAGGAATACAAATTCTGGCAGCAAAAATGGTGTGGTACGCAAGCTGCGAAATTACTGTCAACAGAACAGTGGACAAATCCCTCAGTACATAGGCTGCCAGCTTCATGTTTTAGGCCTAGCACTCAAGCATGCTATGGATTCTGTTTTCGGCAGGGAAACGTCTAATCCAAACATTTCTTATCCATTTGTTGCTGAAATTAGCGCAAATTACGAGTCACTTAAAGAGTCACTTGATTCTCAAGATAGTAGTTCAGAAATCATGTGAGAAAACAAAGGATGGAAAGACGACATGAAGTTCTTACATCATTTGACGCAAGTATTTCACTATTACGAATGAAAAAAAACCTTTCCAGTAATTCACTTCCATAGACTGACGGCTTTAAGTAATGCTCGTTGGAATTCAAGTGCAATACTAGATTCCGGAAAATAGAAACGAGAAATTTGAACTTGTGTGTACTTTCATAGCGAGGACATGCATGGTCTGAAGTATGGTTTTCAGATCAAAGGGACTGGAAAATAGGAAAAGAAATTTTAGCACCTGCTTTGCATAGATACACTGAAGCAGAAAGATGCTTCTTGAGGCACTGGGTCTGTGAAGATTAAGCAATACCTGGTATAGAACGAAGTAACTGCTATGCAGAAAGAGCTATACAAAAAATGCAGGATATTGTTCCACGTTGTGAGACTTCAAAGACACTATTAACTGTTTTATTCTCACTAATGATGAAGCATAAAACTTAATTTATGTTTCCTATGCTGTCCTTTATTATCATTTCATATTTTGGACATCTCTATACTCATGCTTACATGCATTGCACTTGTTGTTCTTATGTAACTTTCCATTACAGTGTTGTGTTATATATATTAATATATAATATTCGTTTTATGGTTTGGTGGGGAAGGTTTTTCAAATATTTTCAGAAAAGGTTATTTGTGTCATAATACACTCATTAAAAGTCACCTTTTCTTGCCATGTAAATATGAGGTTACAAAAAAGTCATAACCCTAATATACATGTTCAAAGTAAATTGCCGAATTAAAAACTTCACCATTAAAATAATTAAATTTAAAGTACTGTATTAATGATACTGTATCAGACTTAAGACTAACTTCTTTTGAATATAATCATTTTAAAATGTATTGCCTCCGCACAATAGAATGGGGGGGGGGGAGGGGCTTATTAAGGAAGGGTTCTATTGATGAACAATATTGTAAACAAAATAAATAATTACGCTCCAGCATCTATTGTAAATAATTCGGCCCTAATTGGGGGAAGGGAATGCTTTCACCGAATGAAGCCCAAAAAAAAAAAAACGTGTTATTGGTCCCCAAATCCCCCCCCCCAAACCTAAAAAAAAAACAACAACAAAAAGCTTATTTTACACAAGGCCCTTTGACCTCAGGTGCTCTGGGAAAGCGCGCCCTGACAGGCTCATGCTTTAAGACGGTCATGAATTTAGTATGACTGGCCAGCACCCCCCACCCCCCTCCCTCCCCCATATAACGATGGTTTAAATCCTATACGCAGGGGGCGGACTAAGGTCAGTAGGGGGGGCCTCGGGCGAGGATGAAAATATTGGACTCTTAAACTATAGGGTGATATATAAAAAAAGTCGATCTTTGTAACCCCCCCCCCCCCACTATAATTCAGTAGTGATGTATTGGTAAAATAAGAAGTAAGGGAGAGCATAATGGGAGCAAAACAAAAAAAGTGGGAGCAAAAAAAAAAAGCGGGAGTTGTCGGGACATGAAAAAGTACTGGAACGCGTTCCGGTTCTGAAAAAAAAAGGTAAGGGAACGTCGTTCCACCGCGTTCCACCCCTCCCAATACAGCACTGTAATTCAGGCCTTCAAAGCGCGTCCACCTTTAAATCCAACGACCCCCCCCCCCCCGGTGTTTACCTGTAGTAAGCGAGGAACTCTTCCTTGGTGCCGTTGAACTCGTTATCCCTAACCGCGCAGCCGTCAATCATGCTGCAGCTGAAGCCGTTGCTGCCCACCCAGCTGTTCATGGGGACTTCCCACACACCAGGGTGTGGCTTGGTAGGGCACGGGCGATTGGGGCATCTGAGGATTTTTAAAAACAAGATGACACGTTGTGACTTGTCCGCATCAATCAGAGTATGTCTGTCTGTCTGTTTGTGTGTGTACATAGCTTTCGGTCTGTCCGTTTTATCTGTCTACATATTTGTTAAAAAAAAATTAAAATGTCCTGCATTATTATTATTATTTATATGACAATCTCTCAATAAAGGGGACGGATGGTCATGCGGTAGAACGCTCGACTGTCGACCTGAAGGTCCCCGGTGAGGACCAAGGAAATTTTTCAGGTCTTGGCTCCAGTTCCCGATATATATTTCCCGTGGTGCCTCCATGGCCATTGCACTATCGGCTATGGTGGGGATGAAAGAAGGGCACCATAAAAACCGTCCCATTAGTGGTTTATAGGATCTAAAAGATTTCATCTCATCCTTTCAGGGACTTCACACACATAGCATAAAATTAACACAAGTTCTAATCAGCGTAACATCTTTCTAAATTATACCGTAAGTAGCCTCGCTATATTACTATTATTAATACTATTGTGGTAATAAAATACATTCATTTAGATATGACACATTTTATTTGTATGACAATCTCTCAATACATTTATGTAAGCCATTCTTTTATAAATCATTTTGATGTCTGTAAATTACGTCATGCCCCCCCCCCCCGTCAAATGTTACTTTCTATTAAATCTAATGATAAGGGGGCCCAGACACGACAATTTCTTTTTTGTCTTGCCCCCCCTTCCGCATGGTTACACACACTAATCTGTCAGCTATGCAGGTCTGTCAATGTTTGTTTCTAGGTTGCTATGAGAACGCTTACCTGCTGTCTTCAATGGGGAAGTCCAGAGTATGCGGCCAGATAGGCTTGCGCCCGACCTGCAGCTCGATGTTGGGGATGGAGGAGTCGTACATGAAGTTGCTGTTCTTCAGTACGTCAAACTGCACATCCCCGAAGATCTTCAAGTACGGCGACCTGAATCCTTTAATCTCATTGGATGGGATGGTGGTCTTGTTTACAATGATGTCTCGCAGGCCGACTATCTGAGGATTTAATAAATTTATGTATATACTAGCTGTACCCTGCAAAACCTTTTTTGCATAGAGTTATATCCACTTAGGCTTGATCGGTAGGCTGGGTTATTTTTGGTTTCGGGCAGATCCGATTTTTTCATGAATGTATTTTAAACTGGAATACTTTTGTATTAATTCTTTCCTTTCGATTTAAAGCAGAGCCCAAATCGCTTTTATATATATTATGTGTGTGTGTGTGTGTGTGTGTGTGTGATCAAAGATGAGACAATGAGATTACGCTTCGCTAATTGTGTAACAATTAAATCAGGTCAGTTAAGATGGCTTTTTTTTTTAAATACATTTCTGCCATAGCAGGGGGAGTAAACAGAACTGGACGGACACTGGGCTGGAAGACAAAAAAAAAACGTAGAGAGGAAAAACCATTGAATGACATGGAGACAAATAAACTTAGAGAAAAAAAGCTGACGGAATAGAGCTGGATAAATATGGAGAAACAGATTAGAGACAGATGGCAAATGTAATATATCTTTTAGCTTAGGTGGCTGAATGAATAAAATTGTAATTTGAGATTGATCTAAAAACATTTCAGTTGCAGAGGCTGTGTTTAGTGTGTTGTTAGATCAGTGTTCAGTTTAGTATCATTATGGTATAAAATGGTGTTTTGATGGAATGTTAACTTAGTATTTTGTTGAGATCCAACATTCTATTCAACGATGGTGTAGTTGTAGTAGTTGAATGTTACACCAGTCTGCAGCAGTGCTCGATTTAAGAAAAAGAAAAAAAAACCAGTGCCGGGGATGAAAAAAAATTTTTCGCAGAGCCGGGGATAAATGTCTATGGTTTCATCCCCCGGGGATGACAGTTCTCTGTGCCTGGGGATATCCAAGGCATCCCCGGCGGTAAATCGAGCCCTGTTCTTCAGGACCGTTCTTAGGTGTTTTGAGGCTATAGGTACAAACTAACAATATATGTTTGATATGGGAGGGGGGGGCTTAGCAGAAAATTATAACATATGTTCAGGACCCTAGTTTGTGACCTAGTTTTTGACCTAGTTTGTGACCCTAGTTTTTGACACTAGTTTGTGACCTAGTTTGTGACCTAGTTTGTACAACCGTTTTTCCGGCTGCGATAGAATTTAGATCAGATCTATCTTTCTAGATGAGCATTTCACTAGTATTTTTAATTCTTTACATTAGTTCTAGATCCAACACTATAATTCTTTATATTTGTTATAAGAGCTAAGAACTCTAATTCTCTGCTTTTGTTCAATCTTACACTCTAATTCTATAATGTTCAATCTAACACTCTAATTCTCTACTTCTGCTCAGATCTAAACACTCTAATTCTCTACTTTTGCTCAGATCTAAACACTCTAATTCTCTACTTTTGCTCAGATCTAAACACTCTAATTATCTACTTTTGCTCAGATCTAAACACTCTAATTATCTACTTTTGCTCAGATCTAAACACTCTAATTATCTTCTTTTGCTCAGATCTAAACACTCTAATTATCTATTTTTGCTCAATTCTAAACACTCTAATTATCTAATTTTGTTCAGATCTAAACACTCTAATTCTCTACTTTTTTTGCTCAGATCTAAACACTCTAATTCTCTACCTCTGCGGCAACCTCATCGTACGTGGTCTTCTCGCTGACGTGGTTGATGGTGTGGTCAGCAATCTCGTGTCCACTGTTGTACAGGTTCTGGACCAGCGAGTAGTCGGTGTAGGTGTGTGTAATGAAGAAGGTGGCCCTGAGGACGAAGTGACCCAACGCATGCGATATTACAATCAAGATGAGTAATTTCTTTATTTATTTTGTAAAGCGATAACATCCGCAGGTTTGATTTTTTAATCGACTATAATATCTGTTCTATTTTCTATTACAAAAGCCGACAAATTCAAAGTTCGAATTTTAAGCGACAATTATTCACTTTAGTTTTCTCATAAGTTCAGTGTTGACCCATTAAAAAGGGCAGGGGGCTAGTAAAATAAAAATGAATGCAAACTAGAACATTTCTTGCACTCAATTAAAGGAAATTATTGGGATTGCATAGAACATTCATCCTAAGCTAAAACTAAACATTATTGACACTGCATAGAACATTTGTACTCAAACTAAAAAAACTTTTCCCTCGGCCATCATTGCCTAGACATAATTGACATTGCATAGAACATTTGTACTCAAACTAAAAAAAACTTTTCCCTCGCCCATCATTGCCTAGACATTATTGACATTGCATAGAACATTTGTACTCAAACTAAAAAAAAACTTTCCCCCTGGCCATCATTGCACAGGCATTATTGACATTGCATAGAACATTTGTACTCAAACAAAAAAAACTCCCCCCCGGCCATCATTGCACAGACATTATTGACATTGCATAGAACATTTGTACTCAAACTAAAAAAAACTTTTCCCCCGGCCATCATTGCACAGACATTATTGACATTGCATTTGTACTCAAACTAAAAAAAACTTTTCCCTCGGCCATCATTGCCTAGACATTATTGACATTGCATAGAACATTTGTACTCAAACTAAAAAAAACTCCCCCCCCCCGGCCATCATTGCACAGGCATTATTGACATTGCATAGAACATTTGTACTCAAACTAAAAAAAACTCCCCCCCGGCCATCATTGCACAGACATTATTGACATTGCATAGAACATTTGTACTCAAACTAATAAAAAAAAAAACTCCGCCCCACCCCCTTACTTGATAGAACAATTGTTGGGATTGTACAGGTTCCAGTTGTTGCTGAGCAGAAACTTCTGGTACACGTTGTAGACCGAGGGGACGACGGCGTCGTCGTAGGTCAGCATGACGAACATGGGCGAATCCTCGGAGCCGGTGTACGAGGGCTTGTCGCCGTAACAGAAGCAGCTGGGCAGCTGGCAGTTGCTGGGCGAGCACTTGGCCGGTGGGGCGGGGGTGGTGGTGGTGATCGTTGAGTCAGTGTTGGCTGGAAACAAGAAGTAGGGGGGGGGTTAAGTACTGTTTGAGTGAGAAGGGGGGATAGGAGGTGTCTGTTTTACCACAGGCACCCACCCTCCCCCCCTCTACTAACATCCAGGCCCGCTCAAAGCAAACATTGCACTGTGACCCCTCTAACCAGCTGCAGTCATTTGGGAAAGGGAAGTCACCCTCATCCGAATGTCTGACATTTGGGAAAGGGAAGTCACCCTCATCCGAATGTCTGACATTTGGGAAAGGGAAGTCACCCTCATCCGAATGTCTGACATTTGGGAAATGGAAGTCACCCTCATCCGAATGTTTGACATTTGGCAAAAGAGACTCTCTTGTACCAATGTTTTTTTTTTTTTTCAGGTCATGGTTAAAGTTCCTGCAAGATACCCCGTGGTGCCTCTATGGCCAGTGCACTATCGGCTATGATGGGGATGCAAGAATGGCATCATAAAAGATCAGTGTCATTAGTGGTTTATAGGGTCTAAGAGATTTCATCCCATCCATACATGGACTTCACACACACACAAAACACACACATACACACACATACACACACACACACCACCTTGTACCTAGGAGTTGAGCTAAATTTTTCAAAGGAACAAAGTTTCTAAAAAAGGGAGAGAGTTCTACCCCTTAACCCAGGGGTCGGCAATCTATGGCTTGCGAGCCGCATGCGGCTCTTTCGATGTCAAGTTGCGGCTCTTTCGATACCATATTGCGGCCTTCCAGTTCCATGTGCAAATAATAATAATAATAATTAGGGCTGTACCGGATTGTAATTTTTAGATCCTGCAAAGGAAGTTATTGTTTTAATTTAATTGTATAGCGCTAAATTTTTCAAAATTATGTTGCGCTAAAAAAATTTCTTACAAATTTCAAACAACAAAGAAATCCGGCTTAAATCCGGCACATTTTAACCGGAATCGGAACCGGATTTGTTAAAACTGCCGGAATCCGGCTTAACAGGAGCCGGAATCGGATTCCGGTACAGCCCTAATAATAATATTATTTTATTTACCTAATGCTAATCAAATACCATAATATTGAAACAACAATTTTAGTGGCTCTTTAAAAACTGAGAAAATTGTAAATGATAACTTTTGGCTCTTCCGTCTCAAAAGATTGCCGACCCCTGCCCTATTATTATTTTCAGCCTCGACACACACACACACACACAGCTGGTATAAGCTATTAATGTTTACCTGTCGCGGCCTGGCCGAACGCTGGATTCCTGTCACAGCTGGCCGTGGATGGCCAATCACAATATGGGCCCGCATTGTTCAACCTGGGAAACCAAATCAATCGTAGTAAGAATAATATTAAAAGACGAAATTAATAATTTAAACTAAACTTCCGGCTCAGGTTTGTGGGCGGTCACCGCTTTGTTATTATTACCCGGTGACGCGACAAAGGGAGTGAAGCTATTAATTATGACACAACACATACAAAGGGAGAGAAATGACTAACTATTAAAAGAAACCATGATTTTCGTCAGTTTGCACGGGGTTGTCATGAATAATGTCAAGAAACTTACACAAACTGATGTACATCAATAAAATATTAACTTAATGTCCTAGAAAGTTCCACATATGTATAGTTTTCGACAAATGGAACCACAGAGTATATGCCACCATTTGTGTTTCTTCCGTTTTTTTAACAATTCAGGACCTCAATATTGGTGCACAACAGAATTATAACACAAAATTGGCCAGCGAAATGTATCCCAAACTCTCCTTTAAATACATAATCGTCTAACCCGTGTGTCTCCCTCAGGTAGTTTTCATATCGTGCGGTGTCCCTCGCAGGTAGTGTTCATATCGTGCGGCGCATGCGTTGTAACCGTGTTTATCCCTCGCAGGTAGTTTTCATTTCGTATTGTATTCATGGCAATAAAGACCAAATGTTCTTTTCTATTGCAGTATTTCGTATTTGCTATCCCTTCTGTCGGATTTCGTTCAGCCATCTTCAGCAGGCTTTTCCACTAGTGTAGTTATAATTGGGAGTGTATTACATGCTCTAGGAGACATGATGATCTCTGGGGGGAGGTAGGGATATCATTCGGGTCTCCTTGCCAGGGGAAAAAAACAACAACATTAACAACCTTTGTTTGTGACAGTGGTGTCACTGTGGTCCATGAAGATAATTCGAGGCCATGGTGTCACAGCTGGCGGTGGCCGACAACACCTTTCCACTCGGCCCTCACCCGAGCACGCTATCGCAACCTGCCATTCTGTGCCGAACCTAGTTATTTGGGGGCCCGTAGGGCTTGACCTCTTTGGCAGCCCCTGCATTTTGATATTCGAACCATATTATTTAATGTAAAAAAGGTTGTTTGGGGCCCCCTCAAGCTGAAGCCCCGGGGGACTTTCGAATTAGGCCCCCTCCCCTCTACCCTAGGTACGCCTCTGCTGCCATTCTGGCCTATCAGCAACTACATACACTGGTTGTGCGCTCGCACATGACGCCGAACTAGGAAGGGGGCGCCGCCATTGCGCTGTTAAATTGTTTTTGCTCAGGTAAGACGGAGAGCGCCGAAAAAGTGTATTTCACACAGGGCGCCACAAAAGCTAGCTACGGCTCCGCATCCAACGACCAAACGACCAACAGCGAAGAATGGCGGACGGGTGGCGCACAGACACATAATAAAGTAACAATTTTCTTTTTTTTTTTTTGAAATTCACTCCTTGGTCGCGTTGCACCGTAACATAAAACAATTATTTCTTCGTCAACCATATCCTGAAGAAAACAACATCAAAAAAGTTCAACAGCATCCGAATACAAACCGCTTGCAACGTCAACATGCGGCGCAGAGGTAAACGGATCGAACCGTGAAATATTAACACAAAAGTATTCCCGGCTTGCAGTGACCAACGGATGCTGAATGTGTTGCGAATAGATCACAGAATTTGATGTTAGACTATCTAAATATGAGATAAATCAAGTAGAGCTATTATCACTATGTTTGCTGTTCAGCTATTTCCTGTTTATAAATGTTAGATGTAGACGCTATAGAATATTTTTCGAACTAGTAATGTTGAAAAAAAAATGTTAAACGGGATTAAAAACAAATTTATTTGTGATTTATCATCAAAACAATTTAAGTAAAGAAAATAAACAAACAAATTATTTGACATAGTTATAATTGTATTGTAAACAAACACATTATTTGACATAGTTATAATTGTAAACAAACTAATTACTTGACATAGTTATAATTGTATTGTAAACAAACAAATTATTTGACGTATTTATATTTGTAAACAAACAAATTATTTGACATAGTTATAATTGAAATAAGAAAATTTGTATGGCTTTTTGAGCATCAGATTATTTTTACATATATAACCAACGCTTGTTCCTCTGTGTGTCTACATGCAGCGCCGCTTTATCATATAGGCACAGTAGGCACTGTACCTAGGGCCTACGGACTTTTTAAGGGCCTACGAAAGCCAGAATGGCAAATAAGTACCGGTGCATTCTTGAAAAATAAAAAAAAAATGAAATCGGGTAGGACCTACGACTTTGAAAGTGCCTAGGGCCTACGATGACCTTAAAACGGCCCTGTCTACATGTGTTTATATATATATATATATATATATATATATATATATATATATATATATAAATGGTATAGTTAGTGATATTAAAACGCTTTACATAGGACGAAAAGGCTGGCAAAAAACACTTTTATTTCTCATTATAATGATTAATCTCGAACACCTTTTTTTAAAATTTGAATTATTAAATGTAAAAGAGTTACACAATTGAATTCCATTTTCGCCGTATAAAAATTAATTTCTAGAAAAACTTTTAAAAAATTGTATTCAAAACTATCGATGGACTGACCTTAGGCTACCCGGACACGTGAAGTTATACACAATTCCCGCCACACAACGCCAATTGTCTCGTCCTAGTTCACTAGAACTCTGTCCTTCTGCTAGAGGTCTGCAGGCGTACTCGTTGTCTTCCAGATTTCTGACGCCGGTATTGGTTGCTACGTTGTAACAAATTGCCTCAGTGGTCTCCAACATGGCCGCCAGAGTGATACAAGTGATGAGCAGAATTTTAAAAGCCATTTTTATTTTTGTTTATTTTTTTTTATCTTCACTTATAACCTCATAAGATATAAACTTATTTATCTAATTAATATTTTTTTTCGCGCGCGCGTTTCTAAAACATAGTGGCTAAACTTTTTCTAAAACTCTCTCCCAACTAAAAATTTAACAATATATTCGTTTTTGTCGTCTGCTCTTTTATATCCGGGCGATTGGGAGACCTGGAAGGCAGGATTATTATCGCCCAAGCGTAATCTAAATATAGCCCCACAGGACATAAGAAAGTTATGATACTGGTTTTGTTGAAAAAAAAAGAGGAACAATAGGTACAGGTAAAAACCTAATCACGTGATTCGCCCCATCTTTCCACCCACTCCACCCTCCCTCCCCCCGCACCCTTTAAAGCATAAAAGATCCTTTGAGATAACAAACGGGTTGAGGGAGTGGGCAATAAAACAAATGGATGTTTTTTTTTGTTTTTGTTGAGGAAAACTTAAAAAAAAAAGTAAAATTATAATGCCTTGCATATATTTGAATAAAGATAACATAGATAGATACAAAGCCGGCTCTACTCGCAGCGATGCCCCCCCCCCCCCCCGGGCCTGAAGAGAATTCATCCTCCAATCCTCAAAACAAAACTTTTGCAATATCGGTCAATTCCTAAAAATGAACACATAAACTCATTAACCAAATAAATTCGTTACATTTCTTTACAAAATAAAAATAAACGGAAAGGAAAAGGTAAACAGCGTGCGTTAGATTGATTACATCCCCTTGGAGTCTATTTGAGGTTCGTTGTTTAGTTTATTTTTGTTTTGTTTTTGTTGATGGGAGCAGGTTGATGTGTGGGCTTTGGTCGATTTTTAAAAATGTATTTATTGTTGTTGAAAGCATCGATATCTCTCTATCTGCACCATTAGCCTGCCTTGGGTGACAGGATGGGGGTGCACCATCCCAAACTTAAATGTCAGAGCCGGTTTTATGCTAAGTCAAACCAGATGACACCCTGGGGGGGGGGTGTGTCTTTAAAGCAAAAGGCCCCTTATACCAGAAATATATTTCTGATTTCTGTCCAATTCGATTTACGAGAACCCAAAATATTATACAAATACTCTTCATTAGACCCCCCCCCCCCAAATATATTAAAAAGACTCTTCCTAGGGCCCCCCAAATATATTACAAATACTCTTTATTAGGCCCACAAATATATTATAAACACTTTATGGGGCCCCCTTCAAAATCGAAGAAATGCCATCTTTACAAAATACTGAGGAGGACAGGCTCCGTTGCCTAGGTGTAAAAAAGATGGGCTCGTAGTCTATTGCCCCGTGATGCTGGATTGAGCCCCAGCCCGAAGCCAAATTCCCATGCCCGCCGTGGTGCCACCAAAATTCTATTGCAGTCGGCAGCAGAAAAACTCTGTCCACTAGCCTAGCTAGAGTTTTAGATCATGCAATAACAGCTGCATCGTAGGTATAGGTATCACGAGGGGGCCCCAAGCCCGTATCTTCCAGGAGTGTACCACAAGACATCAGCTATCTAACAAGTCATATATTTTTTGCACAGTTTACAAACTTGTACAGTTTACAAACTTGTACAGTTTACAGACTTGCACCGTTTTACAAACTTGTACAGTTTACAAACATAACTTGCTGAATTAGCTGTTCGGTCAGCAGTTGAAATCGATTACACTTTAAAATTTTGTCACCATCTTGATGCTATAAATAGTACGTGTGCCTTCGGTGTGAAACAATGACGTAAATACGGAAGTATTCCGTTTGTCAACACGGATCCGGGAGTATACCTAATTAATTATAACTCTAATGACGTCATCTAGCCTTAATAAAAATTAGCACATTTTCATCCGAGGGTATTCCCTTTTGTAGGTCAGGTGAGAAACAATGGCGAAACAATTGCTTATATCTACTTAGTTATATAATAACAATAATAATAAAATATGCCTACTCATGTAGATGTAAGCAGTTTTTGATGATTACGAGATTTTTTTTTGTCTTGAGGGGTGGGGGGGGGGGTGTTGTCTGACGATTGTCCAAGGATTGCCGCGATAAGTCAAGATATATACGTCATAATGTCGTTGCCACAGGCAACGCTCCAAACTGTATACACTTGTAGAGTGAACGAGACATCCAAGTTTGCTTAGATTCGGCAATTTCTGGTGAGGCATTTTGTCTTTTGATACATCCATTGAGCGAAACTTTATGTCTGATGGTATCTTTGGATCATCGATTTAACTGCAGTGGTGATGATGTTTTGTAATGTCTGCGTCAATCGGGAATCTATCTATCTATCTATCTATCTATCTATCTATCTATCTATCTATCTATCTATCTATCTATCTATCTATCTATCTATCTATCTATCTATCTATCTATCTATCTATCTATCTATCTATCTATCTATCTATCTATCTATCTATCTATCCATCCATCCATCCATCCATCCATCCATCCATCCATCCATCCATCCATCCATCCATCCATCCATCCATCCATCCATCCATCTATCTATCTATCTATCTATCTATCTATCTATCTATCTATCTATCTATCTATCTATCTATCTATCTATCTATCTATCTATCTATCTATCTATCTATCTATCTATCTATCTATCTATCTGTCTGTCTATTCTAAGAATGCTCCTTTTTTTTGATGTATGTGTTCAATCTTCTATTCTGATTTTCCAAAATACAAACTTCACCCCCCCCCCCACACAAACTTTATGTTGTTGAGAAAAAAACTGTGGGTTAGTGTTGTGAAGTGCATGGGTTTGATCCCTACACTGCCGTTCTTATCATTTAGCGTGCGAGGCTGTGTAGTCTTGTGGGTCGGGTGTGGGGTGTGTGGCAGCCACAGATATATATCTAGAAGCCCTATGCTCAAGTGCCTAACGGGGCCCCTCTTAGCACCAGATTTAATAGAGCTTATTCCTGGACGAGGCCGCTAAGTGGGTGCCGAGTTTGCATATCTATAAGACTGGCTCTGGTGGGCAGGGGGCGGGGTCGCGATGCAATGAGGGCGCCCCTACGTATGAGAGCACCCGTTTGTGGCTACGCCTTTATATATATATATATGTCATAGTTAGTTTTTGTGTGTAGATTAGTAGATCAGTTGTATGTATAATATATATATTATTCTCGTGGTACTTCTGTTTCTTGGTAGGTGTAAATATATTTCAGTCTCTTCGGAGTTTATGATTTAACTAACTTGACTTGAGCGTGTATATTATTATATATCTAAAAGACGAACTACATGTATAAATCACTGAGTAGACCTATATGTAGCAAACATATATATATATATTTATTTATTCAATCTATGGAAGTACATACATGGTATAAAATGATGTGAGATGAATAATCAAGTCCGTCTACTTGTCTACCAAATCTATCGTCTGCCTAAAACTAATAATTTCACTTCCGCTAAGCTAAGTGGCCAGAAAATTAAAAAACGTGTTTCACTTTGTTACGGCTACAATAAAAATATTCGAAACTTCATTACCGGATAAAAGTCAAGGGGAGCTTACTTTGAACAAGATGCTTAGATAGATGCGAACATGGATTATGACAGGGGGAAAGACATGATTTGATGGAAATAGTTATTCTCGGTACGAACATAAAATAAAAAAGATGCGAGGTGAATCCAGGGAACAGGTGTGGCACAATTTTAAAACCTGTTTTAAATACAGGACATAACTTTTTTTTTTTTTAATAGTCATGGAGCGTCATCCGTTTTTTGTAGGTTGAATTGAAGGCAGATTAATGGATTGAATTGGGGGTCGATGATCTGATGATCTGGTGGACACTGTGTGTGTGTGTGTGTTGGTATGCTCCAGTAGATGTGTTAGAGTACGGACTTGGTTGTGGAGTGGGTCTATCCCCCCCCCCCCCCTTGTCTTTTGATCTGATGTCGAGATATGTTTTTTATTTCGAGAAATGAGAAGAAAAATGCAACATTAACATTGTTTTTTTTTAATTAAACCATTTAATGTGTGGGAATTCCGAAAGTTAATATCTGGATCACGCATACACACACATACACACAAACATACAAACACAAACATATATATATATATATATATATATATATATATATATATATATATATGAGCCCAGTGTCGTTCTTAGGCAATTTGGGGCCATAGGTAGAGACTTAAGACATATTTTTAGGGCCCTAGTTGATTGCGCCTGATGGGGGGGGTCTTCTTAGCAACAGATTTAATAGAAATTTATATTAGCATCGGGGGCCCCTGGGCTGTAGCCTGGTTTACATATATATATATATATATATATATATATATATATATATATATATATATATATATAAGAACGGAAAGAATAACAGCTAGTGGCTTGTAAGGAAAAATTCACATATGTACGAGCAAAATATATGGATCGATTTTATCGATAATGTCGTAAATGAAATAAAAAACCAAAACAATTACGAATGAGCGGAATGTGTTAATTAAAATAAGGAAGTAAACAAAGGGGTGTGTCTACCACAGGGGCGGGGCACACAGGAAGTCGATGAGAGAAGCATTTCAGTTTTTGATAATGTAAAAAAAGAAATAATTTGATTGGCCGCACCAATAATAGTAAATGTAGTGACAAATAATAGTAAGTGTATTGACCAATAATAGTAAGTGTATTGACCAATAATGGTAAATGTATTGACCAATAATAGTAAGTGTATTGACCAATTATAGTAAGTGTATTGACCAATTATAGTAAGTGTATTGACCAATTATAGTAAGTGTATTGACCAATTATAGTAAGTCTATTGTAGTAAGTGTATTGACCAATTATAGTAAATGTAGTGACCAATAGTAGTAAATGTAGTGACCGATAATAGTAAATGTATTGACCAATAATATACTAGACTGCAAACACCACCGATGCCTGTATACTCATGGGAGACTATGATTCCCCCCCCCCCCCGTGTCTCTTAATTCATATCACAGTATTTCACACCCATCACATCGACAATGATTATAAACCAACCACTGCCATTTTCTGGCCAAAAAATAAATAAATAATAATCTGTACTATTCATAAAAAACAAGAACAAATAAAATAAACTTACAACAACAACAACCTAAAAAATAAAGACGAAAATTACAACTGTCGAGGAATAAAGAAACGGACCATTTGTATTAAGCCACTGGTTACACAGCAGGCTTGCGGAGCCGGAGCCGAGGAGCCGGGAGCCGCTACTTTTTGCTGGAGCCGGAGCCGGAGCCGAAAAAATCTGGCGGCTCCACAGCTCCCAAATGGTTTTTTTTTACAGCAGAATTTTTTTTTTAGCTTTAAAATTACAAATTTGTTTGATTGTTTGCCTCCTACAATTTGTAATAGACTAAAAACAAAATGGTAGCTTTCTGTATTTAACAATTTTATTATAAACAGAATATCTGAAACAGAGCAGATACATTTATAAGGCTGTGGCTATTCGGACCCGGGTCCCAATAAAATTCGATTGTTATTCGGACCCGTGGCAAATATGCACTAAGCTTAGCTATATTTAAACTTTATTAGACGGAACCCGAAAAAATAATAATACAGAGTCCGCTTAGTGAAACCCTAGACACTGAGTAACGATTAAATCATACAATTATAAAAAAATAAACAAAACAATAATAGCGTTTATGTATAGCTAAGCTAAGTGCATATTTGCCACGGGTCCGAATACAATCGGAGTTTATTGGAACGGGGTCCGAATAAAAATCGGAGTTTATTGGTCCGAGGAAGGGAGACAGAGGGGAACACCCCCCCATTCCCCCTGACCCCCCCGGTGCATGATTTGAGCTTTTTGACAAAATTTTAATAATAACGGCTATAAAACATCAATCATTTTGTTCAATTTTGTTTTAGGGGGCCCGGACTGAGCTGGCCAATCAACTTTTGAAAAGATTAATATCAGCACGGGGGCCCGTTTCACCCTGCCCAGGGACCCGGCAATGTCTGTCGGTGGCCCTTTTCGTAACCTTGTAATAGTTTTATATATTGATATCTTCTGAGGACAACTAGCAACTTATTTAAGTTAATAAAATAATATTGACTTTTGACTTCACTTTTATACATATGTATAATAAAATAATAAAGTACAAACTCCGTGATTTATGAGTGATGTTATTTATTTTGCAAATTTACTTTTTAGCAGAATTAATTTTATTTTAAATTGAATAATTGCGACTGGTCATTTGTTGTTGATAGATCTGTTCTTTGTTTTCAATATTTTATAAGAAATATCACACAAATAGCTAAGCTATATTCGTGCATCTTTGTCGTTCTTCCCGGGTTGTACGTTTAACCAACAGTATAATGATATAAATCAGGTATCTATTATGTAACAATTGTGTAGCAGAACAAATGGTCAATATATTTATAACAGGAATCAGAAATTCCTCAGTCTCAATAAATGGTTTTGTATTATTAAAACTCTTTACTATTTAAGGTATTTTTAACAAATTGCAACTTGCATGCACTATTAAAACTAGTTGAAATTATATATTTTTAATTAATAGCTAAACAATCGGTATAAAATGTACCATTCCCGATATGGAACTGCAAAAATTTCTTGGGAAGGGACTCACTGAGGTCCCCTCCCCAAACCCTCCTCTCCGTTCGCAAGCTTTCGGCATTTCGCACCTCTCCATCTTCGCCCCCCCCCCAAACATTTCTTCTACCCCACCAGGGGCGGAATTATGGGAGCGCCGGGGCCCACCCCCCCCCCTTGGTTCATCTCAAGTTTGGAAATTTATCTTCATTATCGAAATATTTTTTTGTTCAAAGACCAATTTTCAACAATGAAAACAGCTTCGCCCCGCCCCCCGGGGGTCAAAGTTTTTGTCCCCCCCCGTCAGGTTGTCTAGATCCGCCGCTGTACTTCCCCAGAATCAGTTCTTCGGCCTCCCCCCCCCGGCCGAAAAAAAAAATTCCTCCCCCCAATGTCAATAATCTGCTTCTGGGCCTGCCCGGGTCCGAATAGTCACTTCGAATTTATCAATAATAAATATAAATACTGAAGTCTTTAAAAATATTTTAAATAATGTATCAATTTACTATTTGCTAATTTGATCATTGAAATAACTTTTTTAGTGCATATGAAAATGGCGACTAGTGAAACCTCGATGGAAAATAATGATATAATTCTGGATGCACGGAAATGGTTTGCTTTTGGAAAGAACCGACAGGCTGGACAATAGTATATTTTCTGAAGTTTCTGACTCTGGGGGTGAACGCGGCAAATTTGCATAGTCTCTTTATCAGCGGGATGTTAGCGTGGAGCAATTACACAATTTTTTGTCTTGTGTGATACTATCTTAATAGGGAGCCGGAGCCGAAAAAAAAATATGGCGGCTCCGCAGGCCTGTTACACAGTATAGCTATTTATTTCAAACACATGCATATATATATATATATATATATATATATTTATATATATATATATTTACAACATGTTAAGTACAGCAAGCAATATGGCACAGAGATTAAACAAAGTTTAATAACTCGCAATGACGTCATATTAAACAAGAAAAAACCCAAAAGAAACACGTTTTTTTTTCTAACTTTCTTTTTTCAATGTTACAGAGGATGAAAATAAAAAGAAGTAAGAAGAAACAAACAAACAAAAAAAAAAAGAAATGAATTCAAAAATATTAAATCAAAATAGGAATTACATAATAATATGTTTAAATGATGCTACGCATTTGGTTTTGAGAGTGTCAGCAGGCGGCAATTAGAAAAAAAAACATTACAAATAAATACAGCCAAACTGTATATACATTTTAATAAGCATTTGATACAAGGCAATCTTATACAATTTTTTGTTTTTTTGGTATAATAAATAATTTTCAAAAGAAGCTAGTGTGGTATTATCCAGTGATGTTAATCCTTGTTCTTGTCCTTGTCCTTAAGGACCATTTTTCAGTCCTGGTCCTTGGCAGACAAGTCCTTATCCTTGTCCTTGCTCTTTCAGTCCTTATTAACATTACAAGGACCTGCTTTGTGGTTTTTAATAAAAAAATTTTGTTTGCAAGCTTAGGCTAAAGCTAAAGGGGGGGGGGGGGGGGGGGGGGGGGGGGGGGGGGGGGGGGGGGGGGGGGGGGGGGGGGGGAAAAAAAAAAAAAAAAAAAAAAGGGGGGGGGGGGGGGGGGGGGGGGGGGGGGGGGGGGGGGGGGGGGGGGGGGGGGGGGGGGGGGGGTATTTAAAATCCACGCCACTCCATGGCAACGGTGCCTGTACGTATTTATAATGTATTATTTGCGAGTGCTGCCATTTAGACTTCCTTTTCTTTTTTGTTTCCGGTTTATTATTGGCGGCATATTTTCAATCTCATAAATATAAATTGATTTTTTAAAAATTTAATTATAAAAAAATAATGGCTCCGCTTCGTATACCAAATGTAATTAATTTTGCCTATACCGACTTTAGTGAAGATAAGGTTAAAAATAAGTGGAGTGGAAAATGTTGCATTTGTCGCAAAATAATTCAAGACAATATCAACGTGACTTCAGGATTTACAAAGTAAGTGTGCTTTGTTTAGCCTCAGTAGTAATTTTTTAAGATTTTTGAATTAGTAGTATTACGCATTTTAGTAGTCTTGCTACATGTTCTTAATAATTTTAATTACGGAAAATACCGTATTATCGCAAACAATGTTCGAAATTCAAGCATACAGTAGCAAAAGTTTATCTACAGAAGTAATTAAAAACAATATACATTAAGTATTTTGATTGAAGAATATATGTAGTCGCCTTAGATAACGCGCACACGTAGATAATGCGCAGGAGGGTTGCGCTGCTGTTTGTAAAATCGTACAGTGCGCGTTATATACTTGAAAATACGGTACACGTTGCCTGTGTAGAACTTTTTTTAGGCTGTGGGAGGATTTTCCTGATGAGGAAACTGATTCACTGACTGAAATTGGAAGCCGACTTGCATTCTTCAGTCATTCACTGCAGCTGAGAATATGTGTACTTGAGAAGACCACCAGCTGTGGATCAGCGACTCTCAAAAATTTCGAAATTAGCCAATATTGTTCATCAAAGAGCATTATTTCGAACGGCTTCGAGGACATTTTCAAGTGTGGAAACATAAAGTTAATTCCAGCAACAAACGATACTGCTGGAACAGTATGTATAGACAGCTGGAAGTAGCAACGACTGGTTCAGGCACTGATGGATTTGCTGCGACAAACATCACATGAAAACGAGAAATGCGAAGGAATATGGACAAATCCAAGAACTTGTTGATGTTCTAGCTCCATTTGCACAGGCGACAGATATTGCACAGGGAGAGAAAATGGTTACAATTAGTTGTGTGGTCCCGACCATTTTCAGCCTTCGCCGCTTTCTTTCTCAGCAGCTGAATAAAGTTACGTACCGTCATTCTGTCCTAAATGAACTTCTTTGCCAGTTGGATGAAAGGTTTTTCATGCTGTTCAAGCGTCTTGATATGACAAATCACTTGACTCGTCAACAAACTTCAAAGTCGTTGGCATTTGACAACAGCATTTTTATCTTAGCATCTGCAGCAGACCCCCAATATGCTTTTCACTGGCTTGCTGACCACCCAGGACCTCAAGATGTGAGAGACAACCTACGACATCGAAATAACTGGTAAGTTGATGGTTTTATTTTTTATGATTGTTTGGCAGTTAATGTGCAATGCTGGAGTTGTAAATTTGTGTCGTTGTTTATGACAATTTTTTTTCAAAACGTTATTCATTCATTGCTCCTAGTAACCACTTGGCCAGTGCTAGTCACTCATTTATTTGTAATTAAAGCAAAATGTTTACCTAATGCATATGTGTATAATTGTACATAGTTGTAAACGGTTCTTTTGTTTTTTTTTTTTGCAGTTCTGAGCTCACTGTTTCGCTCGACCAGCATCTTCTATTTCCACATCCAGCCGAGTCCGCTACAAGCCAACTCCAGCTCCCTCGGAAAGTCAACCTTCTGCGAAAAAAGCCAGAGTCTCCCTCTTTTCACAAGTTGGAGACTACTGTAGAAGATGCAGCTGTTAAGAGTGAGAAACAGCTAACAGCTGCAGAATTACCTCGAAGTTATAAATTCATCATCATTTAATGCAGACGAGTGCAAACTGTCAGACATATATAAGAAACCGGAATTTTCATTGCTGCAGCCATTGCTGGCGAGACTGTTTTGCGCTCCTGCAAGTTCAGCTCCAGTGGAACGAGTCTTTTCACAAAGTGGATTGTTTTTACGACCACACAGAGCTCGTATGAGTGATTCACTATTGGAGGCACTTGTGTTCCTCAAGTGTAACGCTTGACATTGACTAACATTATGATTTTGTTGAATGCACTACATTACATGTATATACATGAAATTTAAATAAATTTTGTTGTTAAAGAAATATTGGATTTTATTGTTTTATGAAATCCTTGTTTTAGTCCTTGTATGCAAAGTCCTTGTCCTTGTCCTGGTCCTTGGCAGGCAAGTCCTTGTCCTTGTCCTTGTACTTTGTGTCCTTGTCCTGGTCCTGGTCCTTGCACTTTGTGTCCTTGTTAACATCACTGGTATTATCCACAAAAGCTGACAATTGTGATAAACTTAAGTACATTTTTTTTTAGAAAATTGCGAGTTCACATTTTAAAAGGTTGAATCAAATGAACAACCAAGTGGGAAAAAAGCAACAACAATTCTTTGATTGAAAAAAATTGAAATTGTTTTTGAAGGCTTCTACGAAGATAATTACAAATGTATGCAATTGTACCAATTAGTTTTATAAAACTAATTCAGATCTAGATAGAATGAAGGAGATATAGTGTGTTTGTGTGTTGGGCTGTATGTGTGTGTATGTATGTGGGAGTATGTATGCAGTGGCGCAACAAGAGGGGGGCATTGGGGGCATTTGCTCCCCCCCCCCCCCGAAATAAAAAACCAAAATTAGTTACATGATACATGTGTATCTCATGATTTTTAATACAAGTGATTTTTTTGCCCCCCCCCCTGAAAGTTTGGTCTAGTTGCGCCACTGTATGTATGCAGTGTGCATGTATGTGAGAGTGTGCATGCATGTGACAGTCTGCATGTATGTGGGAGTATGTATGTATGTTGTGTGTGTTAGTTTGAGAGAGTGATTTGCCGACATTCAAACGGAGCAGTAATATTCGAAAATACATTACATTTCAAAATAGGATATCACACAATAAGACGATTTTGCGTTAAAAAGAAATACAAATCAAATAAATATTACCCAAATAGAAGGACACAATATCGTCAATTTCGAAAATATCGATAATAAAGACAATATCGACAATATCGATAATAACGACAATCAGTGGCATAGCGAGGGGTGGGCAAGGGGGCATCATGCCCCGGGTGCTTATCACAAAGGGGCGCCAAATGGTATATTTTACATATAATATTAAATGGTTTTCGAATGGAGGGGGAGTTAAGCTCGCTCCGCCACTGACGACAATATTGACAATATGGACATATGGACAAAAACGACAACATCCACAATATCCACAAAATCCACAACATGGACAATTAAAAAAAAAAGAAAACTTTGACGCTTTTTATTTCAATCCCGCCCAAAGTCTTCAGATGTACAAACATTAAAATTAGAGTATATAATTTAGAGTATTTAATTTAGAGTATTTAATTTAGAGTATTTAATTTAGAGTATTTAATTTAGAGTATTTAATTTAGAGTATTTAATTTAGAGTATTTAATTTAGAGTATATAATTTAGAGTATTTAATTTAGAATATTTAATTTAGAGTATTTAATTTAGAGTATTTAATTTAGAGTATTTAATTTAGAGTACTTAATATAGAGTATATAGTTTAGAGTATTTAATTTAGAGTATTTAATTTAGAGTATATAATTTAGAGTATTTAATTTAGAGTTTTTAATTTAGTGTATTTAATTTAGAATTTTAAAAAAGATCAACAGTTAGATAATACATAATATTTTAGTAATAAAGCCAAATGAACACAGTTCTAACCACAGGATGCACAGGAAGAGAGGGAGAAGGGAGGAAGGAATGAGGGAGGAGAAATGAGGGAGGTAGGAATGAGGGAGGTAGGAACGAGGGAGGTAGGAATGAGGGAGGTAGGAATGAGGGAGGTAGGAATGAGGAAGGTAGGAATGAGGAAGGTAGGAATGAGGAAGGTTGGAATGAGGGAGGTAGGAATGAGGAAGAAATGGAAAAGGGAGGAGGAAAGGAGAAACAAGGGAAGAAACAGCCTTCACACTAGCAGTGGCACTTTATTACAAATTACATGAAATTGTTATGAAGAAAATAATTTAAAATTATTATTTTTTTCTTTTCCCGATAATAGCCGAAAAAATGAAGAATGAAAGGCAATAGTCAAAATCAAGATCAATACACGCTAATATATTAAAATAACAATACAAACAAGAATAAAGAAACATTACAAAACGGAAAAAAAATTTCCTAACGCAATAAAATACTTAAAGATGTATTCACACTAGCGGACTAGTTGACTAACACCACCAACAGTCGTTAAAAGTATTCGTGTCGGAAGGCGAAGCCGTACTTGTGGCTGCACTGTTTCAACGTCTTCCCAAGAAGCGGTGAGCCGCAGAAGAACACAGTGACCCTGCCTTTGGCGTTGTTTCTGATCTTTCTGAATAACTGCGGGGGCATGTAAAAATACATAAAATACATAAAATACATGTAAGATGCGTTAAGCATGTGTAGAATTGAAACGTTTTAATTTTTCTTTGTTATATTGAGACTAGTCAAAGGTAAAGCAGAAAAAAAAACACAAAACATGATGGAACATGAGTAGCAAATTATTTCTGTTGTATGCAAAAATTATTATATTATCTACTCCAGAGGTTCTTAAACTTATGTACTCCGCGAACCCCCACTTGAAAAAAATTTTTTTTGACGTACCCCATCCCAACTTTAGGTACTTTATATATGTATATATTTTACGATGATTTTTTTTTTCAAATGGCTTTGCAGACCCCCAGTAAAGGCTTCGCGAACCCCCAGGGGTCCGCGGACCACAGTTTAAGAACCTCTGATCTACTCCACTATTTTCAGTTTTATTTCTTCATGAAACGACGGCGTTCCAGTATCTTCATCTTTTTTTATTATTTATTTTTTTTTTTGGTTAGAAAAAATAGCACTTCTTCTGTCTTTTCTGAAATATTTTTGTAAACTTTAATTGATTGATGACACTACTGACATTTTTAAATAAAACTAATTTAAAAAAAAATGGCTCGCTCGAAATTCAACATTAATTCAGAAACGACACAGTGCTGAAGCGTAAAGTGACGCAAACTACACACTGAATGAATGGACATTCCCCCCCCCACCCACCCACCAATCAACCTGCACTTGTATATCTGTGAATCAAACCCAAACCCATCTAATGCTGTCGTACTTTAGAGCGAATGAGCCAAAGATTAAAAGTGTATTTATAAAAAACAGCCTCATAGAAACTCAATTTTTCAAATTCGTTTAAAAAAAAATTATATGAACAAACCCATTATGATCTGACTCACCCAACAATTTGCACGACGATCTGACTCACCCAACAATTAGCACGACGATCTGACTCACCCAACAATTTGCATGACGTAGACTCAAAATTTTTACAACGAGGTTTCAATTTTTCTTTTTTTTTTTGCCAATATAATAAACAAAATAATTACATTTTTTCTTCTTTGATATTTTTGCAGCATCCATTTTCATTATTACACTTTTCGATATTATTATCCATTTGATTTGAAGACATATTTTTATATTATTACCCAATTAGATATGTATTATCCCACTTTATATTTATACATTCTGATATTATTAGCTAATTTGCTTTTATCCCCCCTGTATGTTATTATCAAACTTATTATTATTATTACATGTATTACTCATTTGAATATTATTACCGTTCTGACATTATTTTTTTTTTACTAATATCACGTGTGTGTGCACGTGTCCCATGAGACATATGAGATCAATATCAAATCTTAAATACAAAACAACAACACGATCAACAACAAAACAACAATAAAAACATGCCAACAACAATGGCTGCCTTATCGTCTGTTTTTCTGGGGGGGGGGGGCGAGGGATGTTTTTATTTATATAACACCCACCACCACTATCGTCATCCCGTTTATACCCACGAGCATCCGTCTGGTGGGTACCGTTAGAGTACTGACACCTACTCCCCCTCACACCAACACCTCTGGAAGTCTCTGCTTAGAACCCCCCCCCTTCCCCAAACTACATAATAACGGCCCTGCCAACATAAATCCTATCACATTACATCCTCAAACGATTTTCCACACACACATGAAACCGAGAGACGGAATGGCTTATCAGACGACTCAACGCGTACCAGATTTTTGTTCCGATATAAGCCAAATTTTAAAAATGAATAAATTATACATTTCTTATACAGCCTATCTATAAATACAAGAATTAAATATACTTAAGACCTTCAGTCGCCTGTTAAGATTTTTCAAAGAAATGTTAATTAGAGATAAAGTAACGTTTGAAGTTTGATTAAAAATAACTGGTACGTTCGTTATTACTGCTTGTCACCGTTTAGCAGATTTTTTTTAAGCGGTGAAATGCGTTGAAATGTACCATTAAGGATAGAGGTAAGCTCATGTTCAAAGGGAGATCATAGATGATTTGATTGTGTGGAGTTAGCCAGGGGCGAAAGTTATCTTTTTCTCTTTCTCTCCCCTCCCCCTCTCTCTCCCTCTCTCTTAACTATGTACGCTGGTTGAGTACTTTCGTTATGTGTACTGAACACATTGAGACAAAAGACATAAACACAACACACACACTTAACATAAGCATTCCACTGATTGTAAAATTGTATAGCTTAAAAAAAAAAACCAAACAATAATAATATAAAAAAAGACTGCGCGCCATGCTTACATTCTTACACAAAATGTCACAGTGACATACAAATATATGCTTACATACAGGGCCGGTTAAAATTTCCTGTCGACGTTAGGGCTTGCTACCAAATAGGGCCTAATTTAGCCGATAATAAAAATAAAGAAATTACAAAATTCTCTGCGACTTGTATTGTTTCCTTCCACATTTTTTTTTACACATATTACGGCTTTGACCAGAAGATGCAGTAAATTGTTCCCAGGTGATAGAAGAATCTCCTATCGCAGGGGGCCTTTCATAGGGGCCGGTGCCCATGGGGCTATTGACCTCGTTGGAGCTGCTCTTATAGATAGCTGACCGCCTGGGGCGCACCACTGCATAAATGGGCCCACCACTGCATAAATGGGCCCATCACAGCATAAATGGGCCCATCACTGCATAAATGGGCCCATCACAGCATACATGGTCCCATCACTGCATAAATGGGCCCATCACAGCATAAATGGGCCCATCACTGCATAAATGGGCCCACCACTGCATAAATGGGCCCAGCACAGCATAAATGGGCCGACCACTGCATAAATGGGCCTATCACAGCATAAATGGGCCCATCACTGCATAAATGGGCCCACCACTGCATAAATGGGCCCCCTTTCAAGTATTTATTTCCGTTCAAATTTGATTTTTGATGTTTACCTCTGAAAAGGTAAACTTTGGCTAAGGGCCCTACAGTTTGAAATTTTCTGAGAAGTCCACCCCCTCTCTCCCCCCTTCCCCCAAACACAAACGTTAACACGCCCCAGCAGCTATTAATGTGTCCTCTCCCCCCCCCCCGTGTTCATTAAAGTTTTGCGTTCCCCCTTCCCTCCCCAATTATTTAAGTGTCCAAATTGAGTGTCCAACATTCAGACCACTGTCCACTAACCCCACCTCCCAGTTATTCAAGTGTCCAGATTGAGTGTCCAACATTCAGACCACTGTCCACTCACCAAATCAAAGTCCGGTCGCCCGGCCTGGGTGCGTGTCTGGAGCCCAGTGATCAGGTCCGTCCTCTCGTGCTCGTGGACAAGGTCCAGTGCCAGCTGCAGCCCCAGCCCCTTCATGTCCGTCTTGGGAGGGGCTGACGTCATGTACATGTGCATGTCCAGGATGTGACCTGTGTCGTCATAATTAAGTGAAATGACGTCATCACACTGTGAGTATATATTTTTTTTATGAACACTAAACAGTTTGACGATGTGGGAACGAATATGAAAGGGGACAGACAGACAGACTGACTGACTGATTAATAGACTTAGGGACAGATCAACGAACAGGCAGAGGAAGACTCACAAATGATGAAGTGTAGAGTATAAACAGACAGACATTACATAGGCAGACAGAAAGACATTTTGAATGAAAGATAGATTCACAGACAGTGACAAAGGCAGACAAAGTCAAGCAGGCAGGCAATTAGAAATCCAGAAAGACATATGGTCAGACAAATCCAACATGAAGCTTAACATAAATGGAAAAGAACTTAGAATAGACAGCCACCATTTTGATTGACACCATCCTAAATAATTATATTCGATGGTGCCAATTTTTAAAAAACACACAAATCTACTTCTTAGAATAATAATATGTGAAAGCGATGCAAAAAAAAAAATTAATAACAAAAACAAACAACCACAAATATTGCGCTTGTATGTTATCGAAGGTATGTAACATGTATATAGTGTCGTATTTTAATCATATAGGTCAGTTATAAGTAAGATATGCCAATATGAGAAATAGATAAAAGGGAAACCATCCGATGTTACACTAAAATCTGTTACAAAGAGTTTCCATGACTATAAAATACAGTATGGATGTGCTCTGGAGATAAGACAAAACTAATTTCATTGGTCATTGAATTAAAAAAAAAGTTGAATCAATCACTGCTCCATATAAAAAATATCTCATCTGTTTGCATCTACCTCCTGCTCTCTCTCTAGACTTACCCATCCCTCCCTCTATCTCCTGCTCTCTCTCTCTTTCTCTCTCTATCTCTCTCTAGACTTACCAATCCCATCCTGCTCTCTCTCTAGACTTACCAATCCTTCCCTCCATCTCCTGCTCTCTCTCTCTCTCTCTAGACTTATCAATCCCTCCCTCTATCTCTTGCTTTCTCTCTCTTTCTCTCTCTCTCTCTCTCTCTCTCTCTATACTTACCAAGTCCTCCCTCTATCTCCTGCTCTCTCTCCAGCCTAGACAGAAGATTGACGAACCACTCGAAATGTCGCTGGTCACGGTTGATCCAGATAAAATCTACCTGTGAATTACAAAAATAAATAAATGTAAATGTACTATATCTTGAACTTTTACAGGTACTGTCATCCTAAGACAACCTACACCTCAAACCAAACATCCCCACCCTTCCATCACCTGCAATACTTTTAACCCCCCCCCCCCCTTAAAACCGTTCATGAATTATTCAAAATGTATTTTTATTTTTAGTATCATGAAAACTCCCGATCGATTTGATAAAAAAAATATATCTTTGTTCGTGTTTTGTTTCTTAATCTCATATGCATAAGATCATGTCCCAAATTGAATGCTGGGGGTGTGGCGGGGGGGGGGGTAGGGTGGAGATCAAACGACAAGACCAGAAGCAGCAGACTTACGACCGGGGGGGGGTGATGATCGGACTTGACTAGGGGAGGGGGAATCATTGGTTGAATGAATGTCAACTGACTTGGACCTGGTTTTTTTGTTTCTTTTCGAGGTTTTCGTGTTTGTTGGAAATCAGATGATTTACATGTATATATAGGTGTCTAGTTGTGTGTGTACGTTTGTTTGTGTCGGTGTGTGCACGCCTGTTTGTGTCGGTATGCAAGTCTCTTTGTGTCGGTGTGTGCACGTCTGTTTGTGTCGGTGTGTGCACGCCTGTTTGTATCGGTGTGTACGTCTGTTTGTGTCGGTGTGTACGCCTGTTTGTGTCGGTATGTACGTCTGTTTGTGTCGGTGTGTACGCCTGTTTGTGTCGGTGTGTACGCATGTTTGTGCCGGTGTGTACGCCTGTTTGTGTCGGTGTGTGCACGTCTGTTTGTGTCGGTGTGTACGTCTGTTTGTGTCGGTGTGTGCACGTCTGTTTGTGTCGGTGTGTACGTCTGTTTGTGTCGGTGTGTACGCCTGTTTGTGTCGGTGTGTACGCCTGTTTGTGTCGGTGTGTACGCATGTTTGTGTCGGTGTGTACGTCTGTTTGTGTCGGTGTGTGCACGCCTGTTTGTGTCGGTATGCAAGTCTGTTTCTGTCGGTGTGCACGTGTGTTTTGTGTCGGTGTGTGCAAGCCTGTTTGTGTCGGTGTGCAAGTCTGTTTGTGTCGGTGTGTGCACGTCTGTTTGTGTCGGTGTGTGCACGCCTGTTTGTGTCGGTGTGTACGTCTGTTTGTGTCGGTATGCAAGTCTGTTTGTGTCGGTGTGTACGCCTATTTGTGTCGGTGTGCACGCCTGTTTGTGTCGGTGTGCAGATATGTTTGTGTCGGTGTGTACGTGTGTATGTGTCAGTGTGCACACATGTTTGCATAGAGTATATTTCCATTAATACATTAAATGGCAGATTTTAATCAAGTCAAAGTAAATACCACACTCTTCTTCTTAATCTAGGGACATAGGGTGTCACAGGTTGTGACTAATTTATCGAAACTATCCCCTTACTCCAACCCTTAACCCCATAATAGTAACAACGTTGATATGTATATTAAAGTAAACTATACATAACAATCTACGTTCCCGCTCCTCAGTTCTTTCCCCCCCCCCTTTTACCCCACCCCCGTAATTGCGTCATCAGCCAGGTGGACAGCGGAAGGTAAACGAGGAGTAGTTAACAGTAACATGTTATATTCCGCGGGGAAACCTCTGGCCACCTGACCGGGACTATTCTCCGGTCGGTTTCTTCAAAGGGACAGCGACCCGCTCGATGTCCAGTTACTAAGGTCTTTGTCTACACGGCGTATTTCCCCCCCCCCCCTAAGCTCCACCCCCTAATTTGAAAGTTTGAATGTAGCAGCTATCATAATTGATTGGTTAATGGTCACGTGTGAAAGGTGATGTGGGAAATGAGATATAGATTTATAGACATTCGGCCGGTGAGCGCGGTCTGTGCCAGTCGATCGCTGTGTCTCTGAGTGAGAGAAAGAGAGACAGAGAGAGAGAGAGTTAACTGGGGATAACGTCACTTATCCCCCTTATTCATTTTGTATTGGATTATTTGCTGCAGTTTGAATTATCTTTGCTTTTGACAAGTCACCAGATCCCTGTTACGGACTGGTGCCTTTGTATAATAAATATATGTTGGTGTTGTACACACGACTTGTTGGATTGATCATCGTTACTGGTTTTACGTCTAATTGTTGGTGAGACTGTGTGTGTGGCGGAAACGAAAATACAAATACGAGTCAACCTGAATCAGCCCTCATACTTCTAGCAACAAGCCCAGGTTACCCTTCTCGGGATCCTCAACATCTGGGGTCTCGTTAGCGGGGCCTGTAACATAGGGACAGGGGCGTATGTCTGGGGGGGGGCCACGGGAGCCAAAAATAACAAATCGGGCCCTTTAAATAAATTTTGACTTAAAACAGGGTGAAAAAGAGCCTTGCGGGTGTAAAGTTGGTTTTTGCCGGGCTCTTCACAATGTGGGGCCCCGGGCAAGCGCCCTATGCGCCCGTCGTTAAATCCACCCCTGTCTCGGAGCTCACATGTGCGCTTGAATATTTACAGCCTGACTATAACCGTTTGGTTATAAAGACAAATGCAGCATGCTACTTGTAATGTTCTTGTGCCTTGGGCCCCCAAATATCCTTGCATGCCTCTGCCTAGAGTCCAACAGAGCTAAGAACGGTTCTGGTCGACCATGTGTCAGCCATAGTTTGGGTAGGCCATTTGTAAGTCCTCATCCCAGCCAAGAAAGTACCGCCATGGTGGGAATTCGGTAACTGGAGCGTCCGGGATTCAAACCCACAACTATCCGCAACTAAGTGATCATGACAATTGCTGAGCCACCCCTTAGCTGAACAATGCCTTACAGTAAAGAAAACAAAACAAAGGAACAATGGGGGGGGGGGGACAATCCTGTCACTTACTTTTTTAAGGTTCATGACAGACGCCGGCAGCTTGTGGCACCAGGTGTAGTCGCATTTGGGGCAACGGACGCAGCTGGCCTTCAGCTGGGACACGATGGACTGCAGGATGGACGCGAACGGGGTGATGCCGATGCCGGAGCCAATCAGCACAGCGTGCTCCGCCTCGAATATGTGACGGCTGGGTGTCCCATAGGGTCCGTCCAGGTGACACTGGGGGGAAACAGTAAACAAAAAACACATACACTGGGCATGTAAACAACAACAACAACAGCGGCAGCAGAAAAGTTTTTTTTAAAAAATAAAACTAGGTTGTAAAAAATAACGAAACAATGCAAGAAATCGTCAACTACGGTTGGAGCTACAGGATGAGATAAATCAACAACATCAGACAATTTATTCAGTGGCGGGTAAATAAAAGCTGTTCATATAAACTCCTTAAATAACTTACAAATGTAATATTAATAAAAATGAACAATCAGTTACAGTGGATTCCGCTTAATTGGGACAGCCGCTTATTTGGGACAAATCTCAAAGAAACCAAACCAAAGAAGCCAATGGTAAATTTGTATGTTTCATTGGGACAGCCGCTTAATTGGGACAAAAAGCCTCGGTCCCGATGTGTCCAAATTAAGCGGAATCCACTGTACTGTCATTCCGCTTTTAATGTTCACTCAGTCTCTCCCGTTCTTAAATAACACTGTGATGTCCCAGAACAAAAGGCGTTTCCCTTACCATGAGCAGTGGCGGCTTTTTTTGGTGTAAGGGCGAGGTAAGGAGATTTATTTCTCACATATCTATAAAACAACAACAACAAAAACAAACAAACAACACATTAGTTCTAGCACCCCCCTCCCCCCAAATCCAAATCTCATAGGATACTCGATCAGGGTCAATCGTTGTGCTCCCTCCCCCATTCACAGGCGGCCCCCGCCCATGCTTTTAATTCGATTGCCCAACTGGAACCCGGGGGAAAATGAGTTCAGGTAAGGACGAGTTGTGTGTGTGTGTGTGTGTGTGTGTTAAATCACGTGTGTTACTATTAATAGCACAATTTAAAAATAAAATAAACAAACCAAACACTAACAGCAAAGCTTCGCTACACACCGGCGCCCCCCCCCGCCCCCCCCCCCCCCAATCTCCTGCTCGCCCCCCATTCCCGCCACATTACCTGCACACGGGCACACTTGGTGACAACCCGCCTCCTGATGTTGGCGTCGATGATCCGGGCCTTTAACGGTTTCTTCTTCTGCCAGGCGATGGAGGAGGCCCTCCTGATCAGGTTGGACTTCCTGGCGGAGTCGTCGCCATTTTCTAGAATGGACATCGGAAGAATTGAAAAAGTTTACTTTGAAATACTTTGATTATTACGTCACTAGCCAAAAAAAAAAAAGACAGACATACGACAATATTCCAGGAAGCACAACGATTTTGTACAGCTATATTACAATACGATGCTGTAGCTCTGATAGTCGCTCTCACAGTGCAGTGCATTAGCTCTGACAGTATAATGCACTAGCTTTCATAGTACGGTGCATTTGCTCTCACAGTACAGTGCACTAGCTTTCATAGTACGGTGCATTTGCTCTCACAGTACATTCCATTAGCTTTCATAGTACGGTGCATTTTCTCTCACAGTAGATTGTTAGACAAATTAGTTTTCGTAACGCAAACACAAATAATCTTTATTAAGTAAAATCATCAAAAGTTTGGCGACCCAATATAAAATGAGTACGCGAACCACCAGCGGGTCATGGTCCACTCTTTAAGAACCACTCCACCAGACACACACATATAACAGGGTCTCAAAACGTCATCATTAAAGCGCACAACATGTTTGTAAACTCACCCCCTGCAGCTTCCAGATCCTCACAAACATAATTCACAAAGTAGTCGTGGAGGGATTTGGTCCAGTATCCGGAAGTCCTGATATGTAGCCCAATAAAATCTGACGAGATGCACACAAAACATTAAGTCACAAGAAACATATAGCATTAACATTTTACAATTGACTGACAAGTCGTTCTTATTGCAGGATATATATATATATATATATATATATATATATATATATATATATATATATATATATATATATATATATAATGTCGTTTTTAATTCTTTTCTTAAGTTAAAAGTTTTCAAGCTGGCTTTAAAGTTCCATTAAAATAAACCAGGGGCCCAATTTATTGTTCCCTCACCTGTCTGCTCAGGAGCGGTGCTGATGGTGAAGGGGTGCCACTCGTACTTGGCGATGGCTGGTATCTTGACGAAGACGTAGTCTCCGGCCTTGAACGTGAAGCCCGTAGGTCGGGATATGACCAGGTGAGTCACCTGCAGAAACAGCAGCGATGCTCAGATAAACACACGCATAACAATAAAACACAGTGTTTAAACGGGGGGCAACACTGTTTTGTCAATATTATTATCAGAAAATGTGTAGTGTAAACAATATATAGGCCTATGATAAATCTGAATATGTTAGCAATATGTTAGCAACATTCTAGAATAAGCAAGCAATAAGTTAGCATTATGTAGTCATTGAGTTGGTAATATGATAGCAATAAGTTAACAATAAGTTAGCGATATAATAGCAATATTTTAGCCATATATTCTCGTTATGTTAGCCATATTTTGGCATTAAATTAGCAATATGTTAACAAGTAGTTAATCATAAGGCATTTGTTAAAAAAAGTATTCCAAGAAAATAGGTCATAAGAAGATACAAAAAGAATAGACAATAGATACACAAGCAGACGATTAAAAAAACCAGTGGTTCTCATTGTATGGGCCACACCCCCCACCAGCTGTCATGAAGTGGGTTTTTTAGTAATTACTTTATCGAGAATTTATAAAACCAAATTTATTTTTTCTTTCTTTACAGGTTGGTCGCAAAAAAACTTTTTTTTAGGATTCTTAGAGGATCCAGAATAGCAAATGTCTGAAAACCGCTGCAATAATACATTAGGGAAGGTGAGAATCACAAGTCAAAATACAGGTGCATCAGAAAACACAGTTGGTAATAAGTACACCAGAAGTAAATCAAAGCAATAAGTACACCATAACAGTGGCGTAGAAATGCTTAACTCGCGCCCGGGGCACAACATCTTTTTAGTGCCCCCCCTCCCTCAATTCGAAAAACCATATAATATTAGATGTAAAATATACCATTTGATGCCCCTTTGTGAATAGCGCCCGGGGCATGATGCCCCCACCCCGCTCTCCCTCACTACCAATGTTCCCTCTAAGCTGAGCGCGTGAGCGATCGCTCGCACGTAATCAGAACGTCGCTCATACTACACGTACGATCGCTCACACCGACGGACGACATCGCTTCAATCGCTCACATATTTTTGGCCTCAAACAAAAATGTCGCTTAGAGACAAAATTTCTTGCTCACTTCATACCACACCTTGGAGGGAACATTGCTCACTACGCCACTGCACCACAAGTAAATAAAAGCAATAGGTACATAGGGGGAAAGTACAGTTGAAGGCAGTAGGGGGGCAACACACGCAGTACCTCAGAGGGCAACAGGCAGACGCTCTTAATATACGTCTTGCCCATGGTGGCCGTCCTGACCCAGGATATTCTTGTGATGCCCTCCAGGACAAACACCAGCCCGGGGCCCGCGAACCACTTCCAGAAGTTCTCACAGTGGATGATGGTTAGCACCCACAGGGCGACGTAGAGCTTGTGGCTCCAGTAGAACACCTGGTGGTGAAAGGTCAAATGAATAAATTAATCGAATTCAAACGGACTGTCCTAGCGATCGAAGTGATAAAAAATAAATAACAAGACTCAATAACAACAGTGTTTTCAAAACTAACCGTGTTATAAAATATGTATATATATCTCTCTATATATATGTATATATTAGGGCTGCTGATTAAACTGCGTTAATTTGCGATTAACGCGTCAACAAAAATTTGCGATTAAAATTTTTAACGCAACACTTAAATGCGTTAATTTGACCGAATGCGGAAAGTTCACCAAATCGATAAATAACAGAATTTCAATCAAGCATTTGAAGTTTAAGGTCCGTTCACTTATTGAGTAGATCTACCACCCCCACCCTGTCGCAATTCGCACACACCCTCACCCCCAGGTATGTCGACTGAAGCCCCACTTGTAATATATAATGAAGATGTTTTGGTTATTTAGCCCTTCGACAAGTAAACCTCCTGTTCCCTTCACTAGTTAACATTATATACTGTAGTGTATTGGTGGAGGTACTATAGTGTATTGTTGAAGGTAGATTGAACCCGTTTATGATTAGATCAAAATAACGAGAATCTAGAAATTGTGTATAATTTTTTTGCGCATAATTTTGTATCGTATTTTGATAGTATATTATCTTGCTCGTCTGCAACAGCTGAACTAATAATACATCAGTACCCGAGACAGTGGTTGTATTTTTCATAATTATTGTGATACTGAGTTAAATTTTATATATGGCTGTTGATTTACTGCAATTAAAGCGTAATTAATGCGTTAAAAATGCGATTACATTTTTTAACACAAACACCTAAATGCGTTAAATTTTACCCAAAAGCTGCTTATTTCAGAGTTGCAGAAAAAAATTAAAATATCAGTAAATAACCCAATTCTATACCAGATCAGACGAGATTTAAAAAAAAAAACAAGAAAAAAAAGACCCCGTTTGTCACGTTTGCATAAAATCATAGCAGCGATATGACCTTGAAACAATAGGATTGCCATTTCTTATTTCAAACTTATGACTCTGAATGGTACAATTAGTGAACATCTGCACGTGTTATAGTTTGATTGACAAGTGTCATGGCTTTGAAACAATGTAACTTGTGGTTGGTAAGTGACGTCATCTTTCTGCAGCTGTGTCTAAAATGAAACTGGGATGGGCAAGGTTATAAAAAAACCCCGCGTTAACAATAAGGGAGCAAATACTTTCTTGCTATATTATTATTTTATGAAGGAAAGACACATACATATGGGATGCATTCGATGGGAATTGGAGGGGGATATGTACCACTAGTTTGACTACAAACAAATGTATTATATTGTGTCGATTAAATCGAACAGCAGCTCTAGTATATATGTATATGTACTGGTTTTGTATATTTTCAACAAAGTAGGAAAATGAATTTTATTTTTCATATTAATGAGTAAGTATTATAAACTATTAATTTATCTCAATATAATCAATCAATGAGTCGATCAATCAATCAATGAGTCAATCAATCAACCAATCAATGAGTCAATCATTATAGAAATATTTATTTTCTCTTTCTTTCTGTCTAAACAACGGTGTTTGGTGTGGGACTGTGGTGTGAGTGAGTGCTTGTGTGTGTGTGTGTAACAGAGTGGTGTATAATGTATTGTTTGTGGGTGTGTGGGTATTACCTCAAAGTAGCCGCTCCTTCTGATGACCGGAAGAGACAGCAGCACCATGATCAGTATCACAACGCATAACACAACGCCTGTGGTGGTCAGTTAATGGACATTCAGTTGTATACCGACACATCAACTATATATATATATATATATATGTATATAGAAAGACAGAGAGAGAGAGAGAGAGAGGAGAGAGAGAGAGGAGAGAGAGAAAGAGAGAGAGAGAGAGAGAGGAGAGAGAGAGAAAAAAAAGAGAGAGAGAGAGAACATATTTTCGAGCATTCATTAACATTTTTCAAATTCGAACCGTACCCTAAATACCCAAAGACGTAGATTATTTCCTTGTTAATTTGGGAACATTAAAAAAAAAATTCCACTCTAAAAATTATCATCAAGGGACATAACTCACATCCAATCTGCAAACATAATAGTTACTCCCCTTGAACATCTAATTAGTTTTTTTTTTTAAATTTGTGTTATAAATTTTAACCCGAAAGACAGCTTGCTGTGTGCATTACAAAACACAGCGAGTAGTTAGTAATAAAGATGAATGTATAAATCAGGAAAAAAAAATGAATGAAATAATGTCAACAAAATTTCCAAGTCTTCTTCCTTAATGAATTTTTTTTTGTCCAAAGTCGACACACGAATGCAAATAATATAAGAATTTTCTAATACCAACAGGCGTGGCCATTATATTATCAACTATGACGCCTAGCCTAGAGGTCTCGAGTTCGACCCCCCCTCTCCCACCTGGTGAGTGCCGGGATTTTTCTTGAGTCCGATCGATGTCCCTAAGTCCACCCAGCTTACAAATAGGTGCCGGACATTAGTTGGAAACGGATGAAATTAACTTCACCTGAGCCTGATGGTCTGTATAAAACTTAATGAATCCAAGATTCAGTATCATTTGGTATATATATACCTCTACAATAAAATACAAAGTAAAATTTCGTAATGGGTTCGTTGGGGCAGCTGAAGTGTAGAATTTATTAGTGGCCACTGTCGGAGTATGAAACATTATTACCTGTGACAGGAGCGAGTCCGGCTATCCATCCTATGTTGGCTTTGTTCGTGAAGACGACCTCCAGAAGAGTTAGATGTTTGGCTTCGGCAACCAAAACTATAAATAAACCAAATAAACAAAACAAACACTTATATGATACAGAAATATCTTTAGTTTATTTTTTAATTCGACCTTAATAATTATTACATTTCATTTAATGCCATTATGATCATCTGTTTGTCTGTTATACAAAACACATTTTCGATTTTCTTTTCCATGATATTTATTTACCATCGTTTAATGAAAGTTTTCATTACAATTCTATAGTCGATTCTTATTTCTTGTTTTCTATGAAAATTCATTAATTTATATATATAAAAAATATTTTTAATATTAATAAGGAAAAAAATTTAAAGTTAAGATTAACAACTTTTTTTTTTAGTTCCGGTAATAAATGGTTTTTTAGTGTTTTAATAAAAATAATTCAAAGATAAAATTTTAGCATACAATTTTTTTTGTTTTGGCCTTTGAAAATTATTAAAATCTTGCTTAGACGCAGCTTACTCCCAAAACCCAATACAATGTTAAAGGGACGTAATCAGTATGTTTGTGGATTAGATAAGAGTTATAGCCCTTGATTACAATTAAAGTCAAAGTTATAAAATTTTATCTCTATAAAGTCTATTATTTTCTTATTACGCACCCCTCGCTTCTAATTTAATTAAACACCGAAATAAAAAACAACAATATCATCATCATCATCATCAACAACAACAACAACAAAAAGACTACTGCATAGAGAAACTCACGTGCGTTTCCTACATGCGCTACCGTGTGTCCTATACTCTGTATCGCAATCATGTAGCCGCATATTTTGTGGAACATGATGTGCTGGTCGAACGGCAGGACCTTGACCAGGGGCGTGGCCCGAAGGGAGGTGATGAGACGGCGCAGCATCAGGACGACGATGAAGGTGCAGTTGAAGTCCAGGCACAGCCCGAAACCGCGGGCGACCTAAGTGGGGTCAAGGGGCAGAGGAAGAAGAAGGGTGTTGGGGTTTGTGGAATACACAACATAGGGTGGGTGTTGAATTCATGGGTCATACAACGTTGGTGAGTGTTGAATTTATGGGTTATACAACGTTGGGTGAGTGTTGAATTCATGGCTAATGTCAATATTAAAGGTGTACTGAATTTGTGGCTCATACAATATTGGGCGAGTGTTGAATTCATGGATCATACAATATTATTTGAGTGTTGAATTCATGGATCATACAATATTGGGCGAGTGTTGAATTCATGGGTCATACAACGTTGGGTGAGTGTTGAATTCATGGGTCATACAATATTGGGTGAGTGTTAAATTCATGGGTCTTACAAAATTGGGTGAGTGTTGAATTCATGGGTCATACAACATTGTTTGAGTGTTGAATTCATGGGTCATACAACATTGGGTGAGTGTTGAATTCATGGCCCCGATGGTTTTCGCATTCTTTCCATTAGTAGTTTACAGGACCTAAGAGAAAAGCTTCACTATTCTTACACTCACACATACACTCACATGCACACATACACATATATACTCACACACTCAAATAAACTCACACATACACTCACATACTAACAATGCTTATGCTCACAACCTGTGGCAGCCGTTAAAGTTGCCGGGGGGGGGAGGCCCATGGCATGGCCGCAATCGATTTCATCGGGCCCTTAAGACCGGCCCAGCATAAGACTCATGAACAAAGCTACACACATGCCCTCAGTACTCACGATCAGCCAGGTGTTGTAGTTCATGCTCCAATATCTCCAGACATTCAGTGCGGCCAGTCCAGCATTGACCAGCAGGTAAAATATGAAGAAGAATATTTTCTGCAGGTTGTTTTGTATGTAGGTCGTAGTGAAGTGACGACAGCACCTGTGTTTCTTTAAGTTTTTCTCGTGAACTGAGCTGGGTTCGAAGATATATTGTTGTTAGGATTGCTGACAGTTTAGGCTAGATCTATCTATCTATCTATCTATCTATCTATCTATCTATCTATCTATCTATCTATCTATCTATCTATCTATCTATCTATCTATCTATCTATCTATCTATCTATCTATCTATCTATCTATCTATCTATCTATCTATCTATCTATCTATCTATCTGTCTGTCTGTCTGTCTGTCTGTCTGTCTGTCTGTCTGTCTGTCTATCTATCTATCTATCTATCTATCTATCTAATCTATCAAACTAACTACACACATATGAATATACATAAAGCAGACACTTCAGACATACACACACAAACACATAATCAAACACATGAAAATATCTTTTGGTTTTACTAAAACTGTCTGTCATAATAAAACTGTCTGTCAAAGTCATACTAAAACTGTCTTTCATACTGAAAAAAAAACGAAGGCGAAGGACTAAAGATACTTTGATAATACACACACACAACAAACACACACACACAAACATACACACGCAACATATACACACACAACACACACACAAACACATACACACGCAACATATACACACACACAACACACACACACAAACACATACACACGCAACATATACACACAAAACACACAACACACACACACAACACACACACACAACACATGCACACAAATTCACACAACACAAACACACAACACACACACAACACACAACACATACACACACAACACACACACACACACGCACAAAACACATACACACAACACAAACACACAACACATACAAATACAAAACATACACTCTCATACTATATGTCCACCTCACACTTGGACTTATGATGAGTCATGTAAATATAAAGGCGAGGTGTGTGTGTGTGTGTGTGTGTGTGTGTGACGGGGAGTTAAAGTGGGCAGTGGGAACTCCCCCCCCCCTTCCCCTATCCCATCGATCAAAATCAGTTCCAGGCCTCTGGCTAACTCAATCAAATATTGGTTCATCGTACAAACACATCATTACATGAATTTTTTTTTTCTTTTCGATGAAAACTGTCCATTGCGTCCGTCGGTGATGTGCTAGTGTTAGTTGGATAGTGGTGTGTATGTGTGTGTGTGTGTGTGAGACCCCCCCTCCACCACAAGGGGGGGGAAGATAGGTGTAGTTAAATGAGACATGACATGTACACACACAACGCAGACTCTTATTTAGGTCTCAGCACAGGTCACTGTGGTGGGACGGGTGGCCGAGTAGTGTAGATGTTCGACTGTCGACCTGAGTGGTTCGATCCTCGGTGAGGATCGTGGAAACTTTTTCAGGTCCCCCCCCCCTCCCCCAGAATTAAATGTTGGGGAAGTAAAGGCGGCTGAGCGTTGTGCTAACCACACAACCCCTTCATATGCCGAGGTTATAGAAACAAATAGCTTCCACACTTCATCTGCCCCGATGTTCCTTTAGGGCTAAGGGAACTTTACAGTACTGTTACAGTTCATTGCGTGAGCGTCAAGTAGAGGCTGAGGGTGGATAAGACAGCCCCCCAGCCCCCTACCCGCCACAAACCCCACCCAAGAGGGTTACTTGATGATGCCGTAAGTCTGTGGGGTAAATTGCACCAGAAACATAGTTTTTTTTTTTTGGTTTTCTCATCGACCGTTGCCAATTAAGCCCTGCCCCCCCACCCCATTCATGGGTACCTTGTATCATCACTTTTGAGAGACCTTAATAAATGGGGTGACAGAGGGCGAATGCGCTTCCTTATAGGCCAGCCTCCTTCGCCGACATTGTAAGAGAAATAGCGTTGATGTTCAGTTAGGTGAGTCATTGAAACCTGATGTTCAGTTAGGTGAGTCATTGAAACCTGATGTTCAGTTAGGTGAGTAATTGAAACCTGATGTTCAGTTAGGTGAGTCATTGAAACCTGATGTTCAGTTAGGTGAGTAATTGAAACCTGATGTTCAGTTAGGTGAGTCATTGAAACCTGATGTTCAGTTAGATGGGTCATTGAAACCTGATGTTCAGTTAGGTGAGTCATTGAAACCTGATGTTCAGTTAGGTGAGTCATTGAAACCTGATGTTCAGTTAGGTGAGTCATTGAAACCTGATGTTCAGTTAGGTGAGTCATTGAAACCTGATGTTCAGTTAGGTGAGTCATTGAAACCTGATGTTCAGTTAGGTGAGTAATTGAAACCTGATGTTCAGTTAGGTGAGTAATTGAAACCTGATGTTCAGTTAGGTGAGTCATTGAAACCTGATGTTCAGTTAGGTGAGTAATTGAAACCTGATGTTCAGTTAGGTGAGTAATTGAAACCTGATGTTCAGTTAGGTGAGTCATTGAAACCTGATGTTCAGTTAGGTGAGTAATTGAAACCTGATGTTCAGTTAGGTGAGTCATTGAAACCTGATGTTCAGTTAGGTGAGTAATTGAAACCTGATGTTCAGTTAGGTGAGTCATTGAAACCTGATGTTCAGTTAGGTGAGTCATTGAAACCTGATGTTCAGTTAGGTGAGTAATTGAAACCTGATGTTCAGTTAGGTGGGTCATTGAAACCTGATGTTCAGTTAGGTGAGTAATTGAAACCTGATGTTCAGTTAGGTGAGTAATTGAAACCTGATGTTCAGTTAGGTGAGTCATTGAAACCTGATGTTCAGTTAGGTGAGTCATTGAAACCTGATGTTCAGTTAGGTGAGTCATTGAAACCTGATGTTCAGTTAGGTGAGTCATTGAAACCTGATGTTCAGTTAGGTGAGTCATTGAAACCTGATGTTCAGTTAGGTGAGTCATTGAAACCTGATGTTCAGTTAGGTGAGTCATTGAAACCTGATGTTCAGTTAGGTGAGTCATTGAAACCTGATGTTCACTTAGGTGAGTCATTGAAACCTGATGTTCAGTTAGGTGAGTCATTGAAACCTGATGTTCAGTTAGGTGGGTCATTGAAAACTGATGTTCAGTTAGGTGAGTCATTGAAACCTGATGTTCAGTTAGGTGAGTCATTGAAACCTGATGTTCAGTTAGGTGAGTCATTGAAACCTGATGTTCAGTTAGGTGAGTCATTGAAACCTGATGTTCAGTTAGGTGAGTAATTGAAACCTGATGTTCAGTTAGGTGAGTCATTGAAACCTGATGTTCAGTTAGGTGGGTCATTGAAACCTGATGTTCAGTTAGGTGAGTCATTGAAACCTGATGTTCAGTTAGGTGAGTAATTGAAACCTGATGTTCAGTTAGGTGAGTCATTGAAACCTGATGTTCAGTTAGGTGAGTAATTGAAACCTGATGTTCAGTTAGGTGAGTCATTGAAACCTAATGTTCAGTTAGGTGAGTCATTGAAACCTGATGTTCAGTTAGGTGAGTCATTGAAACCTGATGTTCAGTTAGGTGAGTCATTGAAACCTGATGTTCAGTTAGGTGAGTCATTGAAACCTGATGTTCAGTTAGGTGAGTCATTGAAACCTGATGTTCAGTTAGGTGAGTCATTGAAACCTGATGTTCAGTTAGGTGAGTCATTGAAACCTGATGTTCAGTTAGGTGAGTCATTGAAACCTGATGTTCAGTTAGGTGAGTCAGTGAAACCTGATGTTCAGTTAGGTGGGTCATTGAAACCTGATGTTCAGTTAGGTGAGTAATTGAAACCTGATGTTCAGTTAGGTGAGTCATTGAAACCTGATGTTCAGTTAGGTGGGTCATTGAAACCTGATGTTCAGTTAGGTGAGTCATTGAAACCTGATGTTCAGTTAGGTGGGTCATTGAAACCTGATGTTCAGTTAGGTGAGTAATTGAAACCTGATGTTCAGTTAGGTGAGTCATTGAAACCTGATGTTCAGTTAGGTGGGTCATTGAAACCTGATGTTCAGTTAGGTGAGTCATTGAAACCTAATGTTCAGTTAGGTGAGTCATTGAAACCTGATGTTCAGTTAGGTGAGTCATTGAAACCTGATGTTCAGTTAGGTGAGTCATTGAAACCTGATGTTCACTTAGGTGAGTCATTGAAACCTGATGTTCAGTTAGGTGAGTCATTGAAACCTGATGTTCAGTTAGGTGAGTAATTGAAACCTGATGTTCAGTTAGGTGAGACATTGAAACCTGATGTTCAGTTAGGTGAGTCATTGAAACCTGATGTTCAGTTAGGTGAGTAATTGAAACCTGATGTTCAGTTAGGTGAGTAATTGAAACCTGATGTTCAGTTAGGTGAGTCATTGAAACCTGATGTTCAGTTAGGTGAGTCATTGAAACCTGATGTTCAGTTAGGTGAGTCATTGAAACCTGATGTTCAGTTAGGTGAGTCATTGAAACCTGATGTTCAGTTAGGTGAGTCATTGAAACCTGATGTTCAGTTAGGTGAGTCATTGAAACCTGATGTTCAGTTAGGTGAGTAATTGAAACCTGATGTTCAGTTAGGTGAGTCATTGAAACCTGATGTTCAGTTAGGTGGGTCATTGAAACCTGATGTTCAGTTAGGTGAGTAATTGAAACCTGATGTTCAGTTAGGTGGGTCATTGAAACCTGATGTTCAGTTAGGTGAGTCATTGAAACCTGATGTTCAGTTAGGTGGGTCATTGAAACCTGATGTTCAGTTAGGTGAGTAATTGAAACCTGATGTTCAGTTAGGTGAGTCATTGAAACCTGATGTTCAGTTAGGTGAGTCATTGAAACCTGATGTTCAGTTAGGTGAGTCATTGAAACCTGATGTTCAGTTAGGTGAGTCATTGAAACCTGATGTTCAGTTAGGTGAGTCATTGAAACCTGATGTTCAGTTAGGTGAGTCATTGAAACCTGATGTTCACTTAGGTGAGTCATTGAAACCTGATGTTCAGTTAGGTGAGTCATTGAAACCTGATGTTCAGTTAGGTGAGTCATTGAAACCTGATGTTCAGTTAGGTGAGTCATTGAAACCTGATGTTCAGTTAGGTGAGTCATTGAAACCTGATGTTCAGTTAGGTGAGTCATTGAAACCTGATGTTCAGTTAGGTGAGTCATTGAAACCTGATGTTCAGTTAGGTGAGTAATTGAAACCTGATGTTCAGTTAGGTGAGTCATTGAAACCTGATGTTCAGTTAGGTGGGTCATTGAAACCTGATGTTCAGTTAGGTGAGTCATTGAAACCTGATGTTCAGTTAGGTGAGTAATTGAAACCTGATGTTCAGTTAGGTGAGTCATTGAAACCTGATGTTCAGTTAGGTGAGTAATTGAAACCTGATGTTCAGTTAGGTGAGTCATTGAAACCTGATGTTCAGTTAGGTGAGTCATTGAAACCTGATGTTCAGTTAGGTGAGTAATTGAAACCTGATGTTCAGTTAGGTGAGTAATTGAAACCTGATGTTCAGTTAGGTGAGTCATTGAAACCTGATGTTCAGTTAGGTGAGTCATTGAAACCTGATGTTCAGTTAGGTGAGTAATTGAAACCTGATGTTCAGTTAGGTGAGTCATTGAAACCTGATGTTCAGTTAGGTGGGTCATTGAAACCTGATGTTCAGTTAGGTGAGTAATTGAAACCTAATGTTCAGTTAGGTGAGTCATTGAAACCTGATGTTCAGTTAGGTGAGTAATTGAAACCTGATGTTCAGTTAGGTGAGTCATTGAAACCTGATGTTCAGTTAGGTGAGTCATTGAAACCTGATGTTCAGTTAGGTGAGTCATTGAAACCTGATGTTCAGTTAGGTGGGTCATTGAAACCTGATGTTCAGTTAGGTGAGTCATTGAAACCTGATGTTCAGTTAGGTGGGTCATTGAAACCTGATGTTCAGTTAGGTGAGTAATTGAAACCTGATGTTCAGTTAGGTGAGTCATTGAAACCTGATGTTCAGTTAGGTGAGTAATTGAAACCTGATGTTCAGTTAGGTGAGTAATTGAAACCTGATGTTCAGTTAGGTGAGTAATTGAAACCTGATGTTCAGTTAGGTGAGTAATTGAAACCTGATGTTCAGTTAGGTGAGTCATTGAAACCTGATGTTCAGTTAGGTGAGTAATTGAAACCTGATGTTCAGTTAGGTGAGTCATTGAAACCTGATGTTCAGTTAGGTGGGTCATTGAAACCTGATGTTCAGTTAGGTGAGTAATTGAAACCTGATGTTCAGTTAGGTGAGTAATTGAAACCTGATGTTCAGTTAGGTGAGACATTGAAACCTGATGTTCAGTTAGGTGAGTCATTGAAACCTGATGTTCAGTTAGGTGAGTAATTGAAACCTGATGTTCAGTTAGGTGAGTAATTGAAACCTGATGTTCAGTTAGGTGAGTCATTGAAACCTGATGTTCAGTTAGGTGAGTCATTGAAACCTGATGTTCAGTTAGGTGAGTCATTGAAACCTGATGTTCAGTTAGGTGAGTCATTGAAACCTGATGTTCAGTTAGGTGAGTCATTGAAACCTGATGTTCAGTTAGGTGAGTCATTGAAACCTGATGTTCAGTTAGGTGAGTAATTGAAACCTGATGTTCAGTTAGGTGAGTCATTGAAACCTGATGTTCAGTTAGGTGGGTCATTGAAACCTGATGTTCAGTTAGGTGAGTAATTGAAACCTGATGTTCAGTTAGGTGGGTCATTGAAACCTGATGTTCAGTTAGGTGAGTCATTGAAACCTGATGTTCAGTTAGGTGGGTCATTGAAACCTGATGTTCAGTTAGGTGAGTAATTGAAACCTGATGTTCAGTTAGGTGAGTCATTGAAACCTGATGTTCAGTTAGGTGAGTCATTGAAACCTGATGTTCAGTTAGGTGAGTCATTGAAACCTGATGTTCAGTTAGGTGAGTCATTGAAACCTGATGTTCAGTTAGGTGAGTCATTGAAACCTGATGTTCAGTTAGGTGAGTCATTGAAACCTGATGTTCACTTAGGTGAGTCATTGAAACCTGATGTTCAGTTAGGTGAGTCATTGAAACCTGATGTTCAGTTAGGTGAGTCATTGAAACCTGATGTTCAGTTAGGTGAGTCATTGAAACCTGATGTTCAGTTAGGTGAGTCATTGAAACCTGATGTTCAGTTAGGTGAGTCATTGAAACCTGATGTTCAGTTAGGTGAGTAATTGAAACCTGATGTTCAGTTAGGTGAGTAATTGAAACCTGATGTTCAGTTAGGTGAGTCATTGAAACCTGATGTTCAGTTAGGTGGGTCATTGAAACCTGATGTTCAGTTAGGTGAGTCATTGAAACCTGATGTTCAGTTAGGTGAGTAATTGAAACCTGATGTTCAGTTAGGTGAGTCATTGAAACCTGATGTTCAGTTAGGTGAGTAATTGAAACCTGATGTTCAGTTAGGTGAGTCATTGAAACCTGATGTTCAGTTAGGTGAGTCATTGAAACCTGATGTTCAGTTAGGTGAGTAATTGAAACCTGATGTTCAGTTAGGTGAGTAATTGAAACCTGATGTTCAGTTAGGTGAGTCATTGAAACCTGATGTTCAGTTAGGTGAGTCATTGAAACCTGATGTTCAGTTAGGTGAGTAATTGAAACCTGATGTTCAGTTAGGTGAGTCATTGAAACCTGATGTTCAGTTAGGTGGGTCATTGAAACCTGATGTTCAGTTAGGTGAGTAATTGAAACCTGATGTTCAGTTAGGTGAGTCATTGAAACCTGATGTTCAGTTAGGTGAGTAATTGAAACCTGATGTTCAGTTAGGTGAGTCATTGAAACCTGATGTTCAGTTAGGTGAGTCATTGAAACCTGATGTTCAGTTAGGTGAGTCATTGAAACCTGATGTTCAGTTAGGTGGGTCATTGAAACCTGATGTTCAGTTAGGTGAGTCATTGAAACCTGATGTTCAGTTAGGTGGGTCATTGAAACCTGATGTTCAGTTAGGTGAGTAATTGAAACCTGATGTTCAGTTAGGTGAGTCATTGAAACCTGATGTTCAGTTAGGTGAGTAATTGAAACCTGATGTTCAGTTAGGTGAGTAATTGAAACCTGATGTTCAGTTAGGTGAGTAATTGAAACCTGATGTTCAGTTAGGTGAGTAATTGAAACCTGATGTTCAGTTAGGTGAGTCATTGAAACCTGATGTTGAGTTAGGTGAGTAATTGAAACCTGATGTTCAGTTAGGGGAGTCATTGAAACCTGATGTTCAGTTAGGTGGGTCATTGAAACCTGATGGTACAGTTAGGTGAGTAATTGAAACCTGATGTTCAGTTAGGTGAGTAATTGAAACCTGATGTTCAGTTAGGTGGGTCATTGAAACCTGATGTTCAGTTAGGTGGGTAATTGAAACCTGATGTTCAGTTAGGTGAGTAATTGAAACCTGATGTTCAGTTAGGTGAGTAATTGAAACCTGATGTTCAGTTAGGTGAGTCATTGAAACCTGATGTTCAGTTAGGTGAGTCATTGAAACCTGATGTTCAGTTAGGTGAGTCATTGAAACCCTGATGTTCAGTTAGGTGAGTAATTGAAACCTGATGTTCAGTTAGGTGAGTAATTGAAACCTGATGTTCAGTTAGGTGAGTCATTGAAACCTGATGTTCAGTTAGGTGAGTCAATTTGAAACCTGATGTTCAGAGTCATTTGAAACCTGATGTTCAGTTAGGTGAGTCATTGAACTCCTGATGTTCAGTTAGTGAGTCATTGAAACCTGATGTTCAGTTAGGTGAGTCATTCAGGAACCTGATGTTCAGTTAGGTGAGTAATTTTAAACCTGATGTTCAGTTAGGTGAGTCTTTGAAACCTGATGTTCAGGTGATGTAATTAGCAAAACCTGATGTTTCAGTTAGGTGAAGCAGTGAAACCTGATGTATGATGGTGGTGTTCAAACCTGATGTTCAGTTAGGTGAGTAATTGAAACCTGATGTTCAGTTAGGTGAGTCATTGAAACCTGATGTTCAGTTAGGTGAGTCATTGAAACCTGATGTTCAGTTAGGTGAGTCATTGAAACCTGATGTTCAGTTAGGTGAGTCAGTTGAAACCTGATGTTCAGTTAGGTGAGTAATTGAAACCTGATGTTCTGTTAGGTGAGTCATTGAAACCTGATGTTCAGTTAGGTGAGTCATTGAAACCTGATGTTCAGTTAGGTGAGTCATTGAAACCTGATGTTCAGTTAGGTGAGTCATTGAAACCTGATGTTCAGTTAGGTGAGTCATTGAAACCTGATGTTCAGTTAGGTGAGTCATTGAAACCTGATGTTCAGTTAGGTGAGTCATTGAAACCTGATGTTCAGTTAGGTGAGTCATTGAAACCTGATGTTCAGTTAGGGTGAGTCATTGAAACCTGATGTTCAGTTAGGTGAGTCAGTGAAACCTGATGTTCAGTTAGGTGGGTCATTGAAACCTGACTTCAGTTAGGTGAGTAATTGAAACTGCTGATGTTCAGTTAGGTGAGTCTTTGAAACCTGATGTTCAGTTAGGTGTGGGCTTGAAGAAAACCCATGTTCAGTTAGGTGAGTAATTGAAACCTGATGTTCAGTTAGGTGAGTCATTGAAACCTGATGTTCAGTTAGGTGAGTCATTGAAACCTGATGTTCAGTTAGGTGAGTCATTGAAACCTGATGTTCAGTTAGGTGAGTCATTGAAACCTGATGTTCAGTTAGGTGAGTCATTGAAACCTGATGTTCAGTTAGGTGAGTCATTGAAACCTGATGTTCAGTTAGGTGAGTCATTGAAACCTGATGTTCAGTTAGGTGAGTCATTGAAACCTGATGTTCAGTTAGGTGAGTCATTGAAACCTGATGTTCAGTTAGGTGAGTCATTGAAACCTGATGTTCAGTTAGGTGAGTCATTGAAACCTGATGTTCAGTTAGGTGAGTCATTGAAACCTGATGTTCAGTTAGGTGAGTCATTGAAACCTGATGTTCAGTTAGGTGAGTCATTGAAACTGATGTTCAGTTAGGTGAGTCATTTTCGAAACCTGATGTTCAGTTAGGTGAGTCATTGAAACCTGATGTTCAGTTAGGTGAGTCATTGAAACCTGATGTTCAGTTAGGTGAGTCATTGAAACCTGATGTTCAGTTAGGTGAGTCATTGAAACCTGATGTTCAGTTAGGTGAGTCATTGAAACCTGATGTTCAGTTAGGTGAGTCATTGAAACCTGATGTTCAGTTAGGTGAGTCATTGAAACCTGATGTTCAGTTAGGTGAGTCATTGAAACCTGATGTTCAGTTAGGTGAGTCATTGAAACCTGATGTTCAGTTAGGTGAGTCATTGAAACCTGATGTTCAGTTAGGTGAGTCATTGAAACCTGATGTTCAGTTAGGTGAGTCATTGAAACCTGATGTTCAGTTAGGTGAGTCATTGAAACCTGATGTTCAGTTAGGTGAGTAATTGAAACCTGATGTTCAGTTAGGTGAGTAATTGAAACCTGATGTTCAGTTAGGTGAGTTGGTTGAAACCTGATGTTCAGTTAGGTGAGTCATTGAAACCTGATGTTCAGTTAGGTGAGTCATTGAAACCTGATGTTCAGTTAGGTGAGTCATTGAAACCTGATGTTCAGTTAGGTGAGTCATTGAAACCTGATGTTCAGTTAGGTGAGTCATTGAAACCTGATGTTCAGTTAGGTGAGTCATTGAAACCTGATGTTCAGTTAGGTGAGTCATTGAAACCTGATGTTCAGTTAGGTGAGTCATTGAAACCTGATGTTCAGTTAGGTGAGTCATTGAAACCTGATGTTCAGTTAGGTGAGTCATTGAAACCTGATGTTCAGAGCTTAGGGTGAGTCATTGAAACCTGATGTTCAGTTAGGTGAGTCATTGAAACCTGATGTTCAGTTAGGTGAGTCATTGAAACCTGATGTTCAGTTAGGTGAGTCATTGAAACCTGATGTTCAGTTAGGTGAGTCATTGAAACCTGATGTTCAGTTAGGTGGAGTCATTGAAACCTGATGTTCAGTTAGGTGAGTAAATGAAATCTGATGTTCAGTTAGGTGGAGTCATTGAAACCTGATGTTCAGTTAGGTGAGTCATTGAAACCTGATGTTCAGTTAGGGTGAGTCATTGAAACCTGATGTTCAGTTAGGTGAGTCATTGAAACCTGATGTTCAGTTAGGTGAGTCATTGAAACCTGATGTTCAGTTAGGTGAGTCATTGAAACCTGATGTTCAGTTAGGTGAGTCATTGAAACCTGATGTTCAGTTAGGTGAGTCATTGAAACCTGATGTTCAGTTAGGTGGGTCATTGAAACCTGATGTTCAGTTAGGTGAGTCATTGAAACCTGATGTTCAGTTAGGTGGGTCATTGAAACCTGATGTTCAGTTAGGTGAGTAATTGAAACCTGATGTTCAGTTAGGTGAGTCATTGAAACCTGATGTTCAGTTAGGGAGTGAGTCATTGAAACCTGATGTTCAGTTAGGTGATCGTGAGTCATTGAAAAACCTGATGTTCAGTTAGGTGAGTCATTGAAACCTGATGTTCAGTTAGGTGAGTCATTGAAACCTGATGTTCAGTTAGGTGGGTCATTGAAACCTGATGTTCAGTTAGGTGAGTCATTGAAACCTGATGTTCAGTTAGGTGGGTCATTGAAAACCTGATGTTCAGTTAGGGTGAGTCATTGAAACCTGATGTTCAGTTAGGTGAGTCATTGAAACCTGATGTTCAGTTAGGTGAGTGAAACTTGACAGTTCAGTTAGTGAGTCTATTGAAACCTGATGTTCAGTGAGGTGGGTCATTGAAACCTGATGTTCAGTTAGGTGAGTCATTGAAACCTGATGTTCAGTTAGGTGAGTCATTGAAACCTGATGTTCAGTTAGGTGAGTCATTGAAACCTGATGTTCAGTTAGGTGAGTCATTGAAACCTGATGTTCAGTTAGGTGAGTCATTGAAACCTGATGTTCAGTTAGGTGAGTCATTGAAACCTGATGTTCAGTTAGGTGAGTCATTGAAACCTGATGTTCAGTTAGGTGAGTCATTGAAACCTGATGTTCAGTTAGGTGAGTCATTGAAACCTGATGTTCAGTTAGGTGAGTCATTGAAACCTGATGTTCAGTTAGGTGAGTAATTGAAACCTGATGTTCAGTTAGGTGAGTAATTGAAACCTGATGTTCAGTTAGGTGAGTCATTGAAACCTGATGTTCAGTTAGGTGAGTCATTGAAACCTGATGTTCAGTTAGGTGAGTCATTGAAACCTGATGTTCAGTTAGGTGAGTCATTGAAACCTGATGTTCAGTTAGGTGAGTCATTGAAACCTTATGTTCAGTTAGGTGAGTAATTGAAACCTGATGTTCAGTTAGGTGAGTCATTGAAACCTGATGTTCAGTTAGGTGAGTCATTGAAACCTGATGTTCAGTTAGGTGAGTAATTGAAACCTGATGTTCAGTTAGGTGAGTCATTGAAACCTGATGTTCAGTTAGGTGGGTCATTGAAACCTGATGTTCAGTTAGGTGAGTCATTGAAACCTGATGTTCAGTTAGGTGGGTCATTGAAACCTGATGTTCAGTTAGGTGAGTAATTGAAACCTGATGTTCAGTTAGGTGAGTCATTGAAACCTGATGTTCAGTTAGGTGAGTCATTGAAACCTGATGTTCAGTTAGGTGAGTCATTGAAACCTGATGTTCAGTTAGGTGAGTCATTGAAACCTGATGTTCAGTTAGGTGAGTAATTGAAACCTGATGTTCAGTTAGGTGGGTCATTGAAACCTGATGTTCAGTTAGGTGAGTAATTGAAACCTGATGTTCAGTTAGGTGAGTCATTGAAACCTGATGTTCAGTTAGGTGAGTAATTGAAACCTGATGTTCAGTTAGGTGAGTCATTGAAACCTGATGTTCAGTTAGGTGAGTAATTGAAACCTGATGTTCAGTTAGGTGAGTCATTGAAACCTGATGTTCAGTGAGGTGGGTCATTGAAACCTGATGTTCAGTTAGGTGAGTCATTGAAACCTGATGTTCAGTGAGGTGGGTCATTGAAACCTGATGTTCAGTTAGGTGAGTAATTGAAACCTGATGTTCAGTTAGGTGAGTAATTGAAACCTGATGTTCAGTTAGGTGAGTCATTGAAACCTGATGTTCAGTTAGGTGAGTCATTGAAACCTGATGTTCAGTTAGGTGAGTCATTGAAACCTGATGTTCAGTTAGGTGAGTCATTGAAACCTGATGTTCAGTTAGGTGAGTCATTGAAACCTGATGTTCAGTTAGGTGAGTCATTGAAACCTGATGTTCAGTTAGGGTGAGTCATTGAAACCTGATGTTCAGTTAGGTGAGTCATTGAAACCTGATGTTCAGTGAGGTGGGTCATTGAAACCTGATGTTCAGTTAGGTGAGTCATTGAAACCTGATGTTCAGTTAGGTGAGTCATTGAAACCTGATGTTCAGTTAGGTGAGTAATTGAAACCTGATGTTCAGTTAGGTGAGTAATTGAAACCTGATGTTCAGTTAGGTGAGTAATTGAAACCTGATGTTCAGTTAGGTGAGTCATTGAAACCTGATGTTCAGTTAGGTGAGTAATTGAAACCTGATGTTCAGTTAGGTGAGTAATTGAAACCTGATGTTCAGTTAGGTGAGTAATTGAAACCTGATGTTCAGTTAGGTGAGTCATTGAAACCTGATGTTCAGTTAGGGTGAGTCATTGAAACCTGATGTTCAGTTAGGTGAGTAATTGAAACCTGATGTTCAGTTAGGTGAGTAATTGAAACCTGATGTTCTGTTAGGTGAGTAATTGAAACCTGATGTTCAGTTAGGTGAGTAATTGAAACCTGATGTTCAGTTAGGTGAGTCATTGAAACCTGATGTTCAGTTAGGTGAGTCATTGAAACCTGATGTTCAGTTAGGTGAGTAATTGAAACCTGATGTTCAGTTAGGTGAGTAATTGAAACCTGATGTTCAGTTAGGTGAGTCATTGAAACCTGATGTTCAGTGAGGTGGGTCATTGAAACCTGATGTTCAGTTAGGTGAGTAATTGAAACCTGATGTTCAGTTAGGTGAGTCATTGAAACCTTATGTTCAGTTAGGTGAGTCATTGAAACCTGATGTTCAGTTAGGTGAGTCATTGAAACCTGATGTTCAGTTAGGTGAGTCATTGAAACCTGATGTTCAGTTAGGTGAGTCATTGAAACCTGATGTTCAGTTAGGTGAGTAATTGAAACCTGATGTTCAGTTAGGTGAGTCATTGAAACCTGATGTTCAGTTAGGTGAGTAATTGAAACCTGATGTTCAGTTAGGTGAGTCATTGAAACCTGATGTTCAGTTAGGTGAGTCATTGAAACCTGATGTTCAGTTAGGTGAGTCATTGAAACCTGATGTTCAGTTAGGTGAGTCATTGAAACCTGATGTTCAGTTAGGTGAGTCATTGAAACCTGATGTTCAGTTAGGTGAGTCATTGAAACCTGATGTTCAGTTAGGTGAGTCATTGAAACCTGATGTTCAGTTAGGTGAGTCATTGAAACCTGATGTTCAGTTAGGTGAGTCATTGAAACCTGATGTTCAGTTAGGTGAGTCATTGAAACCTGATGTTCAGTTAGGTGAGTCATTGAAACCTGATGTTCAGTTAGGTGAGTCATTGAAACCTGATGTTCAGTTAGGTGAGTCATTGAAACCTGATGTTCAGTTAGGTGAGTAATTGAAACCTGATGTTCAGTTAGGTGAGTAATTGGAACCTGATGTTCAGTTAGGTGGAGTAATTGAAACCTGATGTTCAGTTAGGTGAGTAATTGAAACCTGATGTTCAGTTAGGTGAGTCATTGAAACCTGATGTTCAGTTAGGTGGGTCATTGAAACCTGATGTTCAGTTAGGTGAGTAATTGAAACCTGATGTTCAGTTAGGTGAGTCATTGAAACCTGATGTTCAGTTAGGTGAGTAATTGAAACCTGATGTTCAGTTAGGTGAGTCATTGAAATCTGATGTTCAGTTAGGTGAGTAATTGAAACCTGATGTTCAGTTAGGTGAGTCATGTAAACCTGATGTTCAGTGAGGTGGGTCATTGAAACCTGATGTTCAGTTAGGTGAGTAATTGAAACCTGATGTTCAGTTAGGTGAGTAATTGAAACCTGATGTTCAGTTAGGTGAGTAATTGAAACCTGATGTTCAGTTAGGTGAGTCATTGAAACCTGATGTTCAGTTAGGTGAGTAATTGAAACCTGATGTTCAGTTAGGTGAGTCATTGAAACCTGATGTTCAGTTTAGTGAGTCATTGAAACCTGATGTTCAGTTAGGTGAGTCATTGAAACCTGATGTTCAGTTAGGTGAGTAATTGAAACCTGATGTTCAGTTAGGTGAGTCATTGAAACGTGATGTTCAGTTAGGTGAGTAATTGAAACCTGATGTTCAGTTAGGTGAGTCATTGAAACCTGATGTTCAGTTAGGTGAGTCATTGAAACCTGATGTTCAGTTAGGTGAGTAATTGGAACCTGATGTTCAGTTAGGTGAGTAATTGAAACCTGATGTTCAGTTAGGTGAGTCATTGAAACCTGATGTTCAGTTAGGTGAGTAATTGAAACCTGATGTTCAGTTAGGGTGAGTAATTGAAACCTGATGTTCAGTTAGGTGAGTCATTGAAACCTGATGTTCAGTTAGGTGAGTAATTGAAACCTGATGTTCAGTTAGGTGAGTCATTGAAACCTGATGTTCAGTTAGGTGGGTCATTGAAAACTGATGTTCAGTTAGGTGAGTAATTGAAACCTGATGTTCAGTTAGGTGAGTCATTGAAACCTGATGTTCAGTTAGGTGAGTAATTGAAACCTGATGTTCAGTTAGGTGAGTAATTGAAACCTGATGTTCAGTTAGGTGAGTCATTGAAACCTGATGTTCAGTTAGGTGAGTAATTGAAACCTGATGTTCAGTTAGGTGAGTCATTGAAACCTGATGTTCAGTTAGGTGGGTCATTGAAAACTGATGTTCAGTTAGGTGAGTAATTGAAACCTGATGTTCAGTTAGGTGAGTCATTGAAACCTGATGTTCAGTTAGGTGAGTAATTGAAACCTGACCAAAAATAGGGAGGACATATTAAACAACCCCTCTCCCCCACCACTACCATAAATGGGTTGCAGTCAGGATTTCTGACCACACGGGGGGGGGGTCTCTCCTCCCCCCCCCCAATGTAATAGCAAAATAAATAAATATAAAAAAAAAATTAAAAAAAAAGCGATGGGAGACAATGACAAGTGTGCAGGTTGTCTCCCCGTAGCGTACGTCAGCATTGCCTCCCTTGTCTTCTCACTCAAACCATGATACCACAATACACACTTTAACGGGTCAGTATTTTAATTACGTGAATTCTATAAAAAATAAAATCGAATACATACAACTGTCTGACGTGGTAATAAAACATTTTTATTTCCCCAAACGCCAATTACTAACATTTCAATTTATCTTGATTGAAATCATGGATTTTGAAAAAAAAGAATAAATTGATTATATCCGTGAACAGTTTGTGAAATCATTAAGTTCAGTTCGAAGTCTAACATTCAAAACTGTTTGTTTGAAATCTCAGTTTTTTTTTAATACTCTAATAGTCATGTCATATTTCTTAACTGAGATGAAAGACGACCCCCCCCCCCACTGATATAAAACCACTAATATTATACAAACATTGACACGTGTCCAGTATTTTGCAGACACATACACAAACACACCTATCTACACATTCACAGCCACAATAAAATAAACCAATAATACTTACTAGTCAGTAAAGTCGTATTCGATACCGCCCTGTGTATTTGACATCAGCGTGCTGATTTGGGGGAGTTGGGGATGGGTGGAGGAGGAGGATATGGATGAAATATAAAATGAATTAAAGGAAAAAAAAGTTAAAAATCATTATAAATAATAGCGATTTGGGCTCTGCGTTAAATCGAAAGTAAAGAATTAATACAACAGCATTCCAGTTTAAAATACAATCATGAAAAAAATCGGATCTGCCCGAAACCAAAAAAAAATAACCTAGCCTACCGATCAAGCCTAAGGGGATATAACTCTATGCAAAGGTTTTGCAGGGTACAGCTAGAACTCATATAAATATGTTAGAGATATACAATGTTCAATGTCCGAGAGAAATGTGAATAGGTCAGAGAATAATCGAACTTATGTTTAGCCACGTTAACTGACCGACTTAATCAGAGCTTGCCTTAAAAAAAAAAACGGCGCGAGGGGGGATGGTGAGGTAAGGGGCGGGGACAGGTATGACTCTCATATACAGGGGGGGGGGCTAGAGTTTTTTTTTTACAGCTAGGTGAGAATAGGGTTTCCTAGAGCCCCCTCCCTCCCTCCCCCCTCCCTCCCAAGCTGCGGTCGCCCTAGTAGCCACCCCCAGATGACTTTAATGCCTGTAAACTAAAGGGGAAAAGGTAAATCATTTCCTCCTGTGTCCCCCCCCCCATGTGTCCCTCTATGTGTCCCTCCATGTGTGTCCCTCTATGTGTCCCTCTATGTCCATTGCGCTAATGGTTTAATGGGGATAAAAGAAGGGCACTACATAACACAGTCCTATATTGGTTTATAGCAGTGGGTGGCGAACCTATTACACGCGTGCCACGACCGTCACGCAAAGCCTCATCAGTCGGCACGCCACTAAAATATCAGTTCCTTTAATTTTAACTGGAATGTTGGCAATAAATAAGTGGTTTTTTTTTTGTGGTGGGGGGGGGGGTTTGAATTTCGGGCACGCGGTCCTCCCCCCAAAAAAAGAAATGCCACCATTGGTTTATAGGGACTTCAAAGGCAGTTCGATACTGCATCAGATTACACGTTCGATACTGCATCATAATACACGTTCGATACTGCATCATAATACACGTTCGACTACTGCACATGCCAGGTACTCACTCACCTCACGGCCAAATTGTTGGCTATGGTCGGATTGGCCACAACCAAATTTTTCATCTCTTCAAAAGAAATTTTCCCGTCTTTGTCTTTATCTGCCGCTGAGATCAAGGCGTCTGTCAGAGCCTTTAAATAACAAACAAACAAACATACAAACAAAACAAATCAACATTTATAAAGAATATAAACATGAGTTGACAGCGAATTATGACTTCATTCTAGAATAATAAATATAAATAAATATCTGTTCTGTAAAATTTCAAAGTGGTATACATTAGGAACCACACTAGAGTTCGGGGTGCTGCAATTATCATTCAGGAGCTACGGTGGACGAACCACGAACCGAACGAAGCTTATGCGCTAAGATCTTTCGTAAATAACCCAAATTTTTGGGTTTGTGTGGGAGGGGAAGGGTTTTCATCTGTTATACGTCAAAATAACACCTGCTTTTTACTTTTACGGTATTTTTTTTTAAATTAAAATGTCTAAACATTGTAAAACCAGGCTGCTTGCACTCACCTGTAAATTCTCCTCACTCATCTGCAGTTTGCTCTCCTCCACACAAGAGGTCAACACCTGAAGGACCTCACTCTTACCTATTTTACCTGTGCCTGGACAAACCAACAAAAACAACTACATTGTATAGAAGGAAAAAAAAATTACACATATATATATATATATATATATATATATATATATATATATATATATATATATATATATATATATCAACAGTAGGGGCGTCCACCAAGTGACGCGTTGGCCGCATTTGGCCACATGATGTATGCATTGTGTAGGGATCACTTGGACTAAAAGTGGGGAAATAAATGGTCCAATCAGCATTGAGTCTCATGAACTCTTAGGGCCCCGCCCTCCCCAGGGCCCCGCCCTCTCCCTCTAGGGGGACAGATTACGGAAAGTTATCTGCGTGAATACGCCATTGCTTATGACCCATCCAGAGAACTGTAACTTTTTTAGACTAGTCAAATATACATATTGCTATGTGAGTTGTCACTATTCAGACCTATCAGCTATACGTTTTGTTATGTAAACTGTAACTATTTAGACTTGTCAAATATACGTACTGTTTGTTATGTGTGTTTGCCATGACACAAACTCTAGTCCTGTAATGCAGCCCAGTGAAGTTGAAAAGTTAGAAAACCTCGATCCACGGATTAATAATTCTATACGGTATAATAGTTGTTGTAGAGAAAGTATAGACTTTAAATTGCATAACACAGGTGAAACAAGTCAACTTTCACTACGTCAACGAAATGTCTACATTTTAATGAAATATTCGATTAACGATATTTTTTTCCGCGTAGAATCTTAAAAATGCGTTTTTTTGTGTATGACAATTACGACGACAGCAGGGAAATACCTCTGATGTTGTAGATATTGAACAGAAATCGAATCTTTTCCGTTTGATTTGCAAACACCAAGGCCCTCAACTCTGAGATGAGGTACTGCAGGTTGACTTCCCCGTCGTGGTCAGCGTCAAACAGTTGAAAGCACCGGTCAACGAAGAAAGACTTTGGAAGAGAAAAAACAATATTAGGGTAATTTTATCTATCTATCTTTCTATCTATCTATCTATCTATCTATCTATCTATCTATCTATCTATCTATCTATCTATCTATCTATCTATCTATCTATCTATCTATCTATCTATCTATCTATCTATCTATCTATCTATCTATCTATCTATCTATCTATCTATCTATCTATCTATCTATCTATCTATCTATCTATCTATCTATCTATCTATCTATCTATCTGTCTGTCTGTCTGTCTGTCTGTCTGTCTGTCTGTCTGTCTGTCTGTCTGTCTGTCTGTCTGTCTGTCTGTCTGTCTGTCTGTCTGCCTGCCTGCCTGCCTGCCTGCCTGCCTGCCTGCCTGTCTGTCTGTCTGTCTATCTATCTATCTATCTATCTATCTATCTATCTATCTATCTATCTATCTATCTATCTATCTATCTATCTGTCTGTCTGTCTATCAGATAGAAAGATGGACAGTTGGCCTTTTTAGTCTGATTTGTACATCTGTCCATCATTCTATCATTAAAAAATGGTTTTATGTTATCTTTTTGTTGCGTTGGAGTGTTCTCGATTGATAAGGTTAGATTAATGAATCAATTAAGAAATCAATAAACCAAATACACTTTTCTGTCTTCGTATTTCTAATAAACAAAGTCTTGAGCAAATATCCAGTAACAAATAAAACAAAATTCTATGCACCGTTGTCCGTCTAAATTAATACCTCTTTCACTTGCAGGGCTTCTCGGAACTGAACCAAAGTCAGTGTCTCTGTCCCTCCAGCCTTGACCGCTAGCCTTGTTTCCACTGTGGTCAGCCAAGCTTCTTCTGGACTCCTGGAACATGTTAAAATGACAGTGGTGTGTAGGCTAACTTAGTACGTACTCCAGCCCCCCCCCCCTGCGTTTTGTTCTACTTAGTAAAATCTATTACCTGGCCGCCCCCCCTGCAATTGCCTGGCCCCTGCTGTAGAATTTTCACGCTACGGGGCTGACGTACACAATGCAACCTAATGTTTTTTTTTTAAATATTTTTTTTTAGGGTATTTTGATATAATTTAGTTTCAATAGTTTTTATTTTTGTTTATTATTGTTTTAAGATATACTCACTAAGGGGAAATAACACAAGTACCACAGACATAAGATCAAGGATAAGTTACATTAAATATTAAATAATGAAATTTTAAACAAAAAAAAACTTGAATTCTGACATTTTAACTTTTAAAAAAAAATGACACAATGTATTATATAACTAAAGTGTAGTACGAAGTGTAACTTGACCGTATTTCCCCAGCATTCCCAGCGTTGAAATATTTCCATGTTGAATGAATGACAGAAAAAAAAACAGACCAATTTTATCAAGGTAAAGTACTGAGGGTCCCTGGTTCGATCTCCGGCGAGGACCAGTATATTTTTCAGGTCATGGTGAAAGTCTCCCCCCCCCCTTATATATATATATATATATATATATATATTAGTGTGGTCCAGAAAACCATACTGAAAAGTTTAAGTTTGTAGAATCATTGCTCCACATGGTTTGTTTTTGTCCATTGGGTATAGGTATTTGGCCTGCAAAATTTCAGGCTGATCGAGCAACATCTACAGGTCAACCCATTATCAACATTACTTGTCTGGTGTCCGCGCTTGCGATTTACGTCCGACTTTGACACGTTATAAATTAATTTACTTACTTACTTGTGTGCTGAATTCTAACGTGCATGTTATTTTTTTATTTTGTAGTTGTTACTGAATTAATACTAAATTGCCATTGAACGGAAATGACCTATTGAACTCTTCAAGTAATAAACTATAAACAACAATGGCTTCCTCCAGTTTGAGATCCGACCCACAGAACTGGCTGATTGGAAAGCCAATTTCTCTGTTATCTACAGCAAGATTGCCACGTATGCTGGATGTACTTCAACTGCTCCAGTTTCATCATTTAACTGAAGGACGAACTCTTCCGGAAAGTTATAAAATGACTTGTGATGCAGTTATTTGTATTTGGATGCGAGCCATAATACCAACACAGCGGGTTGACTCATGTGTCAGAAAACTGTCAAAGCTGCATCAGAACTATCTGGCTCTGAAGGTACACAGAACACGAAAACGAGAAAGCGACAGGATGAAAGAAGACATGTTTAAAGGTGACCTTCAAGAATTGTTTGATATTACGACAAAGGACGTGATGACAGAAATACAGAACGAAGAAGATCGGGAATTTCTTCGCATGCAAAGAGAAGATGTTTTTTCCTGCAGCATGACTGGAGTAGACGTAAAGACAACAGCAAAAGAAAGCAGGAAGAGGCAACGAGAGGAAAAAGAGAGAAGGGTGAAAATGAGATATGAAGAACGCATGACAAAGGGCTTCAATGAAACAGAAGGTGAACTTTCTTCGTTGACATCTAATTCGGAGTCAGAAGAAGATGAGGAGTATCAGCCAACTCAAACTCAGCCATGTACGCCTACAACGTCAACATCAACACCTGGTGCTTCATCATCAAAAAGAAAGTTAAGAATATCTTCCAGTCCCCTGAAGCTTGTAGGTGCTTTGGATCGTGTTTGCCTCCCAGACCGTGGAGCTGTGTTTGTTGCTGGAGCTGTTGCACAGGCACTTGGCCATGACATTTCAGAAATAACATTATCTCGAAGTTCAATCAGACGATCCAGAATAAAAGAGAAAGACAACGGGCTGCTGCAATGGATGAAAAAGAATTTTCTTTGGCAGGACCACTATTGCTGCATTGGGACGGTAAAATATTGCCCGACATTGATGGATCAAAGGAAAATGTGGATCGCATAGCTGTTATTGTTACTGGGAATGGCCATGGGAAAACTGTTGGGTATTCCAAAAATGGATAGAGGAACAGGAGAGGCTCAAGTAAATGCTTGCATTGAAGTAATTGAGAAATGGAATCTGCGTTCCCAGATCAAAGGCCTTGTATTCGACACAACAGCTAGCAATACAGGGCTTCATAAGGGCGCATGTGTGGAATTGAAGAAGCTTCAGAACTGAAATGGTCTGGATTGCATATGCCGTCATCATGGTCTGGAAGTTGTCCTTTCAAATGTTTTCAAGTCTCTGTTTGGTCCAGCTGAAGGTCCATCAACTGCACTATTCCAGCGATTTCAGAAACAATGGCCATCAATGAACCAAGATGCTTATTCTACAGCAAGTGATGAACTGTTTCAGGATCCAATATTGAAAAACATGCGACAGGAAATGCTTGTCTATTTACCAGGTGCTCTTGAAAAACAGCACCCAAGGGACGATTATCAGGAATTTTTACGTTTATCCTTCTGGTTTCTTGGTGGACACAAAGACAAGGAGAAATTTCGAGCTCCCGGTCCAACACATCATGCGAGATGGATGGCAAAAGCCATTTACGTACTGAAAATCTTTCTTTTTAAGACTCAGTTCAAGTTGACTGTTCGTGAATCCCAGAATATCACAGGTTTGGCTCTCTTTGTCAGTCTTGTTTATGTAAAACAGTGGAACGAAGCACCACTTGCAATCCGAGCCCCTCTCAATGACATCGAATTTTTATCAAATCTGAAGACCTATCCGAATAAGACTGTTGCCAGCAAGGCACATGAAGCATTTTCAAGGCACCTCTGGTTTCTCTCTGAACATTTGGTTGGCATAGCCCTTTTAGATGACAGAGTGTCAGCATCAATCAAAGAAAAGATGGTACAAAATCTACTTCGACCAGCATTGGCAGACATCCTCGGCGTGTAAAGTTGACAGAGTGAATCTGAACAGTTGAAATTGGAGGACCTGGTGACGAAAAGGACGACATCTTTCTTTGATCGTCCTCATGGAAGAAGGCAAAGAAAAGTCTCAGACATTCCTTAAGAAACCACCATGGACAGTGGACATCTGATCCAGTCTTCCAAGAAATTTTATGAACTGGCTGCACACATGACAGTTGTAAATGATGTAGACAGAGGGGAATCAGTCTTATTGAGAAATACAATAAAACACTGACAAAGAATGAGGAACAGAAACAGTTTATTCTTCGATTGGTTGCAAACCATCGCAGGAATTTCCCAACTCCATCAAAGACATCACTTATGTCGTCGTCATAGATTATCCACTGTGAAACTGTCAAATTTTAAAACTAAGGTTTTCATTAGATTGTAAGTTTTAGTTACATTTTTTAATTACAACTTTAATTTAATTTCTTAATTTTAATTTACTTTAAAATTTTAACCTTAAGTTTTAAATCGATCATCAACTATAATTGGCAATAACTATTTCATTTGAGATAACCCAAAAAAACTGTCAAATGGGTTGACCTGTAAATATTATTTGTTTTCATTAAAATTTTGCACAATTGTTATTAACATAATAAAGAACAGAAATAACCTTGTGGACAACTTAAATCTGTTACTTTGTTTTTCTGGACCACCCTAATATATATATATATATGTCTCGTGGTGCCTCCATGGTCATAGAAATGTTAGCCATGGTGGGGAGGAAAGAAGGGCACCACAAAAATCCGTCCCGGTTAGTGGTTTGTCGGATCTAAGAGATTGATTGACTTTTATCCTGACAAGGGACATCACTCTCTCTCTCTCTCTCACACACATAGTGGGCGTGCCAGGCATGCGCCTTAAGTACCAAAATCTTGATGAGGCGCCACATGTCCAATTTTATATCCTCGAAACCAAAATTTTAAACTTTTTTTTTTTGATTTCAACACTAGTATTTACAGTACGCGATTAATTTTCTTTTGTTTCCATGGCTACGAAAGGCATTCTTCCGGTTCATGGCGTACATCATTACAACTGGAGGTATGTCCATAGGCGCAAGCGTACATAGTGTCGCTTTTGGTGGCACAATCACGTGGTTTTTTTTCAACAGGGCCCACCTCAATGAGGCGCGCACAAGTCAAACCCTTGTCAGGAAACACCCCCCCTCCCCCAGTCCTTAAAAGGTTTAGATCGTCTGCTATAAAAAAAATGATTTAGTGATTGCTTGATTGTGTGTGTATGTGTGTGTGTGTGTGTGTTATTATAAGGGCCTACCCAGTTGCTGGAGATTGTCTGGGGTTCCAAGATTATCTGTCAGCAATCTTGCATGAACTGACAGTATAATTATCTCATTAAATTCTCTAAATAAAGGGGCCCGAGTACAGTTTTTTTTAAAAGGGGGGCCCCGAAGACGTGAATGAAACTAAAGCTATGAACTTTTTTAAAATTAAACCTGTAAAATACGACACAGACCCAAGTAAGAGACCTGTGGACGGATGGCCGAGCTGTGTTGACCGCTTGACTGTCAACCTGAGACTCCCGGGTTCGATCCTCGGCGAGGACTAAGGTAAGTCTTAATTTAAAAGTCCCCCCCATCAAGTCCACCCAGCTTTAAATAGGTAACTGACATTACTTAGGAGAGAAAAGGGAAGAGGGGAGGCTGGGCATTGTGCAAACCTCACACTTCATATGCCGAGGTTACAGAAATAGATTAGTTCTAAACTTTATCTGCCCCCCCCCCCCAATGAACCCCTGTAGGGAACTTTCTTACAAGTAAGTGACCCCTCCCCCCATTTTAACTTGTTAAACATGACATAGACACGTGACATAGACACGTGACATAGACACGTGACATTGACACGTGAATATTCTTTGGTTAGGCCTAGGTGACCCCGTTTTTTACAAAGTGGATTATAAAACAGCATTGGAGGAATCTGCAGTTTTTTTAAAGTCTTTGTGGATCAGGTGGAGAGATGGGATACTGTATTCTACTGACGCTATTGTTATACTTTGATCTGTTGTTAATGGTGGCCCCCATACCTTGCCGTGGGTGAAGGGCAATGATGATGATGATGAATTGTTATACTTATCAATACTTAATAATCTATCGACTACATATTCTATTATACACATATTTAGTTATCTAATACATAATCGTCTAACCTAGGCGTACGTTCGACCGTGTGTATAACTTCCGCGGCTAAAAATAGCCTGGGGGAATTAAAAAAAAACTAGGTTTTATTTATGTGGGAAAGGGGAGTTCACTCTTGCTCGGCTAAAAATAGTCTGGGGAATTCCAAAACTGGAAATCTAAACACAACAAGGATTTCTTTTTATATATATATCAGGTTGCACAGCCAGCTTCAGCAGGCTTTCCAACTAGTTATTAATATTTGTTTATGTCAAGAATGTTATTAATTATTCAAAACAACGGCAAGAAACTTACAACAGGGCTTTCCGCCTGACGGTCTTTGACGTACTTCCGGAAGCCGACGTCCTGGACGAACTTTGACCCCGAGACGTCAGACTGGGCAGCGTGTCGTATACGACCGCCGTCTCCGACGGGTCGGTCAGCAGGGAGAACAGGCTGTCCCGCCTGGTGGACTGGGTCCTGTCCGGCAGGGGCGGCGGCTGCGGGTCGTCGGTCAGCTCCGTCAAGCTGTTGTCGCTGGACACAGAGGCGGACCTCTTCTTGTTCATCTTCTTCTTGACCCCTGAGTCGTGCTTGGTTTTTTTGGGCACAGAGGCGTACGCGATGTAAGGCCCGGTTTTGGGTGATTCCGGTTCTTCATCTTCGGGAACTTTCGGGTAGAGCCCATTCTCATGTTTATTCTGCCTGGGGACAATCGGCGGCAGAGGGGCGTCAGTCGAGGGCGCGTCCCCTTGGAGATTCCCCACATGCCGCCTTGGGGGCGGCACTATTTCCTTTTCTTCGGCTGTGACGTTTTCATAGATGACGTCAGCGAGCCCAAGTGACATCCTCCCGTGGCCAGATTTCTCCGCATGATCTGCCAGTAAATCTTTTCTAGTGATTGAAGTCAAAGTGGGCTGGTCTTTCATTCTTCGCTTGCGCAATAGTTATGAGTTATTTTTTTTTACAAAACTATCCTTTGTCAAGTCGTCTACAATAATTGTTTTAACAGCAATAACAACAGTCTAACGACAGAAATGATGGAGCATCTGCACTATTATTTGTTAAAACATGAATTAATTCCCTTTTTCTTCTTTCTGTTGCTGTAAAAAAAAATCGTTCCAGATGATTTGTTATTTCGTCAGCGCGAATTCTGGCAAATGTCAAGTGGTCATTCCGTCAACTTGACACCTCTCCAGTTTTAATCTTCAGTGGGTCAGCGTTGAACTTTGGACTCTCGCTCTCCGATCAATCTGTCAAGCCATCACCTGAAATTTTGAAAATTTAAATTGAACAATCTGTAACTCTCTGTTTATATATATATATATATATATATATATATATATATATATATATATATATATATATATAATTTAATGGATCTCGCAATTCGCTACCCACAAAGAAACCTGTTCTACTTTAGCGACCAACTAGTAAAGAATTGAAAATAAAAAAAAAAAATGTAAATGTTAATAAAATAAATTTTCCAGCTTTATTTATATTTTCGATTATTACACTTTTGGCGACCAACTTAAAACACATCGCAAGCGATAATCAATATGTCTATTTATAAAAGAAATGTTCAACAACGAGTCTTATATTTTATGCGCTCCCCCCCCCCAACCCTTCAACTTATGGGGCCCCCATAAAATTCATCGGCCCTTCAAAGTGAGGTGTACCTACTAACACCCCCTCCCCCCCATTCCCTGTACTACTGTATGCGACTTATCCTCATCGATAAACCTATTTTTATCATGCGGGGTCATGTGATTTATTATTTAGAAGGGATTATCTCTCAGTCATTTTTCCCTAAACAAAACTACATGTAATAATTGATCATAATTTATTAGTTATTTATTAGGTGAACAAACAAACAAATGGGTGACTCAATTCACGCGATGTTAACTCTATATCTCTTTTTTACATGTACGAAAACCAGTAATTCATTAACTTCATTGACCGGGTTTAGAAATAATCTGTCCGTTTAGAGGGATTAATCCTGGTTCATGTAGTTTGTCAAAGTAGACTTATAAAAACGTCTAAATGTTGACTGTGGACCACCACCTCTCCTTCCCCCCGCCCCCCCCCCTTCACCCTCCTTTGAAATTGTAGTGTGTGTGTGTGTGTGTGTGTGTGCGCGCTCTAAGTACTTAGCGGTTTTTGCTCCGTTGATTTTCCCACACTGTGTGTTAAAATCTTTCTAATTATGGCCATTATCGCATATCTATCTATCTATCTATCTATCTATCTATCTATCTATCTATCTATCTATCTATCTATCTATCTATCTATCTATCTATCTATCTATCTATCTATCTATCTATCTATCTATCTATCTATCTATCTATCTATCTATCTATCTATCTATCTATCTATCTATCTATCTATCTATCTATCTATCTATCTATCTATCTATCTATCTATCTATCTATCTATCTATCTATCTATCTATCTATCTATCTATCTATCTATCTATCTATCTATCTATCTATCTATCTATCTATCTATCTATCTATCTATCTATCTATCTATCTATCTATCTATCTATCTATCTATCTATCTATCTATCTAATCTGTTCCCAATATTTTGTCTTTTGACTAATCTATTTGTTTTTAAACAATACAGTGCTTTAAAAGATAAAAAAAGTTTCTTGCCACTTATTAAATCCATTGTCTAACCTCTGACCTCGTCAAGGTATTTGAGATATACAGAACTTTCTCAGAACATTATATATATATATATATACACAGTGGATTCCGCTTAATTGGGACACCGCTTAATTGGGACAGCCGCTTATTTGGGACAAATCTCTAAGAAACCAAACCAAGAAGCTAATAGTAAATTTGTATGTTTAATTGGGACAACCGCTTAATTGGGACAAAAAGCCTCGGCCCCGATGTGTCCCAATTAAGCGGAATCGACTGTATATATATATATATACATAAATCCACCGTCTAATAATAATGCCATATTACATAACAGATAAATAAAAATATATTTATTGACGCTAATTTCTTTAGTACACATACAAGTAAAAGTTCTTGTATAATTTAGCTATAACTGAAATTAAGATGAAAGAAATTAACAAATAAATAAAGAAAAAAATTAAGTCATCAGACATGTCATTTAATTTAAAAAGTTGACATTTTCAATTATCTCTCCAGCGCACAGGTTTAAACAGAGTAATATAATATTTTATATAAAACCTGTTATAATTTGGTTACGTATCAATCTGTCAGTTACAAAAAGAAAAAAAAATGCAAAACATAAAAACTAAATTAATTATTCGGTTTTCAATTAAAAAACAATTCTTTCATCTTTTTTTTTATTGATTTATACTGAAAGAAAATGTCCATCATAGACTCTGACTTATAGGCGATTTGGTATAAATGACGATAATTATCAAACATTACTATAAAAACATACAATATTTACTTTAAATCATACAATAACTTATAAGCAGAAAAGTGTGAAAAAATCTGCCAAAGTATTATGCGTGTATAACTTACAGCAGACGTTTAGCCAATATGATGGTCACAAGTTTTTATGTGTAGACCGAATGTTGTCATCTGGCCTGCTTCTAGTTGTCCAGATATGTACTTCATTCGGTGAACGCCTTAACACCCCCCCCCCCTTCCCCGTAAAACCATTCTGCCTCTTTCTCATCGCAAACCGGAAGATCCCATTTAATTTTCTTCTGTATGTTGTGTCTGATAGGTAAAGAAGGTACGCGCTGCTCTCTCTGTGCATGTGTGTGTGTGTGTGTGTCTGAATGATCAAATGAGAACGCGAATAAAGTTAATTTGGTTAGAGGCTATTAAAAAAACCTCTTTATCTGGACGTAATTTTGTTTAAAGATTAGGTTGTTGTTTGTTTTCAAGGTCTTGTTTGGTAATACATCTGTAAATTTTTTTTTTCGTAACCGTGGGATACTGAGTTTGGTTTGTCAATGTTTGTGTCTGTCAATGTTTGTGTCAATGTTTGAGGCAATGTTTGTGCATTGAGCCACCCCTGCAGTAGTTGTTGTGCACTGATGCTTTTTATTTGTTTGTGTTTGTGTCTTGTACTTTACGTGTTGCTTTTTATTTCACCAGCATGGCCGACGCTAGAAAGTATTCGGCGGCCCTTTATAGCTTGCTAAAAATACTCTAGTTGTTAGTTCTTGTCGCATTATGCCCGACATAAAATCTCCGACCCTTGCCTAGCTCCTGATAATTTTTTTTTGCAAGAAAATACCTTTCCCCAACTGCCAAATTATTATTATTTTTTTTTTAGAAATTTTTGGTCGGTTTCAGGGCCTAATGGCTCATGGGTCCACTGTTAAGTGCCTATCTTACCTCTACATTTCAGCGAACCTGTTATGTCTTAGACATCTCTATAAGTCAACCTCAGTAACTGAGGACAATATTAAAGGATGGACAGGGCCACTAATGAATGAATTAAAGACAGACGCGTTGGCACAGGATAGACAACACATCCGCGCTGGCGCAGGATAGACAACACATCCGCGCTGGCGCAGGATAGACAACACATCCGCGCTGGCGCAGGATAGACAACACATCCGCGCTGGCGCAGGATAGACAACACATCCGCGCTGGCGCAGGATAGACAACTATGGGAGAAAATGTCTGCTTTTGTGTCCATTCATTCCCCCCATGAAGATATCCATCTGTCAGTTTATTAATTTTTTTTATATCTGTTTCTTTATCTTTCTGTTTATTTTTCTCCTTCATAATTAAAAAGATAAGCGATATAAATGAGTTATACTAGGAATGGTTGGATGCATTCGACTACATTTGAACATTTTATTACGTCATTTACAAGAATATTAATTATAAATAAAAAAAGGGTTAACCAAAAAGTTTTTTTTTTTACATCTATCAATTCATTTCTGTCACTAGATTTTTATTTTTAAAAATAGCTGACTCAACCGTCTGCTATTTCCAATCGTCTGGGTCAAATCACTGATACACATACACACACAAACACACACACACACACACACATATATATATATATATATATATATATATATATATATATATATATATAAAGAACTAATTTAACAAAGGATACTGACGTAAGGTATGAATAGAATAGAAAGAAAAATCTTTGATCACATGGGATAATTTAAGGTAAAAGATTGTCAGAAAAAAAAAAATGTTGTAAATAAATCGATCACTTTGAATTAATAAAAAAAAAATTTCAGTCAAAATTAATAAATTAGAAAAATTATCGTCTACGTGAGCAGAGTCATTGACCCGATAATGTCAGAGGTCAAAGGTCGAACTAAAGAAATGGATGAAGATGTCACGTACGGAAAGGATCTTCTGTCACCGAACGAGGTCAACGGTGAACTGGGGCGAGGTCATTTGATGGACAGCGGTCAATATGTGAAAAGAAAAGTTTCCACTAAAATAATATGCACCGTCTCTCTCTCTCTCTCTTCTGTCTCTCTCTCTCTCTGTGTCTCTCTCTTTTCTGTCTCTCTTTCTCTCTTTGTCTTTCTCTCTCTCTCTTCCCGTCTATCCCTCTCTCTGCATGTCTCTCTCTCTCTCTCTCTCTCTCTGTCTCTCTCTCTCTCTCTCTTTCTGACTATCTCTCTCTGTCTCTCACTTTTTGTCACTCTGTCTCTCTTGCTGTCTGTCTCCCTCTTTCTCTCTATGTCTGTCTGTCTCTCTCTGACTCTCTCTTTCTCTGCATATACATAAATATATACATTCATTCCTTTCCATCTCGTCTTTTATGTTTTGTAAGAAAGCGATGAATATTTTGTCCAAAGACAAGAGCCCTGCTATGTAAAACCACCAAGTGTAGTATTTTCTACATTACTACAACTTACATTGTAGAAATACAATTTATATATTTACCAGAGTCTACCAGTGGGGCACCTAAGGATTTGCGTGCCCTGAGAGAGGGGTGGCGCTTGGCCTCGATGGCCTTAAAACGGCCCTGCAACACATACACATCATTAATGGCGCCTTCTAATCCATTTATCATAACACCTCGAGAACAACCGGGGCTATGGTGTTGTCGTCATATCAGCGAAAGAGTTAAAGGGAAAGATAAAACTATTTGAAATTGTTTTTTTTTATAATTATTTTAAAACTGTCACTTGATTGGCAAATGTCAAAATTGGAGATCACTCGTGGATTAACTCTTTATGTGCACGTCAGAGTTATGCCGCTTTATTTTAAACCAGATCTCGAAGAAATGTTTTTTTTAATGCTGTCCATTGATCTATCTATCTATCTATCTATCTATCTATCTATCTATCTATCTATCTATCTATCTATCTATCTATCTATCTATCTATCTATCTATCTATCTATCTATCTATCTATCTATCTATCTATCCATCCATCCATCCGTCCGTCCGTCCGTCCGTCCGTCCGTCCGTCCATCCGTCCATCCGTCCATCCATCCATCAATTTATCCATCTATCTATCTATTTATCTATCTAATCAATCGATCTTTCTATCTGTAATTCTTCTACCTATTTACCCGCCTAGCTAAATATTTTATGCTTATGAAAAAAAACACCTTTTTATTTTTGTGTGTACATGAAAACTTGATTCCCTTTCCAGACATGTCTCCAGACTAGACCAAAACTAAAAATTAAAATCTTGTAAACTACTTAATACATCCTCAACAGTCAAAATGTTAGATACAATTGTTTCGAAAACAACATTGAAAATGTTGTATATTATAGAAAACAATATTGAAAATGTTGTATATTATAGAAAACAATATTGAAAATGTTGTATATTATAGAAAACAATATTGAGAATGTTGTATATTATAGAAAACAATATTGAAAATGTTGTATATTATAGAAAACAATATTGAAAATGTGGCATATTTTAAATGAAAATACATAAAGACAAAAATAATTATTGAAAAAACAATAGCTGCGATAAAACATAACTCGTCTTATTTAAGTCCTCATTTAGATTGAAATAAAAAATATAATTTAGAAGGCAACAAGTAGAACAGAAAAAAATTTTGTAAAAGAGAAAGAAACTTCATTGATTTTTGTTCAAGTTTTTATCTATGTAAATTTCAAGTGAGAATACATTGCATAGTGCTTGACATGAAATATATATATGTGTAACTAGATACAAAATAAAAATGACAAAATATTAAAACTTGAAATTAATCCATGCACAATTAAGAACTATTATAACAACAATTTTTTTTTACTATAGATCTAACAACAATTGTTTACTATAGATCTATTTTATCTTAAAAAGAAATTCAACCATCTGTATACATAAGAAATTGTGAAAAAAAAGAGTACAATAATGACACATCAACATGACATCTGTGACATCTCCGCAACTATCAAGACAGTTTAACTAGTGACATATATTCTGACCAAATGTCAACAATGGCGTCTGTCTATTTTTTTGTGGTGTTTTTTTACTCTCATGTCTATTTCAACGCTCCTGAGTGAATGTGGGGGGGGGGGTGGGGGGCCCACAGACGGGCACATCATCCCTAAACAATTTCGACAGAAGTACCGAGGGTGGGGGATGTAATGATCCTGGGAGAGGCGGCCTGGGGTGTCCTGGAAGGGGGCGACACGTGGCTCTCGCTGTCCGCGTCATCCACATTCTCATAGGTCTCGGGCGTGTCCCATAGCTTGGTGTCCGTCAGGCCCAAGTGGACGGAGGGGTCAGTCTCCAGGTCCTTACCAGTGTCCAGCTCCTCGTCTGATACATGCGGACTTCTTAATAAATAAATAAATAAATGAATGAGAGGAAAAAAGGAGAGTAGTGAAGAAAGTATGATGTGAGTGATGTCCCCTTGCGGTGATGAAAGTATGATGTGAGTGATGTCCCCTTGTGGTGATGAAAGTATGATGTGAGTGATGTCCCCTTGCGGTGATGAAAGTATGATGTGAGTGATGTCCCCTTGTGGTGATGAAAGTATGATGTGAGTGATGTCCCCTTGTGGTGATGAAAATATGATGTGAGTGATGTCCCCCTTGCGGTGATGAAAGTATGATGTGAGTGATGTCCCCTTGCGGTGATGAAAGTATAATGTGAGTGATGTCCCCTTGTGGTGATGAAAGTATGATGTGAGTGATGTCCCCTTGTGGTGATGACAATATGATGTGAGTGATGTCCCCCTTGCGGTGATGAAAGTATGATGTGAGTGATGTCCCCTTGCGGTGATGAAAGTATGATGTGAGTGATCAACCCTTGTGGTGATGAAAGTATGATGTGAGTGATGTCCCCTTGTAAGGATGAGATGAAATCTCTTAGATCCTGTTAACCAGTGATGGGACGGATTTTGCAGTGTCCTTCTTTCATCCCCCCCCCCCACCATAGCCGATAGTGCTTTGGTATGATAGAATCATTCGATCCATCGATGAATCAGTACACAAATATATATTGATTCATTATAGTTATCAGCCATTATTGTAATCAATCAATAACACAGTTATCTCTTTTTTTCCCCAATCGATCAACCAACAATTTATTGTAAATGAAACTATTTATCATTAAATTATTCAAACCATTATTCAATCAACCAATCAATTTATCAGTTCATAAATAAATTTCATCATCAACACAATAGCATTAACCGATGCATTCGTTGGAGGACGATTGGAGAAATCAACAGATGTAAAGATATCAACTGGTAAACCAATTTATCAACCGCCCAATTAGTTCATCTATTAAATAATTTATCAACCGCCCAATTAGTTCATCTATTAAATAATTTATCAACCGCCCAATTGTTCATCTATTAAATAATTTATCAACCGCCCAATTAGTTCATCTATTAAATAATTTATCAACCGCCCAATTAGTTCATCTATTAAATAATTTATCAACCGCCCAATTAGTTCATCTATTAAATAATTTATCAACCGCCCAATTAGTTCATCTATTAAATAATTTATCAACCGCCCAATTAGTTCATCTATTAAATAATTTATCAACCGCCCAATTAGTTCATCTATTAAATAATTTATCAACCGCCCAATTAGTTCATCTATTTATCCATTTTATCTACAAATCAATCAGATCATCATTCCAATAGATCAATTTATCAACCAAGCAATCAATCACTCCAGTTAACAAATCACTCATTTTGTATGACCGTAAATATACGTACCATTCTATCGATTCATCTTATAGTAAGTGTATTTACCACAAAAAATCATCCATATACTTTCGCCCCATGTGTTACTTGCAAGCTGTGACCAGCTAATCATCCATAAAATCCCCCCTCCTCCCCTGTGTTACCTGCACGCTGTGATCAATAACAGCGCGACAAAAATTCCGATGAAACTCAAGAGCGCCAAAACGTTCTGGAGGCAGTCAGCCTCAGCCTCAGAGTTCAGGTCACCCGCTGGCCTCGGTTCATCCACCCCGATCGACTTGTTGACGACTGCTCTCAGCACCTCACTGCCGTGGATAAAAGTTCATCAGTAATTGTGGGTGGGTAGGGGTAAATGGAGAGGAGATAGGTCAGAATATGGTAGTCTTGTTAAATAACAGTACATGCATAGTGTCTCTCTGGGCAGTTCATTGGTCTCTGAGGGGTTGGGGGTGGGGGGCATGTTCTAACGCCGGTGTGGCGTGCACACACACACACGCCCTGTCATGGGGAGGGCTCAGGTATAGACTTTCAGAGTACTTTCAAAGTACTTGTCGGATCTCCCTCAGTATCATATTTAACAGGAAAAAGGCCCTTTTGACAGTGGGTGTACTATGGTACTGTGGGCCCTCTGACAGTGGGTGTACTATGTTACTGTAGGCCCTCTGACAGTGGGTGTACTATGGTACTGTGGGCCCTCTGACAGTGGGTGTACTATGGTACTGTGGGCCCTCTGACAGTGGGTGTACTATGGTACTGTGGGCCCTCTGACAGTGGGTGTACTATGGTACTGTGGGCCCTCTGACAGTGGGTGTACTATGGTACTGTGGGCCCTCTGACAGTGGGTGCACTTTGGTACTGACAGACATGACATTAAACACTCTAAATGTCGAATACGACACATCAAACTCTAGATGACAGACCTGACATCTCACCTGTCACAGCAGACCCACTTATGCGTGACATCGTCGGTGCACGAGCAATTCAAGCAAACTTCCAGGCCCGTATTCTTGTAACAGGGAAGGGCGAGAAGCAGCTCATCTGGAGAGAAAGAGAGAGAGAGTGAGAATGAGAATGAGCTGGAGAGACAGCTCCCATAGACTCCCACATACTCCCATAGACTCCCACACGCTCCCACATACTCCCATAGACTCCCACAACTCACACATACTCCCATAGACTCCCACATGCTCCCACATACTCCCATAGACTCCCACATGCTCCCACATACTCCCATAGACTCCCACAACTCACACATACTCCCACAACTCACACATACTCCCATAGACTCCCACATACTCCCATAGACTCCCATAGACTCCCACATACTCCCACATACTCTCATAGACTCCCACATACTTCCATAGACTCCCACATACTCCTATAGACTCCCATAGACTCCCAAATACTCCCATAGACTCCCACATACTCCCATAGACTCTCACATACTCCCATAGACTCTCACATACTCCCTAAGTCCCTTATTTTTTTTTCTTATTCCCGCCAGATGTTTACCCTTTAAGGACAAAACTTTCGGGGCGCATAATATGGGCTACATACATTTTTTTAGAATTTTTGCGTAAGGTATAGTCAATAACTACCCATGTGTAAATATTATCAAAAAATAGAAAACTTATGCATTATGTTTTAATCATTTATAACGTATATATTGAACAAAAATAAAGAATCAAAAAGCCTTACTTCTTATAGGATAGCTCATTACAGGCATTGTCAAGTCGACTTTGGTTTGTATTAAAGTTGACATCTATAAATAGAATTTACATCCGTTCTATTCAAGTGCACCATTGTGCTATTCATGCCAGACTTTGTGGTCACAAATATCACGCCGGTCTGCTGTTAAGCTCACAGGTTCCTTCATATATATATATATATATATATATATATATATATATATATATATATATATTTATATATATATGTATATATATATATATATATATATATATATATATATATATATATATATATATATGTAAATTGACTTTCCCCGAAAGCCGACATATTTGTGTATTATTCTATTGTGTATAAATATTTAGTTGCTATCATAAATATCAAGAACTCAAAAGGAAAATAACACAAATGGCGGAATTTGTTTTTATTTCATTGGTAGATGAAAGTTTCAATAGGGATGCTCTTTTTGAATGATATATATTGTATAGGTTAGGCTATTGAATGTATACAGTACCAGCCATATTATATAGGTTTGCCTATTTAGTGTATACAGTACCAGCCAGAAATACATTTGATTCGTTGTTCTGTACGATATATATATATATATATATATATATATATATATATATATATATATATAGTTTGGCTATTGAATGTATACAGTACCAGCCAGAAATACATTTGATTCGTTGTTGTGTACGATATATATATATTATATAGGTTTGGCTATTGAATGTATACAGTACCAGCCAGAAATACATTTGATTCGTTGTTCTGTACGATATATGAATGATATAGGTTGGCTATTTAATGTATACAGTACAAACCAGAAATACATTTGATTCGTTGTTCGTTCTGATTCCAACACAAATGGTAGTGCCCTTTTTATTGAAAGACAAACCTTGCAGGGCCCCCCCCCAGCTCTCTTCACAACATTAGTTTTTTAAAATAAAATCTGGTACTAAAAGGGGCCCGAGCTGTCTCTGAAATAGCAGGGCCCAATTTAACGGATGCTTGCGAGGTCTCTATTCTATTTTCTTACAATTACAACTATTACTACTAATTAGATCATGAGAATTGCGGCCAAAATTGGAGCAATCGGTCAAATCGGCCTAA
>JAGDYQ010000036.1:988159-1041800 GCA_021962125.1 Bulinus truncatus | reverse complement strand
AGAACACTGTACTGTGGCATGATATGAACTAAAGAACACTGTACTGTGGCATGATATCAACTAAAGATCACTGTACTGTAGCATGATGTCAACTAAAGAACACTGTACTCTATACGTACACGATATTGACTCAATTTCATCAGAACCTGCAAACTAACTTGAAATCATTCAACAAAAACATTTCAAATGTGCGCAGTTATTGATAGATCCATACCTACTCAACGTCCGTTAACCAGATGTAATGGCTTTAAAATGTGTATTTAAAATTTATTTTGACTATGAATTTGTTTCTGATAGTTTAGTTTTTAAATTGAAATTATGCTTTTGATAAAGGATTATGGACTGTCCTGAAAGAGTTAAGACAAAACTTTTGAACCTTTAATTTAATTACATTAGCGAAGTTATATACTAATTAAATATGGAGATTTACATCATTTTACCAGACATATTTCTCATTTAAATCAATCCGCAAAAGAAACCCTGTGTATATGATACCCTCTGTAAATGAACACATGTATAAATGACACCCTCTGTAAATGAAATCCAGTGTAAATGATGCCCTCTGTAAATGAAATACTGTGTAATGGAAACCCTGTGTAAAAGACATCCTCTGTAAATGATACCCTGTATAAATGAAACATATACACATGACAACTGTGTAAATGACACCCGTGCAAATGAAACTCGATGTAAATGAAACCCTCTGTAAATGAGACCCCTTTTAGAAGACACCCTGTGTAAATGACACCTATGCAAATGAAACTCTGTGTAAATGAAACCCTCTGTAAATGACATGACACCCTCTGTAAATGACACCCTCTCAGACTTTCCCATGTCAACACTCAACAGAATAACTAAAAATAAATCTACCTACAAAGTACGAGAGATGTATAGAAATGTTAATATCAACTTATAATATCAATACATAAAACGATGAATGATTAATGAAGAAAAAATCTCAATGAATATAAATTACAATAATTTATTCTGTGTAGTTCATTACTTGCTTTATTTTTTATTTTTTTATTTTGTTTGGAGTTGCCAACTAAGTTGTTTGGAGTTGCCAACTAAGTTGTTTGGAGTAGCCAACTAAGTAGAAGTGTATGAATTTAATCAATGAGAGGCCACTTATGGGGTAAATGTGAGACGCAATCATAATTGTACTTCTCTTGAGATCTATTTAATCCGTACTTAATAATGCTAGCATTTCTTACCGCAGTAATTATAATTTCCTTAAAAAAATGAATGTAGCGTATTACTATTACAAGTTCACAGACACACACTCAGCCGAAAGTTAAATTTTATTTATTTTAATGTCTTAAATGTAGGCCTATAAACATAATTCCTCTAGGGCTGGGTTTCCCACACTTTTGACATCTGTGTTTCCCCCTTTTTTTATTTCTGTAAATACTGAGTACACCTAGCAGAAGGAGAAAAAAAAAACTTGAATATAATGCTTTTACGGTCATGGTTCCCCCTCATTTCATTGTTTCATATTTACCCGATGTTTTCAGCCCGATGAAGCGCGTGCCCCCCCCCCCACCACCCCCCCACGCCAAAACTCTTCGCGCACCGCCCTGGGGGTACGGGTACAACACTTAGGAAACACTGCTCTAAAAGACATATCCGGTTAACCTGAAATTTCATATTCAACGCATAAAAGGCATACTTTATTTACTTGTTCTAAATCTATGACTTGGTATTTCGCCAGTATAAAAAAAAACAAACCCAGAAGGATATATAAAAGAACACCGATCCTACATTTCACATTGCTCGGCTACAAGGGTTGTAACTGTAACACAAAATATGTATCCAATTAAGAGGTCCACTGTGGTGGAGTCTTAGTAAAAAGAGCTGATCTATTTTTAGGTTAACTAGGAGAATGACTCGGGACCCACCACAGCTAAGCAGACCCCCACCACTTCACAATAAAGGGAATCTAGGTCCCAGTTTAACAGTGGTGCAGGGGCAGTGCCGAACCTAGGGATCTGGGGGCCCGGGGGCTTGGCCTCTTTGGGGGCCCCTGCATTTTGATATTGGACACCATGACATGTGATAATGTACTTTATATTTAATGTAAAACAATTTTGGGGCCCCCCTCAAGCTATGGGCCAGGGAGACTTTTGAATTTGGACCCCTCCCCCACCCTAGGTACGCCTCTGTGTAGGGGGAGCTTTAAACGGGGCCCCTTTTTTAAATGTCGTTAGGGACCGCATATTTTTTCCATCAGCAACCTCAACAAAACTCTCACCTCGGAACCCCATAATTAACTTTACATCTACTGTTGCCCCAAGATTATCGCTGTCATTTAAAATAATAGGTCCACCGATTTAAGATTTGTGTTTTTTTACCAGTTTATGAAGAATCAAAGCGAATGATGAAAACTAGAAATAAAAACTTTAAATACATGAAAACAAATTATAGAAAACAAGTAAAAAAAAATAAAACGAGCTCCTACGAGTGACAGAATAAGACTTGAGTCGTACACAGCTAATGTCTGACAGCATTCAATGCAGTCATCCATTACACATTTTGCATCGGCTTAACAGATGTGAAGATTCGGGTCTGTGTTCACCCGACCGTATCTGTTTGCCAAAGTAGTGAATACATCCACTTGCTTTTAATTTTCTTTTTAATTTTGTAGAATTTCGTCTACGCTTGACTGACATTTAGGAAACAAAATATAGCTGGCGTGGATGACATTCGAAGAATTGAGGCTTTTGGGGGTTTTATTCCCTCGTTAAATGATTCATATTCATAGCACGGTGTCGTATCCCCTTTCAGTTCTAGAATAATCACACCTAAGCCCTTATGAATTTAATGACTGAACTTTAATACATTATACATATAATACATTATACATATAATGCATAATATATGCAATGCATGGTATACACGGTAAAGCTCATCTCAACACAACATCCATGAAGAAAAACTTTCACTCACAAAGCTGCCTTCATTCATCCTCCGTGAGACTCCTCTATGAGACTTCACTGTAAGACTCCTCTGTGAGAATCCTCTGTAAGACTCCTCTGTAAGACTCTTCTGTAAGACTCCTCTGTAAGACTCTTCTGTAAGACTGCCTCGTGAAACCACCAAGTGAGACTCCTCAAAATAAAACACTGGGACTAACTGTCCTATGTGACTAATGTGCTCTGACTGAATGGACGTTATATGCCACCGTGTCATGTGATCGTTGACCCGTCACTCTCTACTGATCATAGCCGTCACAAAAGCATGCTTGACCTTACTATGCAACAGGTCACACACACACACACACACACAAGTACACAATGACATAAAATAACGAATAAAGTGGCGATAACTAGGGCTAGGACGAAGTTTTAATTGTAGACTCAACATTTTCACACAATTCTGTAGGACAGTATATTTGAGATGATAGCATTCTTACAATACATCTTTACAATCAAAATATCTATATGTCCTTTAATTCATTGAAGTATGTATTTATCCATTTGAGTTATCATCAATGTGTTTCGGTTGTGTAAATTATTTAAATAACATCCTTTCAATAACTGTTACCTACACACACACACATATATATATATATATATATATATAAATACTCACCAAGCGCGCGCACACATTATGTGCGCACACAATATTCTCGTTTAGTCTCCGGCCTGTTAACTCTTATGTTGCTCTCACAAATTTTAATTCATTTTCAAGGATTTGCACGGCCAGGATATTTTGTGGCACACAGCCTTTGGAAATTGTACACAGCCTTCGGCGAATTAAAGGTAATTATTGCTTCCAATATATGTACAACAGAATCAAACCCAGTGGTCAGTTGGACTGATTTATCAAAGTGACAACTACCACAGGACCAAAATATTAATATATGGTCTTCTTTGAATTTATATTATATATTAATTACTTACTATTATTGTTGGTGTTTTTTTTTCTTTTTAATAATTCATGATAAAATATTTTTTTTTAAAGCATTGTTAATGACATCATCAATATTAATCCTGTCTATTTATGTTATTTACATTCCGTGGTATCAAGATAATTATTTAAGTTCATGATTATTTATTTTTTAATGTACATTCATTACTGAGCAGTAGGGTTATGACTTTTAAATATTTTTTTTCAGAATCTTATTTTACATGACATTCTTTAGTGAACAAATTGTGAACAAAATATGAAAATAATATTAATTTATTTTTCACTCAAAAAAACCTTCGCCACCAACGCCATCTTGTGTTTACAAATTGTCACAAGTTGTGACTAATCTGTCGAAACTATCCCCTTACTCCAACCCTTAACGTAGTAGTATTACTACCGTTGATATGTATATTAAACTATACATAACAATCTACGTTCCCGCTCCTCAGTTTCCCCCCCCCCCCCCCGTTTCCACCCCACCCCCGTAATTGCGTCATAGACCAGGTGTTCGGCAGAATCTCCATCGACGAACCAAAGTAGCTGTTAACAGAAACATGTTATATTCCGCGGGGAAATCTCTGACCACCTGACTGCTGTACGTACTCCGGTCGGCGTCTTCAAAGAGACCCGCTGGATGTCCAGTTACTATTGTCTTTGTCTGCATGGCGTACTACTTCTCCCCCCCCCCATCTAGGCTCCACCCCCTAATTTGAAAGTTTGAATGAAGCAGATACTTTTTTTGATTGGCTAAGGGTCACGTGAGAAAAACGATGTGGGGGAAATGAAAGATAGATTCGGGGGATTCGACTGAGGGTCTTCGTAGCGACCAGTCGACATTGTGTGGCTCTGGGTGAGCGATAGAGGGAGAGAGAGAGTTAACTAGTGATAACGTCCTTGTTCCCCTCATTCATTTTATATTGGATTATTTGCTGCAGTTTGAATTATCTTTGCTTATGATAAGTCACCAGATCCCTGTTACGGACTGGTGCCTTTGTATAATAAATATATCTTGGTGTTGTACACACGCTTGTGGAATTGATTATTCGTCACTTGTTTTACCTTTAATCGTTGTGGAGACTGTGTGTGTGGCAGGGATACAAATAAAATACGAGTCAACTTTTGAGTCAGCCCTCATACACTTAGACACAAGCCAAGGGTACCCTTCTCGGGTTCCTCAACATCTGGGGTCTCGTTCCAGGGGCCTTTAACAATCTGAGAGGCTCGTCCGGGATCGAACCTTCACCTGAAGTAGCATTCTGCAATAACCAGGCGGGGCCGAAAGCTGATTCAACATAGACTCGGGGGGCTCAATATCTGCCATAAGTCTTCAGGAGTCATACCGGACTCACCCAGTCTTCAGGAGTCATACCGGACTCACCCAGTCTTCAGGAGTCATACCGGACTCACCCAGTCTTCAGGAGTCATACCGGACTCACCCAGTCTTCAGGAGTCATACCGGACTCACCCAGTCTTCAGGAGTCATACCGGACTCACCCAGTCTTCAGGAGTCATACCAGACTCACCCAAGTCTTCAGAAGTTAACAAGACAGTTAAAGAAAAGGCCGCACTGTTATCGGCGAATAAATAACATCTAGACTTTTGACTTTATGATTGTGTGTGAGGTTGTGTACGGTGGAAGATATTTCGTATTCTGTTGAAAGGAGGGAAGAAGCGTCAAGGTAAGCCATTTTAATACACTTCTCTTTTGATTGTGATCATTTGTGAGTGCTCTGGCCGGTGTGTCAAGCTGCACGGCGAGCTTTATCTGGGTTAACCGGTACTCATCTTAGGCTCGTATTAACGTCCCCAACCATGAAGTCTATGGAGGAGTACGTACAGTACTTCATAGGCTTGGGGGTCGATGTTAATACGGCCATAAAACACGCTAAATGCGAAAGGGATAGAGAAGCAGAAACTGAACGAGCTAGGCTAGAACGGGAAGCAGAATCTGAACGAGCTAGGCTAGAACGGGAAGCAAAATCTGAACGAGCTAGACTTGATAGGGAAGCAGAAATGGAGCGCGCTAAACACGACAGAGAACTCGAGTTAGCTAGAATAGCGGCCGAGCAGGAGGCAGTTAAAGTAGCAGCAGATAAAGAGGTGGCCCTAGCACGGTTAGAGAGGGAAGTGGGGCCGGCAAGCCCAACCCCAAGCAGTCAGTCAACGACATCCTCCAAACCCAAACTCCCCAAACTTGACGAGACTGACAACATAGACGCCTACATCCGTAGGTTTGAAAGATACGCTCTGTCCGCGGGTTGGGAACGACATGAGTGGGCCCCCTGCTTGACATTACTACTCACGGGACGGGCCCTGACGACAGCTACCCGCTTGACGGCCGACGAGTCAAATGACTTTGACTCATTGAAGGCTGCCCTCCTAAAGTCGTACGACTACACGGAGGAAAGCTTTAGACGGAAGTTTAGGGGGGCCCTTTTAGAAAGAGGGGAGACCTACCCCCTATTTGGTGCACGTCTAGCCGACCTCCTGACGAGGTGGGTTGAGCTCAGTGGGACAGAGCCGACCTTTGATGGTCTAATGGACCTCCTGCTCAGGGAGCAGTTGATGAACGGGGCCCCTAGTGGGCTACAGGTGTTTCTAAAGGAACGTAAGCCAGGGACATGGGACAAGATGCTCGCCCTGGCCGAGAATTACAGGGAAGCTCGCCACGGCAAGGGCCGCGAGTCTTCCTCAAGCCGGGAAGGAAAGGCAGTTGAGGCCGAAAGGGCCCCAGCAAGTGAGGTAGATGATAGGAGGGAGGCTCCTAAAGATAGGATGAGGGCCCCAGTAAACGGGAACCGGGTGTTTAGTCACCCGACCAATGCTAGGTCGGTGTGCTATACGTGCGGGGCCCCAGGGCTCCGCTCAGTTTCATGTAAGCTGCAGAGAAGTGCGCCCCTTCCTAGAGGGGTAGGGCCCATACCTATGGGGGCAGTAGTGGAAGTAGGAGCAGGGGAGAAAAACCTCCCAGTGATAGAGGGCCGCGTAAATGGCAATGTTAATGTCCTAAGGGACTCAGGTTGTTCAGGGGCCGCCGTGAAGGAGTCCCTGGTAGGAGAGGGAGCGATGACGGGTCGCTGGGCCCAATACAGATGTATTGACGGCACCGTTAGTGAGGCCCCAATAGCCACCATTTCTGTAGACTCTGACTACTATCGGGGCCCTTTAGAGGCTATGGTCCTCCCAAATCCAATAGTGGATTTAATTATTGGTAACATAAAGGGTGCCAAGGCCCCTTGGTCTAACCCAGTAGACCACAGGGACCACCATCACGCCGTTGAGGTCAAGGGGCCCAGGCGTATTGACTCTAAGGAGAAGTCTAGGGGTCAAACCAAGTGCACCAGGGGGTCGTGGTTTGATCAGGTTAAGGGAGAATCCAGGGGCCCTGTCAGGAGGGCAGGGATCCCATGGGGCTCCAAGTTGAAGGGTGAAGCTAGGGGGAAGGTAGAAGGGAATAAGGGCTCATGGCGTGACAGACGGAGCAAGGGAGGTAAACAGACGACGACCCCGACGGTGATTACATCACGGACGGACGATCGTAGTAGAGACGGCGATATGACGGGGCGGATAACGCCTCAGGTTTTTCCCTGTCAGAGTAGACCTATTTTTAGACACCCCCCCTAAGGCCACCAAACATATCACCTCAGAAGAGGGGCCACCTCGGAGACGATCCCTTTCTCCTGAAAGACTGTTTCCAACACGACCCGCGAGTAGAAGTAGGCGCGGTAATGCCGAGAGTGTAAACCAGGAACTACGCATAAACCACGGAGAATTTCCCAATGGGGAGGAAAGTAAAGCTAGTAAAGCTAGGCTATATATCCCCCCATGTAAACGGGACATGTTGGGCGTGGGGGCAGATTTGATGAGTCGGTGCCCAGCATAACTAGTTGACGGCTGCATGGCGGTCTGAGCTCACTCACAAAGGGGCCACTCTTGGAGAGGTTATTATATGGCTTGCCTAGAGTGAGTGAATGTCGTGCGAATGCAGTTATGTCACTTATTATGTTCATTCATGCATGTTTTCCTCTTTATTTCAGGTTAAATGTTGTAACGCTGTTGTATCTGTCGATGTAAAGTCATCCCCTCAAAGGGAGACTATCTTGATTACCCTATTATGTATCCAGTACCGCCATGTAGGCTTACTGATACAATCAATTTGTTTTAAGTGCCACCTTTCGGAAGAAAGAGTGTTCACTATTTTTTTTGTTATTTATCTCTGGACCAACTTGTTTTGGCCAGACCTTATGTCCGGTTTATTATTTTTGGGATTATTTAAGTATGTATGGTTTTACCCACTGGCCCTATCCATTATGTTGTGGTCAGGGTTACTTAGATAAATTTCCTTTTTATGTTATGCCAGTTCGACCCTCCATTCGTTTGGGGCATTGGTTTGTTTTATAACTTTACTTATGTTATGTAATGGCCTCACCTACTACGGTGTCGCCATCCCTATAGTTTCGATTGGGTTGGGGGGTGATGTCACAAGTTGTGACTAATCTGTCGAAACTATCCCCTTACTCCAACCCTTAACGTAGTAGTATTACTACCGTTGATATGTATATTAAACTATACATAACAATCTACGTTCCCGCTCCTCAGTTTCCCCCCCCCGTTTCCACCCCACCCCCGTAATTGCGTCATAGACCAGGTGTTCGGCAGAATCTCCGTCGACGAACCAAAGTAGCTGTTAACAGAAACATGTTATATTCCGCGGGGAAATCTCTGACCACCTGACTGCTGTACGTACTCCGGTCGGCGTCTTCAAAGAGACCCGCTGGATGTCCAGTTACTATTGTCTTTGTCTGCATGGCGTACTACTTCTCCCCCCCCCCCATCTAGGCTCCACCCCCTAATTTGAAAGTTTGAATGAAGCAGATACTTTTTTTGATTGGCTAAGGGTCACGTGAGAAAAACGATGTGGGGGAAATGAAAGATAGATTCGGGGGATTCGACTGAGGGTCTTCGTAGCGACCAGTCGACATTGTGTGGCTCTGGGTGAGCGATAGAGGGAGAGAGAGAGTTAACTAGTGATAACGTCCTTGTTCCCCTCATTCATTTTATATTGGATTATTTGCTGCAGTTTGAATTATCTTTGCTTATGATAAGTCACCAGATCCCTGTTACGGACTGGTGCCTTTGTATAATAAATATATCTTGGTGTTGTACACACGCTTGTGGAATTGATTATTCGTCACTTGTTTTACCTTTAATCGTTGTGGAGACTGTGTGTGTGGCAGGGATACAAATAAAATACGAGTCAACTTTTGAGTCAGCCCTCATACACTTAGACACAAGCCAAGGGTACCCTTCTCGGGTTCCTCAACATCTGGGGTCTCGTTCCAGGGGCCTTTAACAATCTGAGAGGCTCGTCCGGGATCGAACCTTCACCTGAAGTAGCATTCTGCAATAACCAGGCGGGGCCGAAAGCTGATTCAACATAGACTCGGGGGCTCAATATCTGCCATAAGTCTTCAGGAGTCATACCGGACTCACCCAGTCTTCAGGAGTCATACCGGACTCACCCAGTCTTCAGGAGTCATACCGGACTCACCCAGTCTTCAGGAGTCATACCGGACTCACCCAGTCTTCAGGAGTCATACCGGACTCACCCAGTCTTCAGGAGTCATACCGGACTCACCCAGTCTTCAGGAGTCATACCAGACTCACCCAAGTCTTCAGAAGTTAACAAGACAGTTAAAGAAAAGGCCGCACTGTTATCGGCGAATAAATAACATCTAGACTTTTGACTTTATGATTGTGTGTGAGGTTGTGTACGGTGGAAGATATTTCGTATTCTGTTGAAAGGAGGGAAGAAGCGTCAAGGTAAGCCATTTTAATACACTTCTCTTTTGATTGTGATCATTTGTGAGTGCTCTGGCCGGTGTGTCAAGCTGCACGGCGAGCTTTATCTGGGTTAACCGGTACTCATCTTAGGCTCGTATTAACGTCCCCAACCATGAAGTCTATGGAGGAGTACGTACAGTACTTCATAGGCTTGGGGGTCGATGTTAATACGGCCATAAAACACGCTAAATGCGAAAGGGATAGAGAAGCAGAAACTGAACGAGCTAGGCTAGAACGGGAAGCAGAATCTGAACGAGCTAGGCTAGAACGGGAAGCAAAATCTGAACGAGCTAGACTTGATAGGGAAGCAGAAATGGAGCGCGCTAAACACGACAGAGAACTCGAGTTAGCTAGAATAGCGGCCGAGCAGGAGGCAGTTAAAGTAGCAGCAGATAAAGAGGTGGCCCTAGCACGGTTAGAGAGGGAAGTGGGGCCGGCAAGCCCAACCCCAAGCAGTCAGTCAACGACATCCTCCAAACCCAAACTCCCCAAACTTGACGAGACTGACAACATAGACGCCTACATCCGTAGGTTTGAAAGATACGCTCTGTCCGCGGGTTGGGAACGACATGAGTGGGCCCCCTGCTTGACATTACTACTCACGGGACGGGCCCTGACGACAGCTACCCGCTTGACGGCCGACGAGTCAAATGACTTTGACTCATTGAAGGCTGCCCTCCTAAAGTCGTACGACTACACGGAGGAAAGCTTTAGACGGAAGTTTAGGGGGCCCTTTTAGAAAGAGGGGAGACCTACCCCCTATTTGGTGCACGTCTAGCCGACCTCCTGACGAGGTGGGTTGAGCTCAGTGGGACAGAGCCGACCTTTGATGGTCTAATGGACCTCCTGCTCAGGGAGCAGTTGATGAACGGGGCCCCTAGTGGGCTACAGGTGTTTCTAAAGGAACGTAAGCCAGGGACATGGGACAAGATGCTCGCCCTGGCCGAGAATTACAGGGAAGCTCGCCACGGCAAGGGCCGCGAGTCTTCCTCAAGCCGGGAAGGAAAGGCAGTTGAGGCCGAAAGGGCCCCAGCAAGTGAGGTAGATGATAGGAGGGAGGCTCCTAAAGATAGGATGAGGGCCCCAGTAAACGGGAACCGGGTGTTTAGTCACCCGACCAATGCTAGGTCGGTGTGCTATACGTGCGGGGCCCCAGGGCTCCGCTCAGTTTCATGTAAGCTGCAGAGAAGTGCGCCCCTTCCTAGAGGGGTAGGGCCCATACCTATGGGGGCAGTAGTGGAAGTAGGAGCAGGGGAGAAAAACCTCCCAGTGATAGAGGGCCGCGTAAATGGCAATGTTAATGTCCTAAGGGACTCAGGTTGTTCAGGGGCCGCCGTGAAGGAGTCCCTGGTAGGAGAGGGAGCGATGACGGGTCGCTGGGCCCAATACAGATGTATTGACGGCACCGTTAGTGAGGCCCCAATAGCCACCATTTCTGTAGACTCTGACTACTATCGGGGCCCTTTAGAGGCTATGGTCCTCCCAAATCCAATAGTGGATTTAATTATTGGTAACATAAAGGGTGCCAAGGCCCCTTGGTCTAACCCAGTAGACCACAGGGACCACCATCACGCCATTGAGGTCAAGGGGCCCAGGCGTATTGACTCTAATGAGAAGTCTAGGGGTCAAACCAAGTGCACCAGGGGGTCGTGGTTTGATCAGGTTAAGGGAGAATCCAGGGGCCCTGTCAGGAGGGCAGGGATCCCATGGGGCTCCAAGTTGAAGGGTGAAGCTAGGGGGAAGGTAGAAGGGAATAAGGGCTCATGGCGTGACAGACGGAGCAAGGGAGGTAAACAGACGACGACCCCGACGGTGATTACATCACGGACGGACGATCGTAGTAGAGACGGCGATATGACGGGGCGGATAACGCCTCAGGTTTTTCCCTGTCAGAGTAGACCTATTTTTAGACACCCCCCTAAGGCCACCAAACATATCACCTCAGAAGAGGGGCCACCTCGGAGACGATCCCTTTCTCCTGAAAGACTGTTTCCAACACGACCCGCGAGTAGAAGTAGGCGCGGTAATGCCGAGAGTGTAAACCAGGAACTACGCATAAACCACGGAGAATTTCCCAATGGGGAGGAAAGTAAAGCTAGTAAAGCTAGGCTATATATCCCCCCATGTAAACGGGACATGTTGGGCGTGGGGGCAGATTTGATGAGTCGGTGCCCAGCATAACTAGTTGACGGCTGCATGGCGGTCTGAGCTCACTCACAAAGGGGCCACTCTTGGAGAGGTTATTATATGGCTTGCCTAGAGTGAGTGAATGTCGTGCGAATGCAGTTATGTCACTTATTATGTTCATTCATGCATGTTTTCCTCTTTATTTCAGGTTAAATGTTGTAACGCTGTTGTATCTGTCGATGTAAAGTCATCCCCTCAAAGGGAGACTATCTTGATTACCCTATTATGTATCCAGTACCGCCATGTAGGCTTACTGATACAATCAATTTGTTTTAAGTGCCACCTTTCGGAAGAAAGAGTGTTCACTATTTTTTTTGTTATTTATCTCTGGACCAACTTGTTTTGGCCAGACCTTATGTCCGGTTTATTATTTTTGGGATTATTTAAGTATGTATGGTTTTACCCACTGGCCCTATCCATTATGTTGTGGTCAGGGTTACTTAGATAAATTTCCTTTTGATGTTATGCCAGTTTGACCCTCCATTCGTTTGGGGCATTGGTTTGTTTTATAACTTTACTTATGTTATGTAATGGCCTCACCTACTACGGTGTCGCCATCCCTATAGTTTCGATTGGGTTGGGGGGTGATGTCACAAGTTGTGACTAATCTGTCGAAACTATCCCCTTACTCCAACCCTTAACGTAGTAGTATTACTACCGTTGATATGTATATTAAACTATACATAACAATCTACGTTCCCCGCTCCTCAGTTTCCCCCCGTTTCCACCCCCACCCCCGTAATTGCGTCATAGACCAGGTGTTCGGCAGAATCTCCGTCGACGAACCAAAGTAGCTGTTAACAGAAACATGTTATATTCCGCGGGGAAATCTCTGACCACCTGACTGCTGTACGTACTCCGGTCGGCGTCTTCAAAGAGACCCGCTGGATGTCCAGTTACTATTGTCTTTGTCTGCATGGCGTACTACTTCTCCCCCCCCCCCATCTAGGCTCCACCCCCTAATTTGAAAGTTTGAATGAAGCAGATACTTTTTTTGATTGGCTAAGGGTCACGTGAGAAAAACGATGTGGGGGAAATGAAAGATAGATTCGGGGGATTCGACTGAGGGTCTTCGTAGCGACCAGTCGACATTGTGTGGCTCTGGGTGAGCGATAGAGGGAGAGAGAGAGTTAACTAGTGATAACGTCCTTGTTCCCCTCATTCATTTTATATTGGATTATTTGCTGCAGTTTGAATTATCTTTGCTTATGATAAGTCACCAGATCCCTGTTACGGACTGGTGCCTTTGTATAATAAATATATCTTGGTGTTGTACACACGCTTGTGGAATTGATTATTCGTCACTTGTTTTACCTTTAATCGTTGTGGAGACTGTGTGTGTGGCAGGGATACAAATAAAATACGAGTCAACTTTTGAGTCAGCCCTCATACACTTAGACACAAGCCAAGGGTACCCTTCTCGGGATCCTCAACATCTGGGGTCTCGTTCCAGGGGCCTTTAACACAAATAAGAAGCGTTTTTCAATAAAATAACTTCTCTATGGATTGCGCATTAACAAATATATGATTACTTTTATTACATCTAGGACCTTTATAGGTTATTTGTTACCTCCATGTCTGAAACAAAATATTTTTAAAAAAGTTTATTTTAAAATTTAAAGTGCACAGTTTTAATGTGTTATGCGTCTACTGCAACTTTACCAAAAATGGTCAAATCTTATGATACATTTGTTTGGTAATTGTCACGAGTGGTCTGCTTGGAATTTGGAAAGTCTGCTTGGTTGATTTGGGAATATTGTATTATTTTATTTTAATTTCATTCAATTGTAATCGTCTGCTTGTAATTAATTTTGTAGGAAAGCAAGTTTGTCAACAAATAAAGCTTGTAAAATTTTAAAAATAATAAGCGAACACTCTCCCAATATTGAAGCTCCTTCGCAGTCAGGAGTGTATAAGGCAACCTATAAAGAAGCGGAATTGTTGAAGTTGCATTTTAAAAACAGCTTACAAAATTTTGAATGATGCATACATTTTGACAGAAAAATAGAAGGAGAAAAACAAGTTGTTTTATTGAAAAACGTTGAAAAAGAAATTCGATTAGCCATATTGTCTATGACAAATGGAAAAGCAGAGACAATATTTACAGCGAATAGGGCTGTTCTAGCTGATTACGAACTCTATTCATGTATTCGAGTAATTATTTGCGATACAAGGAATACAAATTCTGGCAGCAAAAATGGTGTGGTACGCAAGCTGCAAAATTACTGTCAACAGAACAGTGGACAAATCCCTCAGTACATAGGCTGCCAGCTTCATGTTTTAGACCTAGAACTCAAGCATGCTATGGATTCTGTTTTAGACAAGGAAACTTCTAGTCCAAACTTTTCTTATCCTTTTGTTGCTGAAATTAGCGCAAATTACGAGTCACTTAGAGAGAAATTTGATTCTTAAGATAATATTCCAGAAATCATTTGAGAAAACAAAGGATGGAGAGATGACATGAAGTTTTTGCATCATTTGACGCAAGTATTTCATTATTACGAATTATATAAAACCTTTCCAGTAATTCATTTCCAGAGACTGACGGCTTTAAGTAATGCTCTTTGGAATTCAAGTGCAATACTAGCACTTCTGGCAATCATTCTATTCCGGAAAATAGAAATGAGAAATTTGAACATTTGTGTGCTTTCATAGTGAGAACATGGTCTGAAGTATGGTTTTCAGATCAAAGGGACTGGAAAATAGGAAAAGAGATTTTAGCACCTGCTTTGCATAGATACACTGAAGCAGAAATATGCTTCTTGAGGAACTGGGTTTGTGAAGATTTAGCAATACCTGGTATAGAACGAAATAACTGCTATGCAGAAAGAGCTATACAAATAATGCAATATATTGTTCCACGTTGCGAGACTTCAAAGACACTTTTAATAACTGTTTTATTCTCACTAATGATGATACATACAACTTTTTTATGTTTCCTACGCTGTCCTTTATTATCATTTCACATTTTGGACATCTCTATACTCATGCTTACATGCAATGCACTTGTTGTTCTTACCTAACTTTCCATTACAGTGTTGTGTTATATGTATTAATATATGATATTCGTTTTATGGTTTGGTGGGGAAGATTTTTCAAATATTTTCAGAAAAGGCTATTTGTGTCAAAATACACTCGTGAAAAGTCACCTTTTCTTGACATGTAAATATGAGGTTACAAAAAAGTCATAACCCTACTGAGCGTCGTTAACTAAATTGTATTTACCATACAAATTATTTTTCAATTTAATATTTCTTTGTATTGTGAATGTATAAAATGTCATTCTAACTCGTCTAACACGTCTCAGAAATTTTGCCATTGTCCCCCCTCCCCTTTATACCACGTGTTCAATTTAACACTATATGAAATGTGTCATCAAATCACTAAAACTGACCGTACGTGGCCTGCGGACCGTAAAATGCTTTACGTCTGGTCCAGTGGGGGAAAATTTGAAAGATTACAATTTCGACGCCCCTTCTAGTTCGGCGCCCCTGTGCATATTTACATGTAATAAAATGAATGATTATAAATAGTTTTAATAATATTGTAAAATAATAACAAATAACAAATACAAATAGAATGAATGTAATAACAAGGTTTTATTTTCTTTACTTTATGTAGGAGAGTTAACTATCAGGTACAGATCTACAGCTTGTGACAGTATCGGGAATGTTAGAATGTAATTGCGCAACACAAGGTCGAGTACTTGAAAGTCAACAGTGTCTTTCTAATAATAACATATTATCTAGCTATATATAGAATAGCAGTATATCTAAAAACAAAGCAGTAATAAAATTAATTTAAGAAAGGTGATGTACAGGTTTAACAAAATTAAGAGTTTCCCTTGACCATATCAGTCTTACTAAGTCCTCAATAAACGGTTGTAACATTTCACATATAATGTACCAATTTAAGATTACTGAATGAGCGCACCATAGATATAAAGAATGGAGTGCACAGTCGACAGAGGATACACGCAATTTTAAAATTTAATGTGTTCTTGTTTCAAAGTGTTAATTGTAAAAAAAATGACTACAGAGGTAGTTGATTTAAATAAACTAGTAGACTGTAAACTAAAAAAAATCATATGAAATACGCCATATTAATATTTTAAATACCATCAATTTATCTCATTAATAGTTGTCTTAACTCTCTTCTAAGCTCTTCTACGCCTTTTCACTGAGGACCTAGGACACTTACCTATGTTGGTGTTTACCTATACAAAAATATTCACATATACACTTCCCCTTATAGTTATTGACGCGAGTAATGGACAAGTCCTTAAGTGTCAATGTTCTTGAAAAATATGCTATCCAAAGGGGGATGTTACGATTTTTCTGGCTATTTTTCTTGCACAAATTTCGCGGCAATTAAAAATAATGGAGAATGGTTATAGTCTGAAAAGATTAAGAGGCCAATTTTTTTTCAGAACATTAGACTATTGTTTTACACGCCTAATTTATAATTAAGTATCAGTAGCACTAGGACATGTATTTGTGTGTTTGTTTGTACCAATCTTATCAGCAATAAGGCAAGTGTCATATCGATAGGAGTCAATTAAAATCAATCAACGCTGGCCGCTATTATATGCAACAATGTAATTTAACTGGATATAAAACAATCTGTTTACGAATTGATTTGATTAAAAATAATATAAAAAAAAAATAATAGTACAAAAAGTATCTGTGCATTAATGAACATAGATTAGATCAAATGGGATACAGAAGATAAATGAAGGAACATTGTTATTAATATGAAGGCCTACATATTTGTATAGAAGTCTCTACTTGAAAAAAAAAACTTGCTTGCTTCATACGTCCTCTGGGTGGACGTTCAAACTGTAAATTAATTTTAAAATTATGACAATTAGGCCTATTATAACACATTTTTATATTCTATTTTTAAAGTTTACTATATTTTTACCTAAGTTTGATATTTCATTAACAAGAGGATGTATTTTATTTAGTCTATTTCTAAAGTTTAGTATTAAATTTATCATATTAGTGAAAGCTCTAGAAATATTTCTCAAACTTGCAAGCGATGAAATCACAACTGTGTGGAACTGTAGGTCGCCATGAATCCACTCCCTGATATGTCTATATCAGATGTAAACACAATCAATAATTTGTTGTTTGATGAGACTAGAGTTGCGTTAGGTAAATGGCAGAAACGACCCAATGGTTTTGAGAGTTCGTTGTCCCCGTCATAGACTTTGACGTCATCATAAATACATTCTGTATCCAATGCTGTAAAACTGGAAAGAATAGCTTAGATTATTATTTGAATATCAATTATTCACTGCTGTAAAGCTAAAAATGTATTTGGATTATTATTAATATCAAATAAGACATGGAAGCAAATTACATAGCTATACTTCGTTTTATATATATATATATATATATATATATATATATATATATATATATATATATATATATATATCAACAATTGTAATGATAATAAAAACAAAAATAAATTGATAGATGTTTACAATCTTGTCTTTCAACAGAAATCAAAATAATTCTGATTTGGACAAGACACACGCACAGAACCATGGGCGTCGTTAGGAATTTTTCCAGAGGTTTTTTTCATTTTCTATTTTAACTAACAATGTCATACATGTTTATTTCTCTATTAAATCCAAATTAAGTATAACATTAATTATTTATTTTGACATAAACAAATGAATTTGAAAATTCAAACATTTTGACTACAAGCACAAGCATGTTCCGATTTTAATTTTTTTTTTGTTTTATTTGGCCTTCTGTAGCTTGACTGCCCATTCGAAAATGTTTTTGATATTCAGTTTTTGTTTAAATCTGGCAACTCTTGTTATTCTAAATTAATATGAAAAGATGGATATCAGAAAAAATTGTTCAGGCTCAATAAAACGAAAAGTAGAGAGATCGCGGGATTCCGAAAAGCCGTTATTAGAAGATTTTAGGGCGTCTGCAGCATCTGAATTATCACATGCATTGAGGACAACAGTACAGGTTCAAAAGCCAGACACAACGGAAGAAACTATTTCTAATTTGATTGTCACTGTCACTTCTTCATTTACTAAATTGGATATGGAAGATATGTCTTGACATACGACCTTTCCAATGATTTGAAATTGCTGCTGATCCTTGATTGTTGGACCCCTGATAAAAATTATGATTTTTAAAGCTGACAGTGGTGGAAACAGGCTTTATATATTCTTGGTTATCAGACTATTCATCGTGGGTTGTACACTCGCAAATGTTAAAAGGTGGCTTTTGCAAATTGTGCGTGTTGTTTTCGCAAAAAGTAATTCCATGAGTTCAGGGAGCATTTGTCATCAAACCATGCACACAATTAAAAGACTCTTATTAAGGATGCAAGCAATTTTGTTGCATTATTGGTAGCCAAATTAGTTTCTATAGATGGGCAGTTGAACTCATCATTTAGAAGACAAATTCAAGAAAATTGCAACAAACTGGGTCAATTCATTTCTACAATCTTTTTTTTGCGGCATGCATGATTTGGCACTTCGTGGAAAAGAATCACATTCTGGTAATTTTTACAACCTGTTAGAGTTTAGTGTTGAATCTGGAGATGGAGTTCTAGGTAATCATTTGTCAATTGGTTCTTGTATATCTCGGCAACCAGAGCGGGAGGGGGGGGAAAGGAAAAGAAGAGAAACGAGTTTGAGGGGGGGGTTTGTGGCCAGGACAAATTTATTAACCAAATTTAGGAAAAAAAAATTTTATGAACGGGAGGGGAGGGAAAGCCCTGCCCAGGGGCCCGAAATTTCTGTCGGTGGGCCTGTCGGAAACTACACAAAACACTATGATCGAAATTTGTGGGTCTCTCTTGCGTGATGACATTGTTCGTGAAGCAAATAATTCAGTTGCAATTTCTATACTTGCCGACGAGACCATATAATTTCAGGCATTGAGCAGATATCATTTGGTGTTAGATTTGTCAAAGAACACCACAATTACAATTTCATTAGAATTTTGATTAGATACAGCCCCGTAACGTGAAAATTCTACAACAGAGGGCCAGTCATTCTACAGCAGGGGCCAAGCAATATGCAGGGGTGGCCAGGAAATAAATTTTACTAAGTAGAGCAAATAAGCAGAGGGGGCCAGACAAAACGCAGAGAGGGCCAGGCCCCCTGCCCCCCCCACGTACGCTACGGGCCTGATTAGATATGACAAATATTGCTGATCAAGGATAAGACGGATGTTCTGCAATGGCACGTAAAGTAGGAGGAGTCCAAGGAATAATTCGAAAAAACGACCCAAAAGCAGCATTTGTACATTGCAGTTCACATAAATTAAATCTTGTCGTGAACGATTTCAGTAATGTGAATATTGTATGAAACACAATAGGAAAAATTAAGTCGATTATAGTGTTTTTCTGAGAAATTAATCAGCGAAGAAAACTAATTCCAAATATTCCTTTGCTGTGTAAAACTGGATGGACACATAAATATAAAAGGTTGCCGATTTTCGCTGAAAATGTGACGGAAATTGTTAAACAACTGAAATATTTAGAACAATTTGAAAAAAAGTAAGCAAGTTGCTTTTTGCTGTAAGAGGTTATGTTTGGGGTATTTGTTGTTTGTTTAGTTATTATACAAAAAAAAATCATCAAACCTAGAAGCTGTGACCCAAAAATTGAACTTAGTGCATTTAAATTTACTGGCAGTACAAAAATATATTTAAGATTGTTGTCTACATTGACTGTTGATTGACAGAATTGTGATGAGAGGTATAAGGACAATTTTAGTTACAAAAGGTGTTGTAGATGACATTGGTGTCGACCTCAACCTCGACGACAAGCTGGAAGACAAATGAACAGGGAAAATGCAAAAGTTGATTAGCCTGAGGATTATTTTAGAATAACTGATTTTACACCCTTTCTTGAATCTATTAACTGGAAACTCGTTTTTGTGTAGAAAATAAACCACATTTTCCCTTTTAGTTTGGCATCTCTTTCTGATAACAAAACTAGACTCATATTTTAGGATCATGCAGGGCTATTGCTGAATATCACGCATTTGACAATTTAATTGAAGTGATTGAAACCTGGTATTATATATGGAAATGTAAAACTAGTAAAGGGGAAAAACAATGACTCTTTGTGAGGTTTTAGATGAAGCCAAATTATATTCCCATGAATAAAATTGCTCTTTTGACAGCATTGACTTTTCCATTAACAACATGCACAATCGAGAGATTCTTTAGCATTCTGAGACTAGTAAAAACGTGGCTACGCTCAACAACTGGTGATGATCATTTATCTGGTCTTTGTATGATGAGTATCCACAGAAAAAGAATATCTCAAAACAAGGAAAAAACTAAAGAAAATGTCATCACTCGATTTGAACAAATACCAAAACGTTTACAATGTTTGTTCCATAATAAATAGTTTAAAATTACAATATTATTGCTGTATAAGTGTAATGTAAAATTTTATACTCTATTTTATTAGTATAGTAACTGTTCGACACTGAAACCATACTTTTAAAAATGACAATAATGTAATCAGTTATTATTACAGATATAATTCTTTTTGAGTTTGATATATGTACTTGACTTCAATGTAATAAACTTTCAAGTAATTAAGTTACATTTTAAGAACTTAATGACATTTTTCCAATGCCCCCCCTTACCCCCCCCCCTCCGAATACACCCATGAATATCTATATTGTTTCTGAGTTTAATTTTTGAAGTAAACAAGTAACTATTTAAATGTATTTAATTTTTATTTTCATCACTATTAAAAAAGGTTAACTATAACGCAAGCATATTGCACTATATATTATTATTATTACTTACCATTGCTATCCCATCCTCACTCGACCAATGTCATGTTGATTTTAGTGTCGGAGATTAAAATTTGATTTGTCCTAAACCGTTGCCTAGATTACTTGAACTCTGTGTTCGAATTATTATTTTTGGAACTGTATGCTCTACATATGACTATTGAAATTTGTGTTCAGTGTAGAGATCCTAGAAATGTGTGTTCTATATTCGTAGATATATGTTTAAAGCATCTATAACTGTGTGTACAATACATCATTCGTTGAACTGTTTTTTATTGAGTTTATAATCATGGCTAATAGTTGTAGGTCTTTTATGAGATAATATTCCAATATTGATTTCAATTGGAAATACTGATGTGGTGTATTTATTCATGCTGTTTGGTATGCCTGTCTGAGATAATCCTTTACTAGTATTTAGCTTTTAATTCGAAGATGGCTATTACATCGTCTAGGGACATATGATCATGAGTGAAATAAATTGACATTTGATCTGACAATACCGAGTTAGATCTCTAGTGATGACCAATTGTCACAGGTTGTGACTAATTTATCGAAACTATCCCCTTACTCCAACCCTTAGCGTAATGATAGTAATCACGTTAATGTGTATATGAAAGTAAACTATACATAACAATCTACGTTCCCACTCCTCAGTTCCCCCCCCCTTTCTACCCCACCCCCGTAATTGCGTCATAGACCAGGTGTTCAACGAAACTCCGCCGGGCGTAGTACGGTGGTTAGCAGAAACATGTTACTTTCCTCGCTGGGAATATTCTCTGACAGCCGGGACTATTCTCCGGTCGGCTTTCTTCAAAGGGACAGCGACCCGCTCGATGTCCAGTTACTAAGGTCCTTGTCTATACGGCGTATTCCACCCCCCTTAGGCTCCACCCCCTAATTTGAAAGTTTGAATGTAGCAGCTATCATATTTGATTGGTTAATGGTCACGTGTGAAAGGTGATGTGGGAAATGAGATATAGATTTAGAAACATTCGACCGGCGGGCTCTGGAGGGAGCGGGTCGATTTGTGAATAGCAATCCGACTTAGTGATAGCCAGTCGATTGCTGAGTCTCTGAGTGAGAGAAGAGAGACATAGTGAGAGAAAGAGAGATCTAAAGTGACCACATCCTACCACTTATAGATAATTTATTATTGAATTACCTCTGTGTTGCATCTTATCTTTTTGGATTATCGTTGATCATTTTGAAAGGCCACCAGATCCCCTGATACGGTCTGGTGCCCCTGTATATAATAAAATATCTGATTGTTGTACCCACGACTTTGTCGAGTTAATCATCGTCACCTGTTCAACCTTAATTGTTGTGGAGACTGCGTGTGTGGCAGGAAGAAAAAATAAAATACGAGTCAACTATTGGATCAGCCCTCGTACTTCTAGCAACAAGCCCAGGTTACCCTTCTCGGGATCCTCAACATCTGGGGTCTCGTGAGCGGGGCCTGTAACATTCTGGGAGGCTCGTCTTGGGATCGAACCTTCACCTGAATAGTATTCTTCAATACACAGGCGGGGCTGAAAGCTGATTCAACCATAGACTCGGGGGGCTCAATATCTGCCACGAGTCATCTGGAGTCATACCAGACTCACACCAGTCATCAGGAGTCATACCAGACTCACCCCAGTCATCTGGAGTCATACCAGACTCACCCCAGTCATCGGGAGTCATACCAGACTCACCCCAGTCATCTGGAGTCATACCAGACTCACCCAGTCATCAGGAGTCATACCAGACTCACCCCAGTCATCTGGAGTCATGCCAGACTCACCCCAGTCATCAGGAGCCATACCGGGCTCACCCAAGTCTTCCGAAGTCAACAAGACGGTTCAAGAAAAAGCCGCACGGATCGGCGAATAAATAACATTGAGACTTTTGACTTTATGATTGTGTGTGAGATTGTGGACGGTGAAAGATATTTCTTATTCTGTTGAAAGGAGGGAGGAAGCGTCCAGGTAAGCCATTTTAATACACTTCTCTTTTGATTGTGATCATTTGTGAGTGCTCTGGCCGGTGTGTTAAGCTGCACGGCGAGCTTTATCTGGGTTAACCGGTACTCATCTTAGGCTTGTATTAACGTCACCAACCATGAAATCTATGGAGGAGTACGTACAGTACTTCATAGGCTTGGGGTGCGACGTTAATACAGCCATAAAGCATGCTAAATGCGAACGCGATAGAGAGGTGGAAGAGGCTAGGCTAGAACGAGCTAGGCTTGATAGAGAAGCAGAAATTGAACGCGCTAAAAACGACAGAGAGGTAGAGTTAGCGAGACTTGATAGGGAAGCAGCAGCAGAATCTGAACGTGCTAGGCACGAAGCAGAATCTGAACGAGCTAGGCTTGATAGAGAAGCAGAAATTGAACGCGCTAAAAACGACAGAGAGGTAGAGTTAGCGAGACTTGATAGGGAAGCAGAAATTGAACGAGCTAGACACGATAGAGAACTCGAGTTAGCTAAAATAGCAGCAGATAAAGAGGTGGCCCTAGCACGGTTAGAGAGGGAAGGGGGGCCGGCAAGCCCAACCCCAAGCAGTCAGTCAACGACATCCTCCAAACCCAAACTCCCCAAACTTGACGAGACTGACAACATAGACGCCTACATCCGTAGGTTTGAAAGATACGCTCTGTCCGCGGGTTGGGAGAGACATGAGTGGGCCCCCTGCTTGACATCCCTACTAACGGGACGGGCCCTGACGACAGCTACCCGCTTGACGGCTGACGAGTCAAATGACTTTGACTCACTGAAAGCTGCCCTCCTAAAGTCATATGACTATACGGAGGAAAGCTTTAGACGTAAGTTTAGGGGGGCCCATTTGGAAAGAGGGGAGACCTACCCCCTATTTGGTGCACGGCTAGCCGACCTCCTGACGAGGTGGGTTGAGCTCAGTGGGACGGAGCCGACCTTTGATGGCCTGATGGACCTCCTGCTCAGGGAGCAGTTGATGGACGGGGCCCCTAGTGGGCTACAAGTGTTCCTAAAGGAACGTAAGCCAGGGACATGGGGCGAAATGCTCACCCTGGCCGAAAATTACAGGGAAGCTCGCCACGGCAAGGGCCGCGAGTCTTCCATCAGTAGAGGAGGAGAGGAGGTTGAGGCCGAAAGGGCCCCAACAAGTGAGGTAGATGATAGGAGGGAGGCTCCTAGAGATAGGATGAGGGCCCCAGTAAGCGGGAACCGGGTGTTTAGCCACCCGACTAATGCTAAGTCGGCGTGCTACACTTGCGGGGCCCCAGGTCACCGCTCTGTTTCATGCAAGATGCAGAGAAATGCGCCCCTTGCTAGAGGGGTAGGGCCCATACCTATGGGGGCCGTAGTAGAATTAGGAGCTGGGAAGAAAAATCTCCCAGTGAGAGAGGGCCGCGTGAATGGCCTCAATGTTAAAGTCCTAAGGGACTCAGGCTGTTCAGGGGCCGCCGTGAAGGAGTCCCTGGTAGGAGAGGGAGCGATGACGGGTCGCTGGGCCCAATACAGATGTATTGACGGCACCGTCAGTGAGGCCCCAATAGCCACCATTTCGGTAGACTCCGACTACTATCGGGGCCCTTTAGAGGCTATGGTCCTCCCAAATCCAATAGTGGATTTAATTATTGGTAACATAAAGGGTGCCAAGGCCCCTTGGTCTAATCCAGTAGACCACAGGGACCATCATCATGCCGTTGAGGTCAAGGGGCCCAGGCATATTGACTCTAAAGGGAAGTTTAGGGGTCAAACCAAGCGCGCCAGGGGGTCGCGGTTTGATCATGCCCAGGGAGAGTCCAGGGGCCCAGTTAGGAGTACGGGGAACCCATGGGGCCCCAAGTTGAAGGGTGACGCTAGGGGAAAGGTAGGAGGGCCCAAAGGCTCACGGCGGAACAGACGGAGCAGGAGAGGTAGACAGACGACGGCCCCGACGGTGATTAAATCACGGCCGGACAATTGTCGTAGGGACAGTGATATGACGGGGCGGATAACTCAGGTTTCCCCCGGTCAGAATAGACCTACCTTTAGACACCCCCATAGGGCCACCAAACATATCACCCCAGAAGAGGGGCCACCTCGGAGACGATCCCTTTCCCCTGACAGACTACTCACAACACGACCCGCGAGTAGGAGTAGGCGCGGTAAAGCCGAGAGGGAAAGCCCGAAACTACGCTCAGACCACGGAGATGTTCCCAATGGGGAGGAGTCGGGCCCTAATAAAACCAGGCTCTACATCCCCCCGTGTAAACGGTACATAGCATCAAAGGGAAGGATAATGTGGGGGCAGATTTGATGAGTCGGTGCCCAGCATAACTTCGTCGACGGCAGCTGCATATCGGTTTGAGCTCACTCACAAAGGGGCCACTCTTTAACAATTGAGTGAACGATAATATAAATCAAAATATGAATTAAAATTACGGTAATGTTTTTAAAGCATATTTGACTTTTAATTCCTTGTTTAAATAGAATTATAATAACCTTTATTATAAATAGAATTAAACAATAAAAAAATTGGGAAGGAATTGCTTTTAATGGAAGACATTACGTTAGGGTTAAGGTTAGATTACCAACTCAGTGACTTATTATATTAATTAGTGTTAGAGAATTAGTGTTTCTTCACGGAAATTTCAGAATGGAAAAATATTCTATTTTTCATTTTACAATATTTAATATTCATATTTGAAATATTTTTTCAACAGGAAATCTCGTGGGTGATGCATTTTAATTTAATAACAAAGAAGACATCTTTTCCATCTCTCAGAGAAATCTAAATAACTTAAATGTTGAATTTATCAAACACCATTCACTTCTGTTATTTTTTTTGTTATGAAGGTGGCGGGCTGGTGGCCAGGCGCTTGGGCAGTATAGTTGCTTATTATTTCTGTTACAACGTCATTGGTGATTGCGGTTAAGATGACGTCACGAATAATAATTACTCATCCCCGCACTATCATGTATGGGATTGGGCCGATTGGCCACTATTAGCGGTGCTGACTTTAGCCTCTGGTATGTTCAAAACATTAAACAATCTCAACGCTCGAAACAATCGATTAAAGGATCCTGATCGTGTGGAATTCGGGAAAGAGAATTCCTTTCATATCAGAATATAATCCGGTGAGTCACCAAATCTGGCTAATTCCGAAATCCGGTATATTCCGGATTCCGGAATCCGGTTGTTTCGGATACATGTAAATCCGGCGGAACCGGATTTCACCAGATAGTGCAAAATCCGGCGGAACTGGATTCCGGACCGGATTCCGGCACACCCCTATGTAGTGATTGTCTGAGGTTTTAATACTTGGTAATAGCCTGTAGTGATTGTCTGAGGTTTTAATACTTGGTCATGGCTTGTAGTGATTGTCTGAGGGTTCCAATACTTGGTCATGGCCTGTAGTGATTGTCTGAGGTTCTAATACTTGGTCATGGCCTGTAGTGATTGTCTGAGGTTCTAATACTTGGTCATGGCCTATAGTGATTGTTTGTGAAACATACATGAGCCACCACTACCGCCCAGCCGCCATAGTGGGTGATTCCGACTACGGATGAAAATCCCAATCAGAGAATGGCAGATGGGCATCACCCTATCTGGTCTCTTAAGCACTGTGATTTTGTTTCTCACTGTTCTTTAAGCCTAAGACATTCTCTTGCAAGAATATCAGAGAGAGAGAGAGAGAGAGAGAGAGAGGGGGGAATAGTGCATCTTCCATCAGAATCAAACCTTATCTGTTATAAGATTATGTTGAATTACTGTGAATGACTTGATTTGAATTCATTTCTCAGTTAGACAGCTGATATGATACAGTCGGCTTGAGACTTAGTTCACATTGCCAGTAATTTTTAACTGCAGTAGATGAGGAACTGGCATACAGCTGTGAACACGATCATTTGAAGATAAAAAGAAACAAAGTTCAAATTGTTTCTTGGACTAAAGTATAAGATATCTCTTCAAATGGCTTTTTCAGATTGGTCAAAATTTCAATCAACAAGTTAGTGCAATTAATTTTTTTAATATCATAAATATCTGGTTGAATTTAGCTCAGATGATTTTAAGTCATTATTTTAATTTGAAGACAAACAGTTATCTGACATTTATAATGGCGTCTAAGTAGTGCCTGTATTGTAACATTTATTGTGGTGTATATAAGTAGTGCCTGTGATTGTAACATTTATTGTGGTGTCTATAAGTAGTGCCTGTATTGTAACATTTATTGTGGTGTCAGTGCCTGTACTGTAACATTTATTGTGGTGTCTATAGTAGTGCCTGTATTGTAACATTTATTGTGGTGTAGTAGTGCTCATGTTATATTGAAACTCGGAATATTGGTAAAATAAACGGAAGCCTTCAAAAGTGACACAATCTTGACATGATGAAAGTGAATAGATTATAACAATTATACATATTGAAACTAAACCAATGTCTGTCGTAATAAAAAATAATATATGTTTGCGGTAAGTATATGGTAATATGCTTTTTACCTATTTTATTGATTAGTGCACAGTATGAGAGATCATTGAATTTTTATTAATTTCCCGCTGTACAGCGAATTTATGAAATAATAGATAATCTTTCTATTTATTAATAATCACACATAGGTGTGCAAATTGGAGAAGTAATACCGATGGTGTGAAGATCAAAGAAATATATTTAGCATCGTTAGCATCATGGTTAGCATTAGCGATTTACGTCTTTAAATTATCTTTACTGAGTAACATTCAAAGGTTTTAATTTACAGTGCGGTAATGGACATTTATTGGACAGCTTTCGTAAACCTTTCTAAACATAACAACAAATTCTTTAAAAATAAATATAAACTGTTTACGTACCTATACATTTAAATTAATTAAATTTCTTCTAATAGAAAAATGAACTAGGCAAATTGATTGGACACTTTGTGGTTCAAGTTCCAGTGCCAGAAAATCTAACAATCATTTACCATGCATATGTTGTCAATTTCACACCGATTGATAATGATAAAGATATTACCTTGAGGCGGTATAAGCCAATAACTAATGTTAAAGATATTACCTGAGGCGGTATAAGCTAATAATAATGTTAAAGATATTACCTTGAGGCGGTATAAGCCAATAACTAATGTTAAAGATTAATAACACCCTTTGGAAAGCTGTATATTAGTACGAGGAATGCCTGGAAAAATCATTTTATATCATTTATTAAAGGGGAAAAAATGATTCGAAACCTGAACGATTTTGAATTAATATTTTATATTGATCTAGTTTGTATTCTGAGAACCCAAAATGTCACATTTACGGCAGCCAAAAAAGTGTCGCCCGGTGCAGACCATCTGCCCTCTCCTACATAGCCAATCAGTCGACCCTTTTAAATTTTTAACTTTTTACAAAACAGTTCAACATACATTTTAACCACATACCCCAATGTTAACCAATTCAGTATCTAATTTATGTTTAATTTGTAGTAAAAAAAATCATTTTGCTATAGATCACCGTTTCCGTATCGAATTTGTCCCCAATTCTCTAGCACTGAAGGAAGATTATTTAATCAAGTACGTATTGGATACAGAGGAAATGACTAGCTGCGCGTGACTTTTTGTTTCACTGATCTTTGAACCGATGTCACATTATTGTAGTACGCCCATTGGCAACAACAGTGTGTAACATTGGTGTGTTACTTGTGATTTTATTTACATGGGAAGAAAGATGGTATGAATTTCAATCCACTCTTTGTACAAACTTCTCTACATCGGTTGATTCTTTTCGATTTACCGTTTGTTGCTAGATAGAGTATTTTTATAATATTTTCATATTTCCATCTTTACAACATAGAAATACCACATTCAATAAACTGTTTGACATTCTATAGATATATTCAGTTTAATAAATGTTGTTACATAGGCAGATATATTCTGCACTTCATCTGTAAGCTGTTTTTAGACTAAACACTCATAGTTTCTTCAAGTCCCTGTAGGGATGAGATAGTGATCTCTTGGATCCAATAAACCAGTGATTCTCAAACGTGTGCCATTGACCCACTAAAATTTAATCTGTTCGGTTTCTGCGACCCACTGTAAGGAAATAAAATAAATGAAAGATAGTCTAAATTAAATTGTATTTATCTCGATTAAGTCATTTCAATGATAGTTGGTGACCCACACCAAACCAGTTCTGAGAACCACAGCTACACAAATAACGGTGGCGGTTTTAGGGTGAGCTTCAAACCTGGAAGTCGTGCCTCTACACCATTCACTCTTGCTGACGTGTCTCTGTGTATCCTTATAGGGCAACTTGCTAGATTTGAATTAAATATTTGTATTATTTTTATTATTATATTAAAATACTATTGATTTTTTTTGTGTGCAGGTGTTTAATTATGGCTTCTTGCTAAATTTTAAAGCTGTCATTTATTGCAAGCATAGAAACTAAAGTATATCCGTGTTAGAACTACTAGACCATCATGTTAGAACTACTAGACCATTATGTTAGAACTACTAGACGATCATATTAGAATTACTAAACCATCATGTTAGAACTACTAGACATCATGTTAAGAACAACTAGACCATCATGTTTGTTAGAACAACTAGACCATGATGTTAGAACTACTAGACCATGATGTTAGAACTACTAGATCATCATGTTAGAACTACTAGACCATCAAGAGTTAGAACTACTAGACCATCATGTTAGAACTACTAGACCATCATGGTACTTCTATTAATACATCCACTACTATAGGCCACTCCGAAGGCTGTGAAGTAAATAATCTCTAAGATAGCAACCAATAGAACGATAAATATCAGTTTGATAGAAAATGTACATCTTGACTATAATGATAAATGTACATCTTGACTATAATGATAAATGTACATCTTGACTATAATGAAAATGATCATCTTGACTGTAATGATAAATGTCCATCTTGACTATAATGATAAATGTACATCTTAACTATAATGATAAATGTACATCTTGACTATAATGATAAATGATCATCTTGACTATAATGATAAATGATCATCTTGACTATAATGATAAATGATCATCATGACTATAATGATAAATGTACATCTTGACTATAATGATAAATATGTACATCTTGACTATAATGATAAATGTACATCTTGACTATAATGATAAATGATCATCTTGACTATAATGATAAATGATCATCATGACTATAATGATAAATGTACATCTTGACTATAATGATAAATGTACATCTTGACTATTAATGATAAATGTACATCTTGATCAAATACCACAATATCGGCTATAACGAACGATCTATTTTTACTGTTTTGACTGTTCTAAATTATTATCAATCAAGTATCTGTGAATGCTAGTGTATTTGTAAGGAAAAATATTTCATTGAAGACTTGTAAACTCTATTGGTGGCTGATAATAGTGTTTTAAATATGTATGATTTTTAAATCAAACCCCAACAGTGGCCGGTGATAGTGGTTTACATACTGATGTTTATCCAACCAAACCCCAAAAGTGGCGGTGATAGTGGTTTACATATTGATGTTTATCAAACCAAACCCCAACAGTGGTCGGTGATAGTGGTTTACATATTGATGTTTATCCAACCAAACCCCAACAGTGGCCGGTGATAGTGGTTTACATATTGATGTTTATCCAACCAAACCCCCAACATTGGCTGGGGGACCAAAAAATCTATGTGTAGTCCTTCGCTATTAACTGTTTATTTACAACCTTTGCCTGACTTACTGTAGCTTGATTGTGATTAGCAAAGATCTCCCAACTTTACTATCTACCATGGGCCATAATTTAATCCACTCGTATTTCCATTGTTACACGTTTGTGCTGTGGTCTCTCCATTGTTACACAGATTGTGGTGTGGTCTCAAATATTTCTAAGGGGTGTCCGTTTGGTTTAAATATAGTGATTATATTACTCTGGTTATCTTACCTCCTGTACAGATAATTTAAGTGATGGATTACTCCAGACAACTGAATCAGATTTTTTTAAGCTAACCTGACTGATGTCAAGTCAGCCATCACATTCAAGATCTGGGATTGACTGGAGTCAAGTCTTCTGGTCAGGTAAGAAAGTTTTTAACACGATGGTAGTAAAAAGTGTTGGTATTTTGTGTGTTGTTATAAATGATGAAACTAATTATATTTCAGGAGATTAAAATATAAACTGAAATGTGTCTCATCGTGACAGTGAAGGTGGCATTGATTAATACAATCATCGTGACAGTGAAGGTGACATTGATTAATACAATCAACGTGACAGTGGTGACATTGATTAATACAATCAACGTGACAGTGAAGGTGACATCGATTAATACAATCAACATGACATGAAGGTGACATTGATTAATATAATCAACGTGACAGTGAAGGTGACATTGATTAATACAATCAACATGACAGTGAAATTGACATTGATTAATACAATCAACGTGGCAGTTATTGAACTGTTATTTGACAGTCATTGTAACACTCTAGTGTGACACTAAACGTGACAGTCATTGTAACACTCGAACGTGGCACTAATCGTGATAGTCATTGTAACACTCTAACGTGGCACTAATCGTGACAGTCATTGTAACACTCTAACGTGGCACTAATCGTGACAGTCATTGTAACATCTAACGTATACTAATCGTGACAGTCATTGTAATAACTAACGTGACACTAATCGTGACAGTCATTGTAACACTCTAACGTGATTACTAAATCGTGACAAATAATGTAACACACTAACGTGACAGTCGTTGTGACACTCGAACGTGACACTCGAACGTGACAGTCATGCTTGGATGATGATGTTCTCCTTCCCTTAATTCTGACCTTTTATCGTTTCTTGTTTCATCTTTTAATTTTGAATTTTTAGAAAAAACCTCTACTTCCCCGTTTTGTCTGCCTGTCTGTCTGTCTATCCGTCATCACCCTAGATCTCAACAACCATAAGTCCTAGACCCATGATGTATATATCATTTTGTAGGTCTTGGCCTGCCAAGTAAACGCCTTGGTCCATTTCGCGATCTGACCTCTGAGGGCCGAGAAAAGGGGGCGTATTAAGTACCGTTTTACTATATAAGCTATATTAACAAAGGAGCGCCCTATATCTAAGCAACCATAAGTCCTAGACCCATGATGTATATAACATTGTGTAGGTCTTGGCCTTCAAGTACATCAAAAGTTCATTTCGCGATCTGACCTCTCAGGGCCGAATATAAGAATATAAGAGTTTTTTGCTTATATTTTAAATATAAATAATAAAAGCTAATCCAAGGGCGTAATCATTATTTATTTTATATTTATAACAGTTATTCAACATGATTACTTCCCTCTCTATTTATCAAAACCCATACACGTGGAGCAAAAATCTGTGGCTGTAACCCGGAAAAAATACAGTTTCGTCCGGCGTAACCGTAGCCACTGCTTACACGAAAATGCTCTAAAATGTCCTTTGTCCGAAACGGAAAAGACTTAAATTGCTTGTTTAATCTTGAGTAGCCAAACTTTTAAAAGTGAAACATCATACAATTATGTTCGTATATTATTAATATACATTTTGTTTTCTAACAGTCACAATGTCACAAGTAGATGACAACAAGCTGTCGACTACACCTTCTAAACAGCTGTCTGGAGCAGCCAATGGAACTAAGTCAGGTGGAACCAATGTTTCCCCCCGTCCAGTCCAGCCAGACGGGGGGTGGGGATGGGTTGTGTATCACCTCCATGGCCTGCAATGGAACTGTGTTGGTATTATCAACACATACGGTACACTGTATGTTGCCATGAGATCACTACGCTAAGGACGATCCGAATGTTTCTTTTAAAACATGTGAGTTACGTCCCATGGCAGTTCTATAACAGTTACGTCACATCTCCGTTCTATAACGGTTACGTCACATCTCGGTTCTATGACAGTTTCGTCACATCTCCGTTCTATAACAGTTACGTCCCATCTCAGTTCTATAACAGTTATGTCCCATCTCAGTTCTATAACAGTTACATCCCATCTCGGTTCTATAACAGTTATGTCCCATCTGACTTCTATAACATTATGTCACATCTCAGTTATAGAACAGTTACATCCATCTCAGTTCTATAACAGTTACGTCCCATCTCAGTTCTATAACAGTTACATCCCATCTCAGTTCTATAACAGTTACATCCCATCTCAGTTCTATAACAGTTATGTCCCATCTCAGTTCTATAACAGTTACGTCCCATCTCAGTTCTATAACAGTTACGTCCCATCTGACTTCTATAACAGTTATGTCACATCTCAGTTATAGAACAGTTACATCCCCATCTCAGTTCTATAACAGTTACGTCCCATCTCAGTTCTATAACAGTTACGTCCTATCTCAGTTCTATAACAGTTACGTTCCATCTCAGTTCTATAACAGTTACGTCCCATCTCAGTTCTATAACAGTTACGTCCCATCTCAGTTCTATCACGGACTTCCATGACTATCTGTTGATTGTACCGGTCACTTCCTAGTAAAGACCTAACTTTGGCAGTGGCATATACAACCAGCTATGGGCGGTATCTGCAGTACATTAATGTTGACAGTATAGAAAGTAGCTGGTTAAGGTGCCAAACGCAGACGCTCATCAGACACCATAAAGGTGTTGGTTGATTTAGACAGCAGGACGGTGGCCATGGAAGTCGGAATCCGCTAAGGAGTGTGTAACAACTCACCTGCCGAATCAACCAGCCCTGAAAATGGATGGCGCTAGAGCGCCTTACCTCTTGTGTGTCTTGGCTGGGATGTGTTGCTCTCGACAACTTTCCCCAGGTGGCCCAAAAACCCAGAACCTCCTAGCGGTCCGGGCGAACAACGGTAGCCTTGCTCTGGGCTAACGGCTAATCTGGGAGCACGAAAGTGCAAAACTGCGAAAAGCGTACCACGACTGTGCGTGGCCGGTACCCCCGGCTTCCCAGTACTGGAACGCGAGGACTCCTGAGACGCGGTTTCTGACCCTCTACTCTTGGGGGCCTTGAGCCGTTTCGGACCATAACATGGCACTGAAAGTGAAGGTTACGTAAGAACGAGATCCGTACGGCGCGGAATCCTCGACTATTAGTCTCGAAAAACCCAAACCTAGGAACGGGTAAGGGCTCGCAAAACGAAACTTGGCGGCATCGTCTCTGACGTGGGTCAATCGCATCGGACCTCTACAGTACGCGTGGCTGGTCGGGGCTGTTCGTCTGGAGGATACTTCCTGAGATCCACACCCGGCCGGCACTATGGGGGAGCTGAGGTCATCCTAGGTGCTGGTCGGCCTCATGTCTGACAGAAGACAATAAAGACTGTCAAAATATGACCGTTATTTGGTGATCCAAATAGAAAGTAACGTTGGGCCCCTCCCCTGCTGGAAGCTCCCTGCTCTGGGAACAACGCGAAATCTAAAAGTGTCTCTTAGGTAATGCCGCTACCTACGCCACCAGCCCACCCCGCTCTGGAGGGCACCTGAACGCTCTTAGGTGAATGGTGGTGGGAAGCCCGCAAGGGAACTGCTAAACGCTCCCCCGCTGCAGGACGAGCGCGGAAGTGAACCCTGGTGTACTCGATACTGTGACCGAACGCTGGTATTGCACGGAGCCAGCCCTTCGATGGCAGATCGGGGTTTCGAGGAAAAGGTACGCCAACCCACTCATTCCGAGAGATCAGACATGTCCGGCGGTAAGCACGCCCCGGCACTGGTTTAACCTGGGTCGAGCAAGAGCAACTGAACTGCTCTGCTTACTTGTCAGACCACCCAACCCGCCCCTCCCTGGGGCACCCCAAAAAGCAAATGGAAAAGGATAAGAATAGGAAAAAAGCGGGTCTGGGCAGCACCCAAACATGCCTCGATGGATGGTTGGGGGCGGTAGGGCCGCCATCGAAAAAAGTTCGACTACTCGCCCCGGTGCCACGACTTCGGCTGAAAGGTCTGGCACCGTAAAAGTAGCTACTTTCGGCTCAGCACGAGAACCACTAAGACGGATCGAAGGCACTGAGTGTCCACCGTCTGTTAAGCGAAGAAATGGGAGTCGCGCCCCATCACAGGTGAAGGCCAAGCTAGGTCAGGCAAGGCCCCTGGGAACGGTTGATTGCTCTGTCAGCCTGACCCAGGCACGAGTGACCGCTGAACGGCGCTTTGCAAGGGAATTCGCACACCCTCAGAAGGCAGCTTCGGAGTCGAGCCCGGCCCTGGCTAGTGTTGACTGCTCTGTTGGCACGAAACGAGAACGTACGACCACGCGGAGACGAGGGGGAGGCAGACCCCCAAAAGTGGCTGTGGCAGGTCAGGCCAGTCCTCGGGTAAGCATGGCTGCTCTTCCAGCGGAAAACCGACCGAAACGACCAGCAGGGTACCGTTAACGGGGCTGGACAGATGGCTTGCTCCGCCGCTGGTACCCGGCGAGAGAATGAGGTGTAGGGCGGAAGGATGTCGGCCTCTACCCCTGGGAAACCCTACCAAGGGCAACCCAGTCACTGTGCGCACCCCGAGGTGCACCCCGACAACACAGAAACCGACTCTGGCAGGGTGACAGAGAGGGGAGAGGCTACGCGCCGAGCCCCACCCTGCGCGACGAAAAGACTGGGAACTGTCAAGCCCAGCCCTCGGCGATAAACTGATTGCTCTGTCAGCGGGAAATAGAAAGTCATGGACCGCAGGTCACTGTTACCGGGTGTAGCCGAGCTGGTTAAATTATTTTGACACTCTCTCCTTCACTCGCTATATATATATATATATATATATATATATATATATATATATATATATGAACCATCTCAAGAAATCTAATAATATAATAGCGATTTGGGTTCAGCATTAAATCGATAGCGGAAAACAAAAAAGAATTCAAAATGGTGTCTTGCCTGCGTCTGGATTCGATATTTCTTTTGAAAAATCTACAGTTTTAAATAGTTTCTGTGGTTCTTATGAAACGTTAAAGTCCCAATTATTAATAAGTAATAATAATAGCATTTTAAAATCGTCAAACGTAAACAATAGTAATTAGTATAATCGAAAATTCTCCGACGATGAGAATAGCAAGCGCGTTCTCGTATTTAATTTCGTAAAAGTTATTTTTTAAAAGTCGATAAAAAAGAAATTCTGCTAATTTATATACAAATGAAGTTCTCAGCTTTTATAATATTTCAATTTTTTAAAAATTAAATAGGGCTTTGATTTTTTTAAATTACAAAATAAGATTATATAGGCCTAAGACTAAGTCAAGTGGAAGTGCAAAATAATCGAACAATTTTTAACAAAATACAATAAAATAATTACTTCGAACTTGTGACGTGGTGGCTGAATGGCTAAGCAATTTTTTTTATGCTGACTATCCAGTTCGATTCCTCTCACGGACATTAAGGTTTTTTTTTTTATAATTTATCCCGGTTGTTTTAATGAAAAGTAATAACTAATTAGATCTCTTTGACATTTTTTTTATTGAAATAATTTATCCTTTAGGATGTTGTAGAAAAAAAGAAACAACAACTAATTAGATTTTTATGTATTTCATAACTTAAAAAAAGAAAAATTATTTTGAAAATATGTATCTAAGCTGAACACAGAGGCGTACCTAGGGTTGGGGGAGGGGGTCCAAAATCGAAAGTCCCCTCGGGCCCCAGCTTGAGGGGAGCCCCAGAATTATTTTTTACATTAAATATTAAGTACATAATGTCATGGTATCGAATGTCACAATGTAGGGCCAAGCCCCCCGGGCCCCGAAATCCCTAGGTTCGGCACTGGCTGAACAATATTCTATCTCTATGCAAGGGCTGCAATTGCAGGGTACAGCTAGTGTTTATATTAAAACTGAAATTATTCAGTTGATTTCTTCTTTCTATTAACGAATTTTTTTCTCCACAGCTTAGGTTGGTTCAGTCAACACTGGGATCACTTTCTTGATGTGCATGATGTCCAGCATCATCAGTGACCGTGTTGGCATCAGACGCACTGGAATCATGGAGGCGTCTTGGCAGTCATAGGATTACTGTCCAGCGCTTTTGTTGAGGAACTCATGCTCCTTTATGACGTATGGCGTCATCACTGGCCTTGGAGTTCGCTTTCTCATACGCCCCTTCGCTTGTCATCCTAGGACATTATTTCAAACGTCACATGGGTCTGGTCAACGGGCTAGTGACATTCGGTTCATCCGTTTTCACTATAGCTCTTGTGTTTGCCCTCCAAAATTGCTGGATACTCTAGGCTTAAGTTCACTTCTGTCATTTTCAGGCCTTACAGCCTTGCTCATACCCTACTCATTGACTTGGAGGCCGATATTCACCAGAGAAAATCTCGGCCTGTCTCAGGCGGCCTTGTCCACCATGTCCATAGAAATGATTCAGAGCCAGTGCCAAGTGTTGCAGGTTTACGCAGTTTCTTGAATGTGGTTTGGAGGAATCGAGGCTATGGTCTGGGCAGTTTCCTGTGGAGTTAGTTTATTTGGATACTTTGTTCCTTTTGTACATATCGTAAGTAGTTTATTTGGATAATTTGTTCCTTTTGTACTTAGCTAAGTAGTTTATTTGGATACTTTGTTCCTTTTGTACATATCATAAGTTTTTTAGAGCATTTTCGAAAAAAAAATGCTCTATTGTCCCCGTTTTGTCTGTCTGTCTGTCCGTCATCACCCTAGATCTCAACAACCATAGTCCTAGACCCATGATGTATATATCATTTTGTAGGTCTTGGCCTGCTATGTGTACATCAAAAGTTCATTTCGCGATAGGACCTCTGAGGAGCCGGGCTTCAGGAGCTCCTAAGGGGCTTATATATTATATATATGGCCCCATTCTACACCTTGTACGTTCAATAACCCATTCATTTGGTGCGAAATACTGCAGCACGTAGTTTCACCAAGATTTATTAAGAAACTCATCAAATGAAATAGTAAGCTTGTATTCTGAGTTTAATTGAAAGTATCAGAGCTATGCAACAATTGACGGAGTTTTCGGACGATTAAATGACTACAATTTCGAATGTTTTCAATTATGAGTCCTATTTCAGTAACCACAAACCACTTGTAGTTAGATTTAAGAAAATAATTTTCAAATATAAAGAAACGTCTTTATAATATTTTTTTTTCAGATATATGCATTACACAATTGAATTTATAAACATTTCCAAAATTTACAAATATTTATTGAAAGCTAACAAACGTACTGATACATAACACGAAAATGCGCTAACACGTCCTGTGTCCAGAATGGAACAGGCTTAATTGCTTGTTGTTTTTTTTGGATACTTTGTTCCATTTAAAGTTCGGACCATTATTATACTAAAATGTTTTTCGTTATTGTAACTCTACAGTCTACACAATTTTAATTAACGGACTTGAAATAATTAAAATCATGTATATCATATATTATCTACACGTGTCATATAGTATCTACACGTGTATCATATAGTATCTACACGTTGCATATAGTATCTACACGTGTCATATATTATCTACACGTGTGTCATATAGTATCTACACGTGTCATATAGTATCTACACGTGTATCATATAGTATCTACACGTGTGTCATATAGTATCTACACGTGTGCCAAGTTTGAGTCTTCTTACTAAATTAAAACAGGTCTGAAAGTGAGTTACAAGATTTAAGTACAATGTTATCTTGACAAATAACTTAAAAACTATAACCATTAGTGTCAAAGTCAACGTATGAGTAGTCTACCTTTAAACCCTTGACTTCAATTATACGATAGATTTACATTATTCCAATGTTTGTATTTAGTGTCCCAAGTCGTTGATTTTCTTATCAACTAGTGTCATAATGTACTTAATCCACACAAGCATACACATGCTTGCACACACTGGAAACAAATCTTATTCAAATTAAGTTTTTGTCTGTGGACACCTGTACATGTACTTGCATATTCCTTGAATGTTTTTATGCTTTAAGTCATAGATATCGTAATCAGGCTCAGTAAAACTGCCAACCATATCTTGTGTGATAACTAGTGACCTACTGATAGCTCACAGTCCAAATTTCCAAATTACAGTAGTGTAAGGTGACCTTAGTATCGACATTTAGTTATCTTTGGACTTAATATCCATTTAGAAAGTTTTCTATTTTTTAAGGCATTGTTCAGAAGATGAAAATTCATGTTGCTCAATGTTGATGTATATTTCATTCTTATACAAATCAGATAATATCATAATATTGTACAATGAACGTAATAGGTGGCGTCATTTGCGGGGTAGGTGTGGGTTCGGAGTGGGGCAGGCCAGAAATAACTCCCCCTTATCAGGATGCATGTTTTAGAGCATTTTCTATTGTCCCCGTTTTGTCTGTCTGTCCGTCATCACCCTAGATCTCAGCAACCATAAGTCTAGACCCATGATGTATATATCATTTTGTAGGTCTTAACCTGCCATTTGTACACCAAACGTCCATTTCGCGATATGACCTCTCAGGGCCGGGATTCAGGGTTTCTTAGGGTACTATATATGGCATATATTATATATATTATAAGCTAAACAAAGGAACGTAATCATTATTTATTTTTGTAACAGTTATTAAACATGACTTACTTCCCCCTCTATTTATACACAAAAATGCTCTAAAACATCCCTGTTTTTACAGGCTTAATTTTTTGCTTGTTTTTTTTTTAAAGGAGTAAATAAATCATCTTAATAATTATCAAAATAATGAAAATGTGCTCTTATTTGCTAAAATATGTGAAAAATGACAGCATATTATAAGGCGTATTTCGATTAATTTAATGTATTTAAAAAGCGGTTTTTTACGGGTGGGGGGAACAATTAAGTTTGGTTATTTTGCTAACACAGTTAGTTATTGCCCAGAATTTATTTTTATAGGTCCTTGATTTTTTTTACCATTTTATGCTCATGACTACCAGCCTGTCCAGCCTCATTACGTCATTTATAATTTAAGTTAGAAGTTATAACATTTAACTCCTGGCCTCTCATTCGGTTAATGGTAAAATAAGTTCATATCCCTACTAGTTTGATTAATTCACGTTATGTTTTAAACTGGCCTACTATATCGAGGTAAAGCGTTCGATCTCCGTTCAGGACCAATGGGTTTTTCAGGTCATGATTTAAGTCCTCATACATCTCACTTGGTGCCTACATGGCCATTGCACTCAGGCCATGGCCTGCGGGGGGCCAGGGGGGCCTCCCCTACTGCGTTTTGTCTGGCCCCGGATGGCTAGTGTAGGATATTTGAGACATGGATGGCTAGTGTATGGCATTTGAGACATGGATGGCTAGTGTAGAACATTCGAGACATGGATGGCTAGTGTATGACATTTGAGACATGGATGGCTAGTGTATGACATTTGAGACATGGATGGCTAGTGTAGGACATTTGAGACATGGATGGCTAGTGTAGGACATTTGAGAAATGGATGGCTAGTGTATGACATTGGAGACATGGATGGCTAGTGTATGACATTGGAGACATGGATGGCTAGTGTTTGACATTTAAGACATGGACGGGTAGTTTTTGACATTTGAGACATGGATGACTAGTGTGTGACATTTGAGACATGGATGGCTTGTGTATGACATTTGAGACATGGATGGCTAGTGTAAGACATTTGAGACATGGATGGCTTGTGTAGGACATTTGAGACATGGATGGCTAGTGTATGACATTTGAGACATGGATAGCTAGTGTAAGACATTTGAGACATGGATGGCTTGTGTAGGACATTTGAGACATGGATAGCTAGTGTAGGACATTTGAGACATGGATGGCTAGTGTATGGCATTTGAGACATGGAAGGCTAGTGTATGACATTTGAGACATGGATGGCTAGTGTAGGACATTTGAGACATGGATGGCTAGTGTAGGACATTCGAGACATGGATGGCTAGTGTATAACATTTGAGACATGGACGGGTAGTTTTTGACATTTGAGACATGGATAGCTAGTGTATGACATTTGAGACATGGATAGCTAGTGTATGACATTTGAGACATGGATGGCTAGTGTAGAACATTTGAGACATGGATGGATAGTGTTTGACATTTGAGACATGGATGGCTAGTGTAAGACATTTGAGACATGGATGGCTTGTGTATGACATTTGAGACATTGATGGCTTGTGTATGACATTTGAGACATGGATAGCTAGTGTATGACATTTGAGACATGGATAGCTAATGTATGACATTTGAGACATGGATGGCTAGTGTAGAACATTTGAGACATGGATGGCTAGTGTAGGACATTTGAGACATGGACGGGTAGAGTATGACATTTGAGACATGGATGGGTAGTGTAGGACATTTGAAACATGGATGGCTAGTGTAGGACATTTGAGACATGGATGGCTAGTGTAGGACATTTGAGACATGGATGGCTAGTGTATGACATTTGAGACATGGATGGCTAGTGTATGACATTGGAGACATGGATGGCTAGTGTTTGACATTTGAGACATGGATGGCTAGTGTAGGACATTTGAGACATGGATGGCTAGTGTAGGACATTCGAGACATGGATGGCTAGTGTATAACATTTGAGACATGGACGGGTAGTTTTTGACATTTGAGATATGGATGGCTAGTGTATAACATTTGAGACATGGATGGCTAGTGAAGGACATTTAAGACATGGATGGCCAGTGCATGACATTTGAGACATGGATGGCTAACGTATGTCTTTTGAGACATGGATGGATGGTGTATGACATTTAAGACATTAATGAATTGTGCATGACATTATTGTTATGGAATAGCTAGTGTAAGGCATTTAAGAAGCAAATTACGGGTATCCATAAGAAAGCTGGGTGGACTTAGGGACATTGATCGGACCCGGAACTAACGGGGGTTTTCCCTGTCCTCAGTCGATTGGAACGCCACACTTCTCCCCCTTTCCCCAACCCATTATACTGACATCATATTTATACAATTTTTTTTAACTGAAAAAGTATGGTAGGAGCCTGGAAAAGGTGAGCTAACTTTTCGATAGGCCATCCCTTATGCTAAGCAGTTATATTGAATAGTTAAAATGTTAGGTTGAGTGGCAAAAAGTGGAGAGACGTTGCTCACAATGAACTAAATATAGTTTGCGGCCTACTCACCAAATTCAACATGATGAATTGAACAGGTGGGAAAACATTGCATGGCTGAGAGGTTTGACCTATATTTGAAAACATATACAGAAAAAGGTATGAGAACAATAACAACAAATAAGGCCACAGAACAAAAACACATTTGAGTAGGAGAGGGCGGAATTCTATTAACGTCTGGCCACAGTGGGTTAGTAAATTTAACAGAAGGGCCGGACCAAGAGAAGATGGATGGAACGTTAATATGAACTTATTTATACATCAATTGTAAACTCCACCGATGTATGTCTATATGTTTTTGTCTCGTGGGCGTGGCGCTGTCTCGCGAGAGTGTGTCGTTGCTATGTTGGAAACGTGACTGTTGGAAACGCGGTATCGATACAAGTTTATTGTTTCCAGTGGCGCAACCGGGGGGGGGGGGCTTGAGTCCCCCCCTCCCCCAGACCAAAGCATCAATACATAATTAACGTTATAAAGTTACAAAAAAGACTGTCAAACTGTCTTCTTTAATAATTTGAGCCCCCCCCCCCATCCGCCCAGCATTTTTTTGCTGGTTGCGCCACTGATTGTTTCCAAGTTTTAATCTTTTTTTTTTTTTTCAAGAATATGGTAGCACGGGTGGGTTCTACTTTTTAATGATACTGTCTCGAGGTCCCATACGTCCTCTGGTTCACTTACTTTCACCCAGGATATGAACTTTCACCGACCTGAGTGTCAGAGCTGTATTGGAGCATACAAGCAAGTGAGCGAACTACCCAAACCTTGTTTTCTCAATTATAGAGCACCTTCTCCAACCGGGGCTAGCTTCATCTTATTCCACATAAACAAGGTTTGTTTCGTTAGTCGAATTTTTTTTTAAGCATACTTCTTGACACACGGAGTCTACTTGGAACCGCTCCATTTCCGATTTGGAAAAAAAAACCCAGCATATTGTTAATTGTGTTCAAGGAACAAGCCCGTAGCCAGGTCAAAGTCAGCAGGGAGGGGGGGCACCAATACCCAGCAAGGGGGAGCAACTTTACTTTTTCTTTATTTTATCCTCTTTTCTTCTTTTCACAGCTGGGGGGGGGGCACTCCACACCTAGCGGGGGGGGGCGGCACGGCCCCCCAGTGCCCCCCCCCCTTCTTGGGTACGGGGCTGTCAAGGTAGTGCGGCTTTAAACTTGGGCGCCGTTAAAAAAAAAGGAGTGGGGGAAGGGAGGGAGGGAGGGAGGAATCTCATTTTGTTGACGGGTGGGGGGGGGGTGAGAAATGAAATTTAAAGTGTAAAATTGGGGTTTCGTAGAACCCCCCTCAAGAATTTTGGGGGGTCCAGGACTCACCCCCCCCCCCCGTTGCACACACTGTTAGATCCTCTGCTGCTTGAGACAGAGATTATTGCCAACTAGTTTCACATTATTGTAGAAGACTCACAATAGTAAATACCAACCACCGTTTATTAAAAAAAAAAAAAAAAGGAGATTTTTATGGATATTTGTTCAATTTTATAAATAGACATTTAATAACACACTCATGATAATATCTTGTTGGTGTGATTGTGGCGGGGGGGGGGGGGAGACGGCTGAAATGGACAGATGTATACATGCACAATAGAATAAACAACAACTAAATCTAAAAAAACAAACAAAAACAAAAACAAATAATGTCTCTGTAACACTACGAAATTGAAACTGCACTGAGTTTACACGATAGTGTATCATATTTACTATAACATGCAATTTTCATGACAATGTATAGATTTATAAAATTCCAATACCTTGTAATTTTTATTTTTTTTTTAAGATATTTTTGCTATGGAAAAAAAAAAGTTGAAATTTAAATTCAATTTAGTTTTCTCTTCATTGATTTCCCCAATGCTTGCCCCTTGTACATCTCCATTCTTCCGGTATCAAATATATTTTTTATTAGGGAGCATAATGAACGCACAGGATGATTAAACTTGCGCGTCTTTGTGTTGTCTACAGTGGTAGCGTTTCGCACTTGAAGAATCTGGTTGTGTGATATCTGATATCTATCTATCTATCTATCTATCTATCTATCTATCTATCTATCTATCTATCTATCTATCTATCTATCTATCTATCTATCTATCTATCTATCTATCTATCTATCTATCTATCTATCTATCTATCTATCTATCTATCTATCTATCTATCTATCTATCTATCTATCTATCTATCTATCTATCTATCTATCTATCCGTCCGTCCGTCCATTCATCCATCCATCCATCTACCTATCTATTTATCTATCGGTAGTCCATTGGAAGCTGTGCTCTCTCTGCAAGTTTGCCACGTTGTTCTGTCTGAGGCGTTCGTCACCAGCAGCTGCAGGCTCAGATCGGGCTTTACTTTGTCTTGGAACCGGGGCGTTCCTCGACTTAAGGGCCCGATGCCAAAAGTTCTTTTTCCCAGTATTATTTTTTTTTAAAAGATGTCGGTTGAATCCCAGTCACCACGTTCAAGAAAACATAATTCTGTCAGATCGTGTGTAATACACTCGTATAATATTAATGCGTCCATCGATCCGCATTAATGAGCTATACATTTACATTAACCAGATCCGTTGTTACGGATAAGCAAACTTGGCGTCTACCCATGCCCACTCCCACCCCCGGGGGGCCTTTTATATTGTCAGCCACGGGTGCTTGTCAGGGGCCTGTGACTAAAATGAAATAATGATTTGTTAACGGGGGGAAGGGGGGTGGGGCACACATTTTAACGGCTGTTAAGGGGTTCGATAAAAGTATATAAATATTGATACGTCACCATGGCGTGAACGTGTCTTTTTGTCTAAGGGCCCTACAACTAGCTTAAGTACGGCCATGTACTTACAAAATGTAAACAAACTAAAAAAAAAAATTGTTTAATAGTAAATGATTGATACATTAAAAAAAATAAAACAAGACATTCTTTGATCTCGTCTATAAAAGAGCAATTAGTTTTCATTAAAGATAATGTATATATAAGCGATTTGGGCTCTGCGTTAAATCGAAAGAAAAGGATCAATACAACAGTATTCCAGTTTAAATTACAATCATGAATAAATCGGATCTGCCCGAAACCGAAAAATGACCTAGCCTACCGATCAAGCCTAAGGGGGTATGCACAGGTTTTGCAGGGGGGGGTACAGCTAGTACATAATATTTCTAAAATGTATCAGCGAGTTAAGAATAAGCTACCGTGTAATAGAGACACATTGATAAGTATTACAAGGGAAGTAGCCCCTAAATAAAGTAGAACATTGATTAGTAAAAATAAGTGATAAAAAGAATGACACCAGTTAAACTTTAAACATGTCACTATGTGACATAGCCTTCAGTCATCAGGTACACTTTAAAGATGTCACTCTGTTCCATAGCCTTCAGTCATCAGGTAAACTTTAAAGATGTCACTTTGTGCCATAACATTCAGTAATCATCTAAACTTTAAACATGTCACTTTGTGCCATAGCCTTCAGTCATCAGGTAAACTTTAAGATGTCACTCTGTGCCATAGCATTCAGTCATCAGGTAAACTTTAAAGATGTCACTCTGTGCCATAACATTCAGTCATGGGGTAAGTAAACTTTCAAGATGTTGCTCTGTGCCACAACATTCAGTCATGGGTTAAGCTTTCAAGATGATGCTCTGTGCCATAGCCTTCAGTCATCAGGTAAAATTTAAACATGTCACTCTGTGCCATAACATACTATAGCTTTGTGTATTAGAACACAATGTTTATAAGTATACATGTAAAATGAGATGTTTATCTATCAGATCCTGCAAACCACTAATGTGGCGCCTTTCTTTTATACTGTGGCTTTCCACACCCAAACCTAGAAAGCTTTATAGGCCTCCATGATAGAAATACGTTGTTGATTCACATTACGTCGACGCTCTCTCAACTAATGTCAGGTAAGGAATTTCCACCAAAACTTTAGAAAAAGAGCATCTAACTCGGAATCTTCACTCTCTAATAACATTTTTTTGGAAAAAAAAAAAAACCATAAGCTATAAGCCATGTGTTCATTGCTAAGTGTTTAAGCTAAGTGTTTATTGTTCTTGACAACGTTTTGTCTTATCACGCTCAAGATAAGAGAATTCAGGTTGACCTTTTCCGAGCTTTATCATTGACAATGTAATGCTATCAAGAATTAGAAGAAGAAAAAAAAAACTACCGACGACTGACGCTCTATGTAAATATGAAGTGCTATATTTATATAACCTCCTTGGAACAGATATCTCAATCTTATTTATTTAAGCTTTGTTCGGGCTTGACTGTAAATAATATCGTTATTAACGAATTAAAACAAATCATTTGAATAAATAAATATGCGGTGTAAGTAATATAAAATGCCGAATCTAGGAATAAAATAAAAAATTACTTTCCCTGAAAAATCAAATGCATGAGCGGGAAAGAGCCGGAGCTATCTTTTTTGGAGCCCTCTTAATATTACACATTCAACATTGCCACTAGGGTGCTCCTTTCTAGTGTGTCACTTTTTTTTTAAAGTTCTGATCTCTCATTCTACCACCTGCCAATCTGTAGTTTACAGGCAGGCTTGCGAAGCCGCCATATTTTTTTCCGGCTCCGGCTCCCACAAATTTGACGGCTCCGGCTCCCTATTAAGATAGTATCACACGAGACAAAAATTGTTATAATTGATCAACGCTAACATGCCGCTGATAAAAAGTTATGCAAATTTTGCTGCATTCACCCCCATAGTCAGGAACTTGAAAAATATACGCATTGTCGGTTTTACTAAAAACAAACCATTTCAGTGCATCCAGAAACATATTATTTTTTATCGAGGTTTCACTAATCGCCTTTTTCATAAGTACTAAAAAGTTATTTCAATGATCAAATTAGCCAATAGTAAAATGATACATTATTTAAAATATTTTAAAGACTTCGGTATTTATATTTGTTATTTATAAATTCGAAGTGACTATTCGGACCCCGGCAGGCCCGTAGCCAGGAAGATTGCACTGGGGGGGGGGGAGGCGAAGAAATTTTTTTCGGCCGGGAAGGGGTGGGGGTGGGGGTGGGGGTGAAGAACTGATCCTGGGGTACAGGGGCGGATCTAGACAACTTTGACGGGGGGGGGCAAAACTTTGACCGGGGGGAGGGGTGAAACTGTTTACATTGTTGAAAATTGGTCTTTGAACAAAAAATATTTCGGGGGGGGGAGGTGAATGCCCCCCGGCCCCTTCCCCTAATTCCGCCCCTGGTGGGGTAGAAGAAATTTTCGGGGGGGGGGGGCGAAGATGGAGGCGCGTAGCGCCGAAAGCTTGCGAACGGAGAGGAGGGGTTTGGGGAAGGGACCTCAGTGAGTCCCCACCTCAAGAAATTTTTTGCATTTCCATATCAGGAATGGTGAATTTTAGTACCGATTGTTTAGCTATTAATTAGAAATATATAATTTTAACTAAGTTTCATTAATGCATGGCATGTTGCAGTTTTGTTGAAATTAATTTAAATAGTAAAGAGTTTTAATGATTAAATTTTATTGAGGCTGAGCAATTTTTGATTCCTTTATAAATATATTGACCATTGTTTTTGCTACACAATTGTTACATAATAGATACCTGAATTATATTATTATACTGTTGGTTTAACGTACAACCCGGGAAGAACGACAAAGATGCACGAATATAGATTAGCTATTTGTGTGATATTTCTTATAACATATTGAAAACAAAGAACAGATCTATCAACAACTAATTGACCAGTCGCAATTATTCACTTTAAAATAAAATTAATTCTATTAAAAAGTCAATTTGCAAATTAAATAACATCACTCAGAAATCACGGAGTTTGTACTTTATTATTTTATTATACATATGTATAAAAGTGAAGCCAGAAGTCAATATCATTGAATTAACTTATTTAAGTTGCTAGTTGTCCTCAGAAGATATCAATATATAAAACTATTAAAAGGTTGCGAACAGGCCCACCGACAGAAATTTCGGGTCCCCGGGCTGGTGTGACACGGGCCCCCGTGCTGATATTAATATTTTAAAAGGTTGATTGGCCAGCTCAGTCCGGGCCCCTAAAACAAAATTGAACAAAATGATTGATGTTTTATAGCCGTTATTATTAAAATTTTGTCAAAAAGCTCAAATCATGCACGGCTTATTCTCACACAGTTGCTATCTTATCTTAACACTTAGCTCTTTTTATACATGCCTAGCTACCTAACTAGTTGCGTGGCTACCTACCTAAGTGACTACCTACCTATGTATGTGGCAACAGTATAGTTTTATCATTACATAGAAATGATATAATTTTATTTTAAAAAGAATGTGTTGCAGGATAACTTGACAGTGTGTGACCACACATTGACCTAACAGGTCACGAGATTTCAAACTAACCAATCGCTGACGTTCCAAATTTAAAAAAAAAACAATTACAAAAAAAGCAGTATATATTTTTAAAAAAAAATACCGCGCTAGAGCCAAGCCATCTGGTGAAATATTGTTTTCCAAGTGGGGGTAGAGGGGGAGAAACATAATAGTAATAGAAAAGGATAGGTCAGGAACACATGTACATTGAAGGGAAAGAGAGATACAGGGTGCACACCCACAAAAACTTTGGCCATTTAATTCTCTGAAAATCGCACCCCCCCCCACACCACTTGACAAAGTGTCTCCATTGACTACCGAATTATTTTGTGGCAGACAACTAAAATCATACCTCCTCTCCCCTTACCCCATCGCAACACAAATCCAGGATTTCTTGAAGGGCTATCATTCTGTGTTTTAAAGTTTTATTTTTAATGCCGACGTTGTATGGAATTAGACTCATTAACATGTAAAACATAAAAAATTCAAATATTCGTCTAACCCCCCCCCCCCCCCCCCCCCAAGATGAAGCACGTTTTAAAAGTAGATACCAACACACAAAACGTGTAAAAAAAAGTTTTCTTGGTCTCAATGACATACATAAAGTATTTTATTGCGGTCCTTAGGCCTACATAGTACAGAAAAAAAGACATTCGCCTTTAAACAAATTTAATTAAATTAATAAGCATTGAATTGTCTTTAGAAGTAAAGATTAGTAAAGAATTTAACTATCAATAGCTTCATGTCAAACATTTTCAATTTAGGACTAATTCAATGGCTTGTATACAACTGAAATTGGAACTTTCAGAGATATTCTTTTACTTTTTTTTTTTTTAGTAAAAATCAACTATATTGGCAGTGTTTCTTGGAAAACTGATTTTATTTTTTTTTGGCCTACTTTCTTTGTAAGTTCCCAGAATGTAACAATAATTTAAACTGATAGCGTCCAACTGAAAAATTTCACCCAATAAATCAATGAACTGGTAGCAAGTATCAGATATTTTATATTTATTAGCTTTTGATTTGTTTTACCTGCTTTGAGTCTGTAAATATTATTATTCAGTTCCTAACTTCTCAAATTCGGCACTCCTGTAGATTACTTGCAATACAATTAAAAAAGTATATATATATATATATATATACTAGTTGCAAGTACCCGGCTTTGCCCGGGTTTAAAAAAGGTTTTCTGTTTACCTTCTGTTTTCTCCCTACCCCCTCTCTCCCTTCCTCCCTCTCTCCCTTTCCCTCCCTCCCTTTCTCCTCCCTCCCTCCCCCTCTCTCCCTTTCCCTCCCTCCCTTTCTCCCTCCTTCCCTCTCCCTCCCTCTCTCCCATTTCTCTCCGTCCTCTCCCTCTCTCCCCTCCTTCTCTCCCCCTGTCCACCCCCTCCCTCTCTCCCCCTTCCTCCTTCCCTCTCTCTCTCTTCAATTGAAGTTAAATCAATTTTTATTCGTTTCTGTGGTTCATTCTCTCGAGCATGTTGCAGAGCCGAAACCATTTTTGTTTTTGTTTCATTGCTGATCTCATTATCAAAAAAAGCCAATGCTACCATTTCTTCACTAAGATACCATAAGTTCCTCGAAAATGCTGTTGCTGCAGCTGTAAAAATTCCATTGTTAATGGCTTTATGTTGCAAAATAGTCTTCAGAAAAGTGAGATCATTCGACGGTGCCAGTGTTGGATTGGGACATGATATCCAAAATTTGGTGTACACCAAACTAGCAAACAAGCTTATATCTCGAAGTGAAATTTCCTCTTTTGCCGTTAATTTGAACTGTCTCTTGAACATCCATATTTTCATTGAATATAAAACTTTGGCCATCCACCCAGCTCTGTGTATGGCCATCACATGAGCTCCACGAGGAGGAACATCACCAAGGAACAAAACTGTTAGTTCCAATAATTCCTTGTAGTCATCTCGATATTGGCGAGTAGATTCAAGAATTGTTTTCAAATAAATTAGTGCATCTTGTTTGAGTATGCTGTGAGAAGCCGAAATGTGAACACGTTTTATCATTTAGAGCTGTTTCATAATCTTCTTTGTCAATTAATGACCACTTGTCACGAAAACGTTTAAATAATCTTATTTCATGGCCACTGGATTGCCCAAGAGAATGTTTAAAAACGTCATTCAAGACGATTTCATACATATGATGACGACATGCCAAGTGTAATAATTCTTTACTAAGCTTTTTTTCATGCTCCAGCTTTGGATGCAGTGTTTGCAGCTGTTGTATATATCCCAATCTAGTAAAGTTGTTATGACTGCTTTACTTATTGCTTCACCAGTTCCACGTGTTAATTTTGGGATGCCAAGAAGATGATCAACATTATAACCTGTGACAACAACTGCTAATCGATCAACTGAATCTTTTCCAGTTATATCTGGCAATATTTGGCCATCAAAATGAATGGTCAATGGAACATTTGACGAGTTGAATTTAGACTTGATTATTGTAGCAATTTTTGTTTGATTAGTAATTCTAGCTTTCCTGATTTTATCACGACTGATAGCAAAATCTGAAATGTCATGACCTACACCTTTTGCAGCAATCATAAGAACAAGAATAAAAAGACTAATAAAATGCTAAAAAATAACTATTACAATTAATTATAATTAAATTCATTCAAATTAAAATTTATTTATTAATAAAATAAACAACAAATTAAAAAATTTACAGTAACATCAAAATAGGAAAATAATGTAAACAAAAATTGAAAAATGGCGATGAGCTACCTTTAAAAGTTATTCAAATTTGCTAATCTATATGTGAATGATATAAAATGTGAATTTTATACATATATATATATATATATATATATATATATATATATTTCTTACGAACATATAATGCTTTGTAGCTTTTTTTTAATACATATTGTATGATGAATTATCTATAGGAGATACTTTGGGGTTTCATTAATACATATTTCAAGCCGCTCACATGTTTATTTATATATTATTAACACGGTTATACATTTAAAAAAAAATTGCTTCATTTTTTCTTTACTCACCAATTAGTTGACATTTTGATTTCAATGTAAGTAAAAGTAAAATGTAAAGTTCCTTTAACCCTCTTGCGCCATCGGGGAACAAAGACATATAAAAAATGGTTGTATGGTTAGCACAACGCCCAACCGCCTTTACTTACCAAACTTAAGTCACGAACCCATTTAAAGCAGGACTTGAGGGACTTTAAAACAACATCTTGGCTCTCACCGAGGATCGAACCTGGGACAGAACCACCGTCAAGAGCTCTAACCATCGGCTAGCCCTACTTGTACAATCATGTATGACGTGAGATCCAAAGAGAAGTTTGAACTAATTTAAAATAGCAGAACAAGAGGTCAACAATAAATAATTATTTAACTAATATTAATATCTTATAAAAATAAAAGAGTAAAAATTTGAGTAAAATTAAATTTTATTAAAACTAAGCAATTATAAAAAAAACAAACATGAATTTGCCATGTGTCTGAATTTCGAGCTTACTAAGCGAAACCATTTCTTTAACTCAGTCGACCTAAATGTGCTCTGCTTCATTCTCTGGTTTCTTTATTTAGTCATTTTAGTGCATGGATTGTGGTTGAGTAGTGTTGTTTTAGTCCCAGGTCCTATTTTTTCTGTAATAATTTTAGTTTTAGTCTAGTTTTAGTTTTAGGCCCAATTTTAGTTTTCGTTTTATTTTTCGTCGACTAAAACACCAGAGTTTTAGTTTTCGTCTTATTCATTTTAGTTTCACTTTTAGTTTTAGTCTTGTAAACACCAATTACAAATAACATCATTGTTCATGACCAATTGTTGAAACAGATTGAAGCATAATAATAGTAGTCACAGAGATGACAGCTCAGTGTACTGAAACTGAGTCATTTCACTTCATTGTCACATTATAAGTCACACTATCACATTGTGTTATGTGCCAATACCATGACTAAATTTTTTACTATGTTGTAGACTAGCAGACTTGCAGTGCATGTACAAAAAAAACAACTAAAAACGTAATAACAATAAGAAACCGAAAACGTAAGTCAAAATTAAAACAAACGTGTTTATTCTAAGACCTAGAACTCTGAAATAACTAAACTAAGTAACAACAGTTTACTTGAAGAGTGAAGTAATTCTATTATTTTGATGACTTATATTCAGGGTTGTTAGTATCGAAGTATCGGTATCGGCCAATACAGTATCGGCGATACTTTTTTTTATTATTGGTTGCTGTATTGCCGATCCTTTTTGTATCAAGTATTGATTTGTGTATCGCCGATACAATTTAAACAAAAAAAAATTCGATACTCTATACCGATACTTTACTAGTGCCACTATTTGCAAAAAAAAACAATAGCGATTTTAATACATTGTCATCTACATAAATTCAATCCCTACTAGCAGCCATCAACTCTACCAATATTAACGACAGCCACCTCCCCATCAATACACCACGGTCGGCGAGGAAAAATTTAGCTTTAATCTTCTTTTGAAGACTCTTTGCGCGCCGAGGTCTATAAATGTTATTCTTAGATTCTTTCATTCATTTACTTTCTTTCTGTCAACTATTTGTTCAATGTTTTAATGAACGACGGAAAAGAAAACTTAATTTTTTTATCCATCTGTCAGTTATACACACACACAACACACCCACACACACACACATATATATATATATATATATATATATATATATAAAATGTATATACTGTAAGTGTTTATAGGTTATATAGTGATAAATTATATACCTTGCTGTATTCTTGTGTGTATGTTTGTTAATTGAGTTGTTAACTCATTTGTGCTTATTTATATTTATAAATTGTTTTTATTTATTAATTCATTTTTTTAGTATTTACTAAATTTCATTAAAAATAATTAATTGAATGGTATTAAATTCTAAAACTGTATGTTTTAATTAAAATTGAAAACTTTGTAATAAAACAATATCATATAATTAACACATATTATATTATTAAATAATATGCCGAGTTCAACAAACAATACAATTTGGGTGGTTAAAAACAATTAATTGAATAGAAATACATGAATATCAACAAATTTTAAAAAAAATACAGTGGATTCCGCTTTATTGGGACACCGCTTATGTGGGACATATCTCAAAGAAACTAAACCAAGAAGCCAATAGTAAATTTGTATGTTTAACTGGGACAGCCGCTTAATTGGGACAAAAAGCCTCGGTCCCGATGTGTCCCAATTAAGCAGAATCGACTGTATCTTGTAAAACGACACTCTTTGATCTAACCGCATGGCAATTTCAAACTTTCAAAGCAAAATTTATATCGTCGGCTGTCATTTTTCTTTTTTTTTTTTATCTTTTGTTGTTCTTTCTTTCATGTGTCAACATTATACCGGAAAAGACGATAAATGGGGATTTTAGTTTTTATTTCGTTGGGGAGTTTTAGTTTCAGTTTTTATTCAGTCTTTTGTCAACGAGATTTAGTTTTCGTCTAGTTTTAGTCTTGCTGATAATTTTAGTTTTAGTTTTAGTTATCGTTGACGAAAAGTCAACATTTTCGTTTACGAAGGTTTTAGATTAGTTTTCGTCGACGAAAACAACACTATGGTTGAGTCTGAAATCTAAATTTA